>JASPKZ010007555.1:245000-845000 GCA_030220185.1 Diploptera punctata | reverse complement strand
AGACTGGTGAATGGAGAAGACTACATAACAATGAACTACAAGGTCTTTATAGGAAGCCAGATATAATAAGAGCAGTTAAGTCTCATAGACTGCGATGGGCTGGACATGTTGCGCGTATGGGGAATGAGAGACGTGCATGGAAGCTTGTTGTAGGAAAGCCAGAGGGAAAACGCCCAGTTGGTAGACCAAGAATGAGGTGGGAGAATAACATTAACTATGATTTGAGGTAAGTAGATTATACAGGGAAAAATTTGAAAGCATTAGCCCAGGATAGGAATGTATGGAGAGCTTATCTCCGCGCGGCTATGAACCTACGGATTCGATAGTGCCAGTGAGTAAGTAAGTATATATCCGACATGTTGTACGGTTGATAGGTTAAATGTTTTTGGTTTTGTATTTAGAAAACTAGAATGAATACTCTGTTAACAAACACAACAACATGAAAATGACTCATATGTTTGTAAAAAATTAGACATGAAAATCGTTTAGTTTACTGTTTGTACGTAATTCAGAGAACAAATTCTTCGACATAAAAAAAGGCAACATTTTACTATGAAGAATTTAGTGATGTAGTGTGTAGATATTTATGGAAGGGAATGAACTTTTAATTGAATTTGAAGAACTTAATTTTTTTTTTCAATATATTAGTTAGAACAGTTGTGTTTATAAATGCATTTGGTCTATCTCAATTTCTTAAATATACTTTTTCAGAGAACAGTTTTTTAATTCCAGTGAAATAGATATGTTTGATGTCTTGGTCGTAATGGCTGAAATGCCTAGTTTTAAATAATATGTATAATTTATTAAATTTTGACGTTATTTTAGCTACGTATAACTCCAATTTTAATGTCTAAAATTCAGTGTCTTAAGTATACGGTTGACCTACACTTCTAGTACAACAATCTGGGGTTTCAATATAAAAGGATGTCCTCAAATTAAATAAATTTCTATTGTAAATATTTACTTTTCAACCAACTGTATCACAATGTGTGCCGCTGTGGTCTCGAGATAGCGTGCTGCCTTATCACCCAGCGGGCCCGGGTTCGATTCCATATCGAGAAAACTTCCTGGTTGAGATTCATCCCTCACTTATAAGACAAATGTCAGTTTACTCTAAGGCCCAAAATGTCCCTGAACACCATCCGGCTATCATCTTTATCATCCTTCACCGGTGTGGAAACCAACGGGAAGCTACAACACATATAATTCCCTACTAAAGCTGCAAAGCATGGAAATGTCATAAATACATTATAAGTCCTGCCCTAGAGCAGAACACTATAGAATAGAATATAATTTCGAATTTCTGAATCTTTCTTATCTATCTACCAAGTTCTCTAATTAACTTCTACTGCGCTCCTACACCTACGTTCTAATTCTCCGCACTAACTTCTTTCATATTTCAAACGAAACTTACTTACCTTGTATTTTAGAGAAATTTTACACACAATCTTATTAATTCTCAGCCACATTTAACGCTTTCACGTTGTAAAATAAAATATTTTTATCCTTTTTATGCCAATCCCGATTTTCCTTAAATTAAATAAACGCGAATTTGTAATTATTTTTATAACAAACCTAATTTTGAAATGTTTTCATGCCGTAAACTCGTGACCGTGATGCTATTGTTGAACCGCGACGTCATGGCTTATTTTATTGAGTGGTATTCGCATTCTTATTTTACAAAGAAAGTAATAAAGAGTTCTATATGTAGTGCAATAGGTCTATGATAATGGGTAAGAAGGAAATTATTTATTTATTACGAATTTGACAAGTAATTTATAAAATATTTTACGATTTACGCCAAATAATAGAAAAATATTAACGATTTTTGTCAGTTTATATCAAAGGAACCTTAGACAAAAAAAGTGATTATGGTGGAGGAATATAATATAACCTACTCGGAGATCAGCGCCCATAGCGTCAAAGAAACTTAATTAGTATTTTATCTTTAAGGGTTGCTGGATTAGCTTTTCTAATCAATTAACCCATCTTTGATAAGAGGAGAAAAATTTTCTGCAGACCTTTGGCAAAATAATTACAGAAAATAGTGAAGTGATTTGTGTGGATGTGGCATATTATAGTGCACAGACCTGGACATTACAACGGAATGAGAAAAAGAGGACTGGAAGCTTTTGAGATATGGATATGGAGAAGGATAGAGCGTATAAAATGTACAGACAAAATAAAAAAATAAGGATGTGCTAGACAGAGTGAGTGAAGGAAGAACAATTTTGGAACTCATAAAGAAGAGGAAAGGAAATTTGATTGGCCGCTGACTAAGAATAAACTGTCTGCTGACGGATGCCCTAGAAGAAATAATCAACGGAAAGACGGTTAGAGAGAGAAAATACATCAGATGAGAGATAATATTAAAATAAATGGTTTGTATGCGGATACTAAACGAAGGTTTAATTAAGGAAAGAGTGGAGAATGCTGAGTTTGTAGTAAAAGACCTGCTCCTATATATACATTTTTGGTGAGAATAGTCTCGAGGTATTTGGAGCTATTAAATTATTTAATTTATTGCTTTAAAATATTAATAATAGTAAACATTAATGATATTCAGTCAAATAAAGAAGTTATCATAATACTATTTGAATTAATCATCACAACCTCTACTATGTATGTACCCACGGTTTCAGATAAAAAAATATATAATTTTTAGTTGTTAAATTTCTTCGATTTAATTAATATATACTTATTCCATTGAAAGTGAATTTATTTTTGCTATATATCCGAAATGTTGTACGCTTTACAGTTTAAAATTGATTGGATTCATGTTTAGAAAACTAGAATAAAGACACTGTTTAACAAACACAACAACGTGAAAATGACTGATGTATTAGTAAAACAATAGACATGGAAATCGTTTAGTTTACTGTTCGTACATAATTCAACGAAGAAATTGGTCAAAATAACAAACGGCAACATTTGATTATGAAGATTTTAGTGATGTGGTGTGTAGATAATTATGGAAGAAAATGTACTTTTAACTGAATTTCAAAAACTTAAAAATATATTTAACTTTCTTAATATATTACTTAGTGCAGTAGTGTTTATAATGCAGTTGTCTATCTCAATTTCTTAAATATACTTTTTCAGAGAATAGTTTTTTAAATCCAGTGAAATAGATATGTTTGAAATCTTGGTCATAGTGGCTGAAATGCATAGTTTTAAATGATATTTATAATTTATTAAATATCGACCTCATTTTAGCTACGTTTAACTCCAATTTTAATGTCTAAAAGTCGGTATCTTAAGCATTCGGTTGATCTCCACTTCTAGTTCAACAATATAGGAATTCATTATAAACGGATGTCCTCAAATTGAATTAAATTATATTGTAAATATTTACTTTTCAACCTACTGTGTCACAATGCCCATCGCTGATGTTTCGAAGTAGCGTGCTGCCTTGTCACGTAGGGGCCCCGGGTTCGATTTCAGATCGGGACAATCTTACAGGGTGATTATTTTCCTTGCCTATAAGACCATTGTCAGGTAACTCTAAGGCCCAAAATGTCCCTGAACACCATCTGGCTATCATCATTATCATTCGTCACCGGTGTGGAAAACAACGGAAAGTTACCACACATGTAATCCCCTAGTAAATATGCAAAGCATGGAAATGCCATGAATACAGTGAAAGACCTGCACTAGAGCAGAATATGTTGCCGCATGTCCCTATCCATCAACCCATAAATATGCATAAATGATTAAGGAATAATAATTAATTAACTTATAATTATTGTCGGAAGTAGGGTATGTTTATTCAATTGTAATGGGATGAACTGAGGAATCGATTAGTAGCGTAATCAAAATGATACACGACTGACCATAAAACAAATTCATATGCGATTAATAAAACTCCAGTACTAGGTGAATAGAGCTAGGTTATCGATTTCATCCTATATTATTGTAGTCAAACGCACTAGTAAACACTGTACAATGAGACGGTAAGCCCTTACACAATAAAGAAAAAGTTTCCAGTTCTCTTTGTATGAAAGGATTACAAGATTATGTCATTATTGGCACGATATTACAATGACTAAACCCAAGAATTCATACAAAGGAATGTACAGCAGTGAACAATTGGTTTGGTTTTCAAACTAAGCTAGGAGGAAATGTTATTCCGCAGCAATTTAACCAAAACGTGCCCGCACAACACACAGGGGGTATAGCCCAAGAGCTGACGACAAATTTAGGGTAGCTGTTTTGCCCACGTTGAAATAATAAAAAAACAGTGCTATTACGATGGGTTCATCTGGAATGGTGAGTTTGGCAGAGGTCTTGCAGTTATTTCGCTACTGCGCAGCCTATTACATTTGCAAAAAAAAAATAAACCCAAAAAATATATTTTAGGCAATTTGAAATTTTTTATTTGCTATTTTAGTAGATATATAATTCAGAAATAATACTCCCAGATGAACCTACGAGTTCGATAGTGCCAGTGAGTAAGTAAGTAAGTAAGTACTCCCAGGTTATGTTTTGAGTTTTAAAGTATGACCAGGCCCTCCGAATTTATGTAATTAATATACCCAAAAAAATATATTTTAGGCATTCTAAAATTTTACGACATATTTAATAATCAATTTTAAAAATACATGATTAATCGCCAGACGATTTGAACGGTTTTTAACAACCCCCTGATATATGTTGTCAGCTGGCGCGGCCTCTGGCTCCACGGGCTGTGAATGGTTGCCGTAAGACCACGTGACCATTGTTTACCGCGTGATTCGAACTCAGCATACACGACAACATATTTTGGAGTAGTTAATTTTTCATAACGAGTATATATAATATAACCACGTGGGAAATTTGTTGGATTTCTTTTAAACTTTTATAAAAGTTTTTACTTCAATTTTTATCGTTCTGGGTATACATATGGACCAAATAGCTGTGTATATAGTTACAATCGATTAGTATCTTTCTAATGATATCAAATATTTTAGTGGCTACTAATTTTAAGATTATATAGTGAATAATCATAATGGAACTGATAAAATCAGGGGGAGAAAAATTGGTGGACAAGATACGCTGGTTGCTTAGTATGATTTGGAAAAAAAAAGCTCTTCCAGATGAATGGAAGGAATCAATTATCGTACCAATTTATAAGAAAGGAGACAAAACTGATTGCAACAACTACAGGGGCATCTCATTACTTTCAACTTCGTACAAAATTCTAACAAATATATTAGTAAGCAGACTTACTCCCTATATTGATAACATTCTAGGAGATCATCAATGTGCATTTAGAAGAAACAGGTCTACAACAGATCAGATTTTTAGTATAAGACAGATTTTAAAAAAGAAATGGGAATATAATGGTACTGTACATCAACTGTATGTAGACTTCAAAAAAGCATATGATTCAATTAAGAGGGAGAAGTTATATAGTATCCTGCTGGAGTTCGGAATTCCTAAAAAGTTAGTTAGACTTATACGAATGTGTCTAAATGGCACAAAGAGTAGGGTGCGTGTAGGCAAACAGTTTTCGGACACTTTTGAAATCCAGAATGGGTTGAAGCAAGGAGATGCACTATCTCCTCTACTATTTAATTTTGTACTAGAGCATGCCATTAAATCTTTAGAGAATGAGGATGGCTTACAACTCAATGGTATTAATAAGCTGTTAGTTTATGCTGATGATGTAGTATTGTTGGCCGATAGCGAGGAGGTACTAAAGGACAACACGCACACACTACTGAGTAACACTAAGAAATTAGGACTGGAAGTAAATATCAATAAAACTAAGTATATGGTCACACATAGAAATCCATTAAATAATGGAAATGGACAGCTAATGACAAATGAGGGAAATTTTGAGGAAGAGTGCCTGAATTCAAATACCTAGGAACAATAATCACAAATAGGAATGAGATGCACAAAGAAATTAAACATAGGCTCAATTCTGGAAATGCATGCTATTATGCATTGCAGAGACTCTTGATGTCCCAACTCCTTTCAAAAAACGTTAAACTGAAAATATATAAAACTATTATTCTACCAGTTATATTATATGGGTGCGAAACATGAACTCTTACTTTAAGAGAGGAAAGGAGATTACAAGTATTTGAGAATAAAGTACTTAGGAAAATTTTTGGACCAAAGAGAGATGAACAGACAGGTGAATGGAGAAGACTGCATAACAGTGAACTACATGGTCTTTATAGGAAGCCAGATATAATAAGGACAGTTAAGTCTCGTAGACTGCGATGGGCTGGACATGTTGCACATATAGGGAATGAAAGACTTGCATGGAAGCTTCTTGTAGGAAAGCCAGAGGGTAAACGCCCAGTTGGTAGACCAAGAAAGAGGTGGGAGAATAACATTAAGTATGATTTGAGGGAAGTAGATTATACAGGGAATGATTGGAAAGCATTAGCTCAGGATAGGGATGTATGGAGAGCTTATGTCCGTGCGGCCATGAACCTACGGGTTTGATAGTGCCAGTGAGTAAGAGTAAGTAAGTATAATCATAATGGATAACAACTTTCAAGTTAAGAAAGATACTGGTAATAAAGTGGTTATTTTTAATGAAGAAAGACTACGAAAGTGTAAACAGTTTTTACAAATTCAGCAACAAAACAATTTAAACTTCAGTGACGTGATTCTACCTGCTGATAGCAATCCGACTGAAGTGCCATGCTCAGTGCTAACGGAATTTTTTAGCGTTGATGAAACAGCACATTCTGAAATCGTCAAGCACACTCTCTGAACCATCATCAGGTAAAGTACACTATTTTATAATTACATTATATGGGATTAAAATAAAGATTACCTCAGATAAATAGTATACAGTTAGTAATTGTAGAAGTGAGTAAAGTGACCGTCTCCCAAGCTGAATTTTATGCGACCTTTCTTTTATACCTGAGTATTGGGTTTTGCATTACTTTCCCTTCCAATTTTTGTGAGTCTTTCTAATGTTGAATTCCTATTTTGGTCTTGACCAAGTGAACCAAGTACAGTTTGGTCTTATCCTAAACAAGGACACTAGCTGTTAAATTGTACATTTGTTTTCTGTATTTTCATACAATATAATCTGCATTTATGTTCATATGACGCTAAATCACTCTCAACATAGTCATATTAAAAATACAAATCTTAATATGTGTCAAATTTTTATTTTCATAATCTTTTCTTTTTTCTAGATGATTTATTGGCAAGCACAAGTGCACAGGAGCAAGAACGTATGCCATAGATACCGTTGATTCCAGTAAATAAAGAAAATGTTCAAATTGACCAAGATATTTCGGAACTCTCTGTTTCATCAAACGATACCCAACAGTTGGAAAATGCACAAGATGTCTCTGCAAACAACGGAAACGTCTGTCTTTTTGTACAAAAATTGTCAAGAAACAAGAAGACAAATGCAAAAGTTGTTCGTTCTGGATAAAGTGAGTTTAAAGCAGTCAATTCAGCCTTTTCTAAATTTCGTTGGCGACACTGAAGTTTATCAAAGACTCCAAAAATCAGATGAAAGTACTGCTTTATAAGCTCATCGAATTTGCCGAAAATATTACATAAATTCGCTGCAGTCATTCCACGAAAAAAAACACAAACTAATTATCACAAAAATTTAGAATACCATAAACGAGGTTTTGAAGAAGTTTGTAATTTCATCGATGAAAATGTTATTGCGAAAAACAACTGCTACTTTTTCACTTACTTGTGCGACTACTGTCACCTTCAAAATGGAAACTTTGAATTTTACTGGTTTGAAGGGAATTGTGTGCCGCCTTCTGCTATGGATGCATTGGAAGATGGTAAAGAGAGAACTCATAAAAATACACGTAAATATGACTTTTTATACTTCGAATAATTTTATTATTCATTGTACAGTAATTGTTAATTATTTTTCAGAAAATAAAGAAAATACCGATGACATTGAAGCAACGCAAGACGTTGAAGCTGACTTACCGCACTGTGAAGACGAACTGTCAGTTAGTGAAGACGAACTGTCAGAGGTGAATCGTTGGAAAGCAGTGAAGAGGAAGAATAACATAAATTCATCACCTTTATAAATGTATTTACACGATGCGAAAATTAATACTATTGTAAACTGTAATATAGATATGATTTTAATAAAAACTTAATGTAAAAAATAAATTATTTAACGTCGTTCCACAGATACCTCAGATAATTCTTCGTATAGCAAGTCTATCTTTTTATAATAACACGTTGTTATCAGGGAAAATATGAGCTTATAAAATGCTTATCACCTTTTATTGAAAAATTAGCTACTCCAAAATATTCTGTTGTGTATGCTGAGTTGGAATCACGCGGTAAACAGTGGTCACGTGGTCTTACAGCGACCGAACACAGCCCGAGGAGCCAGGGGTCCCGCCAGCTGACGACAGACATCAGGGGGTTGTTAAAAACCGTTCAAATCGTCTGGCGATTAAACATGAATTTTTAAAATTGATTATTATATATGCCATACAAATTTTAAAGTATATTTTTTGGGTATATTAATTAAATAAATTCGGAGGCGTCTGGACATACTTTAAAACTCAAAACATAGCCTGGGAGTATTATTTCTGAATTATATACCTATTAAAATAGCAAATAAAAAATTTCAAATTGCCTATAATATATTTTTTCAGTTTATTTTTTTGCAAGTGTAATAGGCTGCGCAGTAGCGAAATAACCGCAAGACCTCTACCAGACTCACCATTCCAGATGCACCCATCGTAATAGCACTCTTTTTTTTTATTATTATTTCAACGTGGGCAAAACACCTTCTCTAAATTTGTCTTCAGCTCTTGGGCTAGTACCTTTTGTCGGAAATGCGGTACATCCACATTAAACAAGTTCATTAAAAGAATCGTTATTAAATTATTTTTGGCAGCTTAAGAGTAATAAATAGAGTTTGGCAACCTTGAAGAATGAAAAATGGGCGTAGGCATCATATATATGAAAGCCTGGACGTCTAGGGAAGAGGGGAACCAACCACAAAATCTGTAATATCCTAATTTTGTCAAGAGGTCTAAAGCACATATGTGGGCGTGATCGAAAAGGGCCAAAAGAGACTAAAACATTTATTCTCGGAAAAATATCGGACACTACTTGTAGGCTTGCAACCGAGCAGAGCACATCTGACTCCGCTAAAATACAAGTCTTCGATTGTTCTATTAATTAGAGTTGTGATTATCGCCACATTCTGCTTTGACATTCGAATTAGTAGCCGGAGAGCCGACTACATGTATACATCAGTAACATCAGTGATAATAAATTTGCAACGGAAGTCTCCAGTGATTTACCTAACTTAATATTCCTTTGATAAGACCTCAATCCTACCGAACCTAAACCTGAATAGTCCGGCGCACCAATTATCAAGACAACCATATCTCGGGACACCACATAAACCTTATATTAAGCCCATCTTCCCTCAAATGCTATAGGATAGAATATAATTTGAATTTCTGAATCGTTCTTATCTATCTACCCACTTCTCTAATGAACTTCTACTGCGCTCCTACACCTACATTCTAATTCTCCACACTAAATTTGTTTCATATTTTAAACGAAACATACTTACCTTGTATTTTAGAGACATTTTACACAATCTCGTTAATTCTCAGCCACATTTAACGCTTTCACGTTGTAAAACAAAATATTTTGATCCTGTTTATGTTAATCCCCATTTTCCTGGAATTAAAAGAACGCGAAATTGTAATTATTTTTATAGCAAAACGAATTTTTAAATATTATCCATGTCGTAACCACGTGACCGTGATGCTATTGTTGAACCGCGACGTCATAGCTTATTTTATTGAGTGTTATTTCGCATTATTTTTCAAAGAAAGTAAAAAAGACTTCTATATGTAGTGAAACAGGTCTATTATAATGTAGGTAAGAAGGAAATTATTTATCTATTATGAATTTTACAAGTAATTTATTAACAATTTCACGATTTACATGAAATAAGAAAAACATGTTAACGATTTTGTCAGTTCATATCAAAGGAACCTTAGACAAATAAAAAAACTCATTATGGAGGTGGAATATAATATATTATATTATAACCTACTCGGAGATCAGCGCCCCTAGCGTTAACGAACATTAATTAGTATTTTATCTTTAAGATTTGCATGATTAGCCTTTTTTAATCAATTAACCCATCTTTAACAAGAAGACAAGATTTTCTGTGGACCTCTGGCAAAATAATTACGGAAGAAGATAGTGAAGTGCTTTGAATAGAGTGTAGCATTTTATTATGCACAGACCTGGACTATACGACGGAATGAGGAAAGGTTTCCTGTGGAAAACGTGGGGCCATAGTGACTGAGCTTATGTCTGTGACTACTGTAAAATCAAGTGAATGGAATAGTGTGCATTTTTTTTTTCATTTACGTATTTTAATCGTATTTCCTTTTTTTATGTTCTGTTGTATAGCATTTATTGGAACTCAGGATAAAAGGACAAAAATTGTAATTGGAGTGCAGTTGTCTATCTCAATTTCCTAAATATACTCTTTCAGAGAACAGTTTATTAATTCCAATGAAATAGATATGTTTGAAGTCATGACCATAGTGCCTGAAATGCCTAGTTTTAAATAACATGTATAATTTATTAAATTTTGACGTTATTTTAGCTACATATAACTCCAATTTTAATGCCTGAAATTCAGTGTCTTATGTATTCGGTTGACCTCGATTTCTAGTCCAACAATCTGGGGATTCAATATGAATGAAAGTCCTCAAATTATAGTAAATTTTATGGTAAATATTTACTTCTCAACCAACTGTATCAATATGTCCACCGCTGTGGTTTCAACGTAGCGTGCTGACTTGTCACGCAGCGGGCCCGGGTTCTATTTTAGGTCGGGGCAAACTTCCAGGTTGAGGTTTTATCCTCACCTGAAAGTCTAATGTCAGGTAGCTCTAAGGCCCAAAATGTCCCTGAACACCTTCTGTCCATCATCATTATCTTCATCCACCGGTGTGGAAAGCAACAGGATGCTGCGACACCTATAGTTCCCTAGTAAAGCTGCAAAGCATGAAAATGCCATGAATGCAGTGAAAGACCTGCCCTAGAGCAGAACACTATAGAATAGAATATAATTTCGAATTTCTGAATCTTTCTTATCTATCTACCCAGTTCTCTAATGAACTTCTACTGCGATCCTACACCTACATTCTAATTCTCCACACTAAATTTGTTTTATCTTTTAAACTAAACTTACTAACCTGGCTGTGCAAATAATTACCAGATTTCTTCCTTTATTTCTTATCTTTAATTTGGCAGTGTATACTATAAGATACTAACTAACTCAATGGGCGCATTCAGCTGCCAATAAAGCGCTCTAGCGCTTTAGCAAAAATGGCTGCCATTTGCAGCGGAAATTTAAGGAGTTTGTTGAATGGACCGCTGCATGCAGCTATACCGTCAAATTTAAATTTGTTCATTGGCTCATTACTCATATTACTACGCGATGCTATTGAAATTAATCATAATGCTAATAGGGTTATACAGATTTTACGATTTATTTTAATGTATGTAATTTATGAAATCGACGAATAGATCGTTTAAAATAAAATATTATTATAACGAGAAAATTTGTATTTTTTTAATTATTAATATATCAGGCGGCTCCGTGACGCAAGCGATTAGACGCTCGCCTCTCACCGCTGGCTTCTCGAGAACCTTATTTATAATGTTTATTATTAGTTTAATCTTATTAATTTGTGTTTTAGTAAGAGTAGCTTTTTTAACTTGGTTAGTCTCGGTCATTATAAGTAGATTTTGTAGTGGAGGAAACGGATCTACGGCATGTTCTTCAGGGTTTCTCCCATTTTCCCCTACCACAATTTTATTCCACCTTTCCCCATTTTCATAACATCCATTTCGTTCATCAGATGTAGTCAGCCTGCACCCTAGTTAATTACAGACCTCTATAAATATAGGGGCTTAATCTAATCACTTGATCTGACCCTGATTTGGACACAACTTGATATTATTTTATTATATTTAAACATCACTCCTGCGAATTCCCTATGTGATGCATATCTTGCTCCTTCATCATCACATAACACATATATTTAATAACCACACTAAAAGTATTGCCAGGTGGGCTGTAGGGTAAATTTTATTCAATTGTTCAGCCTTTTATTCATGTGATTTCTTACATAATATTTGACACTTTTAGGTCTATATTTAAATCTATGAGGAATAGGGGTTACACTAGAAAATGCAGGAAGTACAGGCATATGTGCAAAATTAATGTATGTGGTGCAAGACATGACCTAAGTACAGCAACCAAACAATTGTATAAAGGAAGGCATCATTGTATTTTTTCAACCTCAAACATACTTCATCTTTATTTTAAATTTGTCATGGAATAGGAATGAAAACAAAGAAGAATATTAATTTATAATAATTTAAATAGTTTTCATAATAATTAATTTTTTGCATCATCTGATAATATTAATTACTTATAAGAGTAACTACCATAATATTTATGGCTAAAATAAAACCAAAACATTATATGTAATTTCCAACCATATATGTGAAATTCTGTCATAACAGCAGTTAATTATAGATAACCTCTCACTCACCATACTTAAAGACATTATTTAATATAATTCTAACATTAGCAATGCCACTTTCTTAGTAAAGTTAAGTGCTACACTAAATAGTATATCACTGAATTATTTATAATACATGAAAAACATTTACCACCAAGATTAATGGTAATATACAGTGAATAGCAATATCCCATACGAGAGACTACATGCATTTGAATTAAAAGATATAACACCACATTTCATTTTATGATAAATTGGGAATTAATGCGAAAATTATTCATACCTGGTTCAAGTAATGGCTCTCAGCATCTCAATGATAGGACATAGTATATAAAGTTGGAGATTAAATAATAATGGATCAGCTGTGATTAAAATCCCATGCTGAGTGCAAAATTTTCTGTTAATACATTAACCAACTCTAGCTGTAATTTAATTTTATTCATGCACATCACACTGAGTATTTGTATATTCACTGGTCAAATTTAGATAAGAAAACTAGAATATTGTAATATTTGAATTCAAGTTATGGCTGATACTTCACAAAGCTCTTTATTCAGAAAAGATTACAAACATAAGATACACAGTTCATCTCTTTGTCCATTACACAAATTTCTTATTGTGTTGCACATTTAAAGAATAGTACAAATGTTCGTTTTATCTGTAGAGAAAATTGGTTCGACAACCACTGTAGCACTTCCAGAAATGACCCCATGAACACAATCATACTATTCTAATTTATTTCATATATCTTGAAAACAAAAATTATAATTAACTTGGCACCAGATATTAGCGAATGAATCATCTGCGGATACAATTTTCATAATAAAAACATTCACTCGTCAATAACACAATGATTTGCATGAAAAGAGGTTATAATCGTAAATTCTTGATCTTGATAATAATCTTAAAATTATCACTGTCTTTAGTTTTACTTAATATATCACTTATGTTCGTCTAAAACGGTTAGCCACCTCGAATAACTCATATATTAATGTCCAGACATAAATAACACAAAATTTGTACATAAAATATAAATTGTTTATGGACAAAGACGCCATGTTTAAACTGAATGAACCGGCCAATCACAATGGATGCAGCGGTTTTTTCTGTCTGCAGCCTACTTTTACTTCGCTGCAGTAGCTGCAAGTCCGCTAGAGCGCTTTATTGCCCTCTGAATGGTATGCTGCAGATAAAGCGCTAAAGCGCTTTTGCAGCGCTTTGGCTACTGAATGCCCCCAATGGCAGTATCGAAACAGTAAGTTCATGGCTGCGCGGACATAAGATATCCACACATCCCTGTCCTGGGCCAATGTTTTGCCCTATATATTCTCCTTCCCTGAAATCGTAGTTGATGTTATTCTCCCACCTCATTCTTGGTCTAATAACTGTACGTTTCCTCTCTTGTGTTTCTTACAGGAAGCTTCTATGCAAGTCTTTCATTCCCCATTCATGCCACATGCCGTGCCCATTGCAGTCTGCGAACTTAACTGTTCTTATTATATCTGCCTTCCTATAAAGACCATGTAGTTCACTGTTATGCAATCTTCTCGATTAATCTGTCTGCTTATCTCTCTTTGGTCAATTAATTTTCCTAAGAACTTAATTCCCAAAAACTCGTAATCTCCTTTCCTTCCTTAAAGTAAGAGTCCATGTTTCGCTTCCATGTAATTTAACTGGTAGAATAACATTTTTACATTTTTTCAATTTAAATTTTTTTTAAGGAGCTGGGACGTCAAAAGTCCCTGTAATACATGATAGCAAGCATTTCCAAGAATTAAACCCATGTTTAATTTCTTTGTGCATCTAATTCCTTTTCGTAATTATTGTTCCGAAGTATTTGAATTCAGCCAATTCTTCAAAAATTCCCTCTTTTGTCATTAGCTGTTCATTTCAATTATACAACGTGTCCACAAATATAGTACCATACTTTAAACTACTACTACGTCACTTTGGATAATCGTCTCTAAATGAAATTGGTGACAATCGAAAGAGAAACTCAAAACGTTTTGTGCATGTTAACAATGGAGAATAATGGACTAGAAAACAGATCCTAAACTAAATTTAATCATGTTTTTTTATGGTCTATACGGGTTCATTGTTGGATATTTAGCAGACAGGTTAAATGTGAATGTTTGCTGTGATTTTGAAATTGTGTTGTTACAAAATAAGTTTGAAGGAGTTATGGCGAACCCCCAAGAACGTAGTTGGTGTGTTTTGGAACATCACATCACGCAGTGTCCGGTGGTGGTCCAGCGTGCTTTTAGGCGAAGATTTCAGCACCAAGCTCCTACACACAAGTCAATTCTGAAGTGGTGCCGTGATTTTGTGGATCGTGGCTGCATATGTATTCAAAGGAAATACCATTCAGGGAGACCATCTGTCGATACAGGAATTGTGGATCAAGTGCGGGAGACATTTGTGCGTAGTCCCAAGACGTCTGTCCGTAGAGCTATTCAACAGTTAAACATCCCTAAATCCATCGTATCTAAGATCCTACGTACACGATTGAAGTTCCACCCGTGCAAACTCTAATTAGTGCATAAGTTGAAACCTGATGACCACGCAAAGCGATTAGATTTCTCTGAGCATTTCATGGCACTAATGGAGGATAATGAAGAACTGTCAGAAAAATAATTTACAGTGATGAGGCAATTTTCCACGTTAGTGAAAAAGTGAACAGACATAATTTTAGGATTTTGGGGAGTGAGAATCCAAACATCATTGTGGAAGTTGGGAGAGACTCTCCTAAAGTGAATGTATTTTGTGCCGTATCGAAACGTAAAGTCTTTGGCCCATTTTTCTTTCTAGAGGCCAGTGTCAACGTTGAAAATTATCTTGATATGCTCAGTGAATGGTTATTTCCACAATTTGAACAAGAAGAAGACAATGAATATCTTTTCCAGCAAGATGGAGCACCTCTTCATTGGCACTTGCATGTTCGGGAGCATCTGAATGACCGACTTTCAGGAAGACGGATTGGACGTCCCGGAGATAATGATAATTTTTCTACGAGTGGCCGCCTAGGTCACCTGACTTGACGGTCTGTGACTTCTTTTTATGGGGTTACATAAAGGATAGTGTCTATGTAACCCCATTGCCTCAAAACCTGCAAGTAGTCCAGCTTTGTATCATTGCTGCCATCCAGTCCATCTCTTCACATATGTTGGAGCGTTTGTGGCATGTCTGCAGCGTCACTCGTGGGGGACCATGTTCAATGTCTATGAGGTATAGCAAAACGTTTTGAGTTTCTCTTTTGATTGTCACCAATTTCATTTAGATACGATTATCCAAAGCGACGTAGTAGTAGTTTAAAACATGATACTATCTTTGTGGACACGGTGTATATGAAAAAGTTCTCCAAGTTGATTGGTTATGCAATTCGTGTACACAAAATCACTGACACATTTCGTTATTTAGGTGTCAACTTTCCAGATCACATAACTTTTGATTCTAAAAAAACACTAAATTACGGAATAATATTGAAACTCTCATTGCTTCATCGCTGTTACAACCTGATCAGAAATGTACAGTTTTAAATTGTTCCATATCTCCAACTCTAATATACCTGGTTCAAACAGTACCACCAAATCAAATACCAAAAAACTTTTGAGAAATGGACTTTAAGAAATTTTATATCTTCCGATAGATGTCCCTGATCACATGTTACATACTGAACGTCGGAATAAAGGACTTTGTTTATTTTCTGCAACGTGGAAAACAAAATTACAGCATATTAACATTTGTCATGTTCTTTACCAAGACAATTATACATATATTACTACTCGCCTAAACTTAAAATGGGAACGTGTACAATGTGTGAGAGACCTTAACATTGAACCTAGTGACATCAACATTAATAATCGAAGTCTTCTACCAGATGCAAGGAAACTGAGGAAGCAACTAAGACGCAAAGAAGCTGTTCTCTGGAGCCAACTTCCTCATAAAGAAAAAGGCGTTCTCTACAGTGAATATACACCAGCAAATCAATAGATTCGTGACCATCTGGGATTGTCTTGTTCCGAATGGAGAGAAGCGATTAAAATGTAAGCCAATATATCGGCGGTGCGTTCTTTGCCGGGCAGGTCTAGGGATGATACCCTCTGTAGACGTTGTCGCAGAGAGCACACGTCCTTGGGGATTGTCCGTTTGGGGAATCGCTTAAAAACATTCGGCACTACACTATTCGAAACATGATGGCAGAAGCCTTGCGAGATTATGGATACACAGTTTATGAGGAAGTTCATGGTGTGGCCACTAATGGGAGTAATAGACGAATAGATATTATTGCATTTAGACCATCTTCCAAAATTGGCAAGATATTAGATTCCGCAATTCGTTTTGAGACTCAAAGTGGCCAGCCAGAGGAAGTTGACATTGAAAAGAAAGCTATATATTAACCAAAAGTTGACTATTAGAAAGATAAATACTAATTAGATAGTACAACTGTCACAGGATTGATGATCGGGGCAAGAGGTACTATACCAGGATTCTTAGCTAAATTTTGGAATTCCTTAGATTTGGATAGAGTGTATCTTTCTAAAATTGCCATCACTGCGATTAGAGGGTCAATTTCAATTTTAAAAAACATTTTTACAAAATTTATACTTATAGAATAAACTGTAATTACAATTTGAATGTTTTTAATGTATTTGATCAATTTAGAAAATTAATTTTCTATACATATAACTGAATAACTCAACAATTGAATGTTAATATTTTATTTATTTTGTGAAAAGTGGAAATAATAAGTACCATACCGGTACTAATTTTGTTCAAATGTGCTTTTAATTTGGTTTCACAATTTTTAGTTAAAGTGTTGGTAAATGTGGTTTTTGTCAGCTTATTGAAAATTAATGTGAGCGACTGTGTAATTGATAATTTACACAATATATCATTTTCGTCCCAGACATTCCCATGAGAAAAAATAACCTCATACCATAAGTTATGCCAACCCCAAATTTATCGAATCTAAACTTAAAAATAGTAGAGAAGATTTATTATTCCAAATGTGTTTCTAGAAACCTACCATAATGATATAACAAAAAGTTAACATTTTAAGATATTTCATAGACTCATGTATGCACAATACCATAATTCCGACAAACAAATCAAACATATAAGTTTCCTTAATACAGTGAATAATCTCCTTGCCAGAAATTGCTGATTCCGTTAAACTGTCCATAAACTGTCCATATTAATGTACCCAGTTTTTGTCCAACTGGCATTTCTGCCTTGGACGAAGAACAAACAGTTCCAACAAAATACATTTAATTCTTTACTGCCAACTAACCGTGAATATTTCTCATCATTTGAACAATTAAAATGTATTGTACCATGCTCGCTGGGGTTTCGCGGGTTCAAGCTCTGCCGACGTATTTTCCAATGCTTAAATATCCTGAGTATGGCTTCCTTTGGAAAGAAAATAAAGCCGTGTATCCTGTAACGTAGATTTACGGCACGTAAAAGAATCTCAAGTTTGATAAAAGAGTCATCTGATCAAAATTTGTTGCCCGTTTCACACTCACATTTGAATAGCGATGCTGTTATAGAGCGTCTTCAAATAAAATAATAATATAATAGCATAGCATTTTGAAAATCAAATTGATATAATGTACAAACGCATTTTAGTCGTGCAGCTGGGATACCTGCTGTCATAACTTCATGTCACTGTTTTAATGTATGTGTCCGGAGTGTAAATCTGTGGAAATATTTAGATGTTATGTTTGTAATTTAAAATAAGACAATTATTACCATTCATGATATATAACTGTAGTTAAAAAACAATTCCGATCCGATTGAGGGTCTTTCCACTTTTCAGCGGTTGCCCTTTTACCAGCCGGCTGCTGGCCCTTCACATCCACATGTGTCAATCACAGAGGTAGATGATCAACAGCCAGTGTAGGGGTGACATGTGGTTAGCATGTCGAGTCCCCCAGCCGTTTTAGCTGGTTCCTCAACCTGGAGCCGCTACTTATTGTAGCTACCCAATTGCCTCACGATGCTGGGTGGGCACCGGTCCCATACTGGCCGAAATACCATGAGAAAATTTCTTCCCCCATGGAGACCCGAACCAGCGCAAGTCCCGTAGCTCTGCGCCAAGGCTTCCTACCTTAACCACTCGGCTACGGCGTGGGACAAACAATTGAAAACTAAAATATCGTTTATGTTTTTTGTGATTATTTATTGTAATTGGTTCATATTAATATATAAATATATATATATATATATATATATATATATATATATCCACCCATAGTAATTCTGCCCGAAGGCAGGTCTTTCACTGCAATCATAGCATTTTCATGCTATGCTTTGCAGCTTTACTAGGGAATTTTAGGTGTGGTAGCTTCCCGTTGCTTTCCACGCCGATGAAGGATGATGATGATAAGACGAAGATGAATGATGATGATTGCGATGGCCATATGATTTCGGGGACCGTTTGGGCCTTAACGTTTTCCTGGCATTTGTCTTACAGGTGTCGAACCCGGGCCCGCTGCGTGACAAGGCAGTACGCTACCTCGAGACCACAGCGGTGGACTATATATATATATATATATATATATATATATATTATATATATATATAATATTTTTAAATAATTAAATTTAAACTTTATTAAAGATAACGTATCAACTGATTTGTAGGTTAGGCATATAACAGTTATATGCTGTTAGAAAACTTCATACAACAGAATCAGATGTTGGTAAAATATATTATAATAATATATCACCAGTGATAAGTAATAACGAGTAATAAAAATACACTTTTTTAAATAAATAATAAACCCTTTACATTTTTCTGAAAACCAAGTTACAGTCGTGCAGAATAATGGAGATGTGGACTATATATGTCAGATACTGCAAGAATACAAGAAGACTGTGCGAGTTAAAAATAAATTTGAATAAAGCAAATTTCATGACTGCAGGAAATGTTGAAATTGAAGGATATGAAATAAAGAAACTTACAAACTTCAAATATCTTGATCCAATATCACAGCAAGGTCGATATTTAAAATAGTTAAAAGATAGACTTATTAGAATAGATAGAAAACGATATATTGAAATCTTGTCGTTATTTTGGCTAAAAAAATCAACTTATATAAAATGTGATGCTACATAGAGAGGAAATAAATGGCGTACAAGAAGAGACAAAGAGAAAGTTACTGAATTAGATTTTATGGAGATTGTTAAGGGAGTCTAAACTAGAAAATGCAAATAATAAGGTTGTAGAAATAAGAGGAGTTATGGATATTATGTAATACAAGTTATAAAGTAATGATTACAGTGGTAAAGTAATTAAGAATGAAAGATGAACGATTACTAAAGGAAATAATGTGTTGGACATCAAAAGGAAAAATAGGAAAGGATCATCAGATAGAAACTGGATCGAGGAAATGAGCGAGTCGGAGTCTGGAACTGAAAGGACAAAAGATGTAACGATGAGGAAAATGAAGATTATGTACACTAAAACAAATGGCATATATTGTTGATGAAAACACGATTACTCGCGCTGTTCACAAGGTAACAATCCCTATATTCGTATTATTTACACGGTTGTCTATTTTTAAAAATAATGAATAATAATGGAATAATTCATATCTGAACTTTGGTAAACAAAAATAGGCCTACATTGCTTGGGAGCTGACTTTGCTTCCTTCCCTTTTGCTTTCGGTTTTATTCTTGCACTATTTTATATTAAATACTTTCCGTTCTTTTAGACTTCTGTAACATCCCTTTTATATGGTGATATTATAATTGCATTAGTAGCTTTTCTTCCCGTGTTATATTATGTTTTAGCCCTTTTTACTGGTACAGGGCTTATGTGGGAAAGAGTTACAAGGATCAGACTGCTATGATCAGGATTGGAGGATGAAGATCCACGAAAATATTCACATTCTGGTTCTGTTCCATGTTTATCAAGGATGTTCGATCCTCAAAATGAATTCCGCTAACATATCTTCAAGTCGTGCAACCAAAACTGATATTCTTCCTAATATCGTAGCTGCTTCTTCATTTGGAGAGAGTTCAATTTTCTGACAAAGGCGAAATAAAGTCGTTCTACCTACTTCAAAATGATTCGATGCTTTCATATGATCCATTTTCTTTTCTTGTATTACTGTATACCTTCCTTTATCCCAATCTTTTCGTTTAATTTTCTAAAAATAAATAATATTACGCATTAAATAAATAGGTATTCTATCAACTACATATCGGGATTCAAATTAGGAATATTCCATAATTGGAACCCTAATAACGGTCCATATTTAGAATTTAATAACTGCAAAAACGTGTCGTCATGTTCATATATAACAAAGCATAAACAGCAAAATGTCGTAATAATATAACAAACGCCATCCATACAATTATATAAATATATGAGTGAAAAGCACGTCATGTTTATTGTGCACCTTCCGTGCAACGATAAAATGAAACACTCGCATCACAGCAATGGAGTCTACCCAAGTGACGAAACTGAACATGTGTGCAGCTAAAGTGAGCGAATGATATAGCAGAAGGCTCTGCAGTTGTTTTCAATCTCTGAGAACGATTTGCCAAGTAGATTGTGATGTTGGAGTGTGAGTCATCAGGACAGGAGCGTGCTGCATCTGTTACATTCGCACGCGTGTTGCTCTCATAATTCCTAAGCAGATAGACCCGTTTTGGGAAGGGTATATTACTGCCGTTTCCGACGCTAATTATAGTTATTCCGCGATTATTGAGGCTTGCAAAAAAAAGTAGTTTTATGGTGTCAAAGTGTGGAATTAGCTCAGTGCTTAATAAAAAGGGAAAGGGTCGCTTGGGATTAATTCCAAACGGAAAAAACAGACCTGCTACTACCCGCACCTCAGGTCAAGGCCCTTATCTCTGGTATTACCCTACCACACAAAGGGTGATTGCGAACAGATTGGAAATATACCTTGAAACTGTAAACACCATAATAAACAAAGATTTAAACATGGAGAAGCGCCACAAAAGCAGTGTTTATAAATTGTTGCCACGTCACATTGCCGAACGCTGCACCATCAGCAGGAAACTCCATGAAAAGCACCTGGCAGGAGAAAATGGAAAATGTTGGTCACACTTGAAGAAGCATATGTTTATCTAGGTGACTGCAACAAACCCCGGGCAATTTACTATAGAGAAAGGGGTAAAAAAATTGAAAGTGGTATGCCGAATGGAGAGAAAGTTTCTCCAAGGGATTTATGGTCGTCGCGGGATATTGCTACAATGGAAAACTGACCATTCGTAGAGTAACTAAAAAGGCCAAAATCAACTCCCAGTACTACCAGGAAGAGGTTCTCACCCCAATTTACCGGACCGAAATCCCAGCTCTCTATGGTATAGACCAGGCATGGGGAACTGCCAAATGAGGGGTAGTATGACATCCTTCCTCATTCCACCCTTCATTGAACTCGTAACTGTTGTTATTATCGTCTCCCATTCCATGCAGAATCAGTGGCGGTACACCCTTATAACCTGAAACATATATACTGCTCGGGACCCAGCTCCGTGTGTCTGAAAGGAATTTGTGGTCTCACTGTTAGTAATATGAGAAGCATAGAAGAGTATCTCCTCCCACTCCCCACACTTCTCTCCGCAAACAAACAGAACTTGGTCTCGAGCTGTACTAATCCCTTCCATTCTTACGTACATTACGTGTAACGTTTGAAGAGCGCGTAGAGGACCGCTGATGCCTTTTTCTTGACACTAATTTGTCTATGTCAGGCTGGATAGTACTCTTAGAGATGCGTAATACTGAGACTAGGGTGTCATCGTTTATTCTGGAGCGTATTTTAGATTTGGTATGGTTCAACTTCAAAAATAATTGTTCGCATGTATAAGTTGAACCAAACATTGCGTGAATGTGGCCTGCAAAATCTCTCATGTTGGGATACGAGTCTATTGACAACAACCTGTATAGTTCCAAGCCTTCCGTGCCATTCTGAATACAAAAATAATCATTTTCCCAGTCAGTATTAAAATGGTGTCGGTGTGTAAAATTTGCCATGCTCACGCTGAATTGTACGCCACTGACTCTCACTGCGTATTGTCAATCACTGTATACCTGCGTCTGCAGTGCAAGTACAAATGAGTGGAATGGGTATTGGCGGAGAGGATTTGTTATGAGCTCCCGGAGCCCCAGTTCCCCATGCCTGGTATAGACAAAAACCAAGTCTGGGTGCACCAAGACAAGACCTCCAGTCACACTTCGGGTTCAACCCTGGCGTACCTGGAGAGAATGGAGCAGGAAACTGGAATACATGCTATTCCATTCAGCAACATCCCAGTGAAGTCTCTTGATGCATCACCGATGGACCTTTGTGCCTTTGGACTCTTCAAAAGGGCACTGGGAAACAGGCGTCCTCGAACAATAGACGGTCTCTGGAAAGCATATAAAGAGGAGTGGGAACCTCTAGACATGGCTGTGCTGCGTAAGAGTTTTCTGCATTGGAAACTCCGATGCCGAGCCATAGCTCAGGTGAAGGGCCATCAAATAGAGCATGATCGATGGTGGAGACACGGCTTTTCTTAAGGTAAAACCTTAAAAATAATTTGTTATCAGAGATCAGAAACAACCGTATTCCATCTTGAACTGTTTGTTTTGGATAATTTGAGAGATTCCATTTTAGGGATATTATTTCATATTTGGTCACTTTCCTCTAATATGAGACCATCTCATATTACTACCACCTCAATAACTAGCGTTTTACAATATTTGAGAGATGCCAAGAACAAAATTAAAGAAAGAAAATAAACGCCTAAAAAAAGAAAAGAAGATGCGATAAATGCTACTGAAGATGTTAGAGCAGCCAAAAATTAAATGCAGATACTTAGATCTAGCACTGTGATGTTTGTATTCATATTTAGATTCGATATTTATACGTTTGAATTGATTGTTTCAGCATATTCGTATTTAATCTACTTTAAATGATTACTTAAAAACCAGCTAGTCAATAACATTCTTGAGGTGGAATGTAGGATTAATTGCTATTGGTAATGACATTAAGGTAATGGCCTACCAACTTACAATTAGAAGTGAAATTAAACATCAATTTTAAAAAGCAAGGCAGGACGTGACCGGACAAACTTCTCATGACAGACATGTCATATGGATCTATTGGTGCACGTCATCCATTTGACTAGATTCAAGCATCATTCATTATACTCACAATTATTTAAATTTGTTAAACAATAGATGCATCCCCAGTGCTCTTGACACCCGTCACATACAATTTGATCGAGCAGGCCAGAAGGAATTCTGTGGCAACTGCGTCGTTACCATCACACTTGACTCACAAACTACAGCCTTTGAAATCGCATAACAGAGAGAAAACGAGACTGTTCTTGGGTGAAGACAAGATGCATCGAGTCCTTTTAAAGCATTTGAACTTTTTGGCAAAGCTTATTTGAACGTTTCAAAAGCTTCAATTACAGTTAATAGTTTCCCATTAACCCATTGGAGACTTTTAACGAGTCTCCCTCGTGAGCAGGTAGAAAGTCCAAATAGCTCCTCCACGACCTATACTCGTTGTTGTGTTATAACCCCCACTGTAAGAAGTTAGGTTTTTTTAGTGGTTTAAATTTTCTGTTCACCATCAGTAAAATTTGTTGTTTGTTTATGTAAAGTAAATATGTATAGGCCTAGTGTATTGTATAGTTTATTTTAGTTATTATTTATAGAATAGTAGACTATAGTTGTAGGCATTTATTACGGTAAAATATAAGTGAATATAAATTCAGTGCTTATTTGTTAAAATTCATAGTTTTAAATTTAATTTTTTTTCTTGCAATATGTGCGTAAATAGGAGAGAACGTATTGCTTTTGAGAAACTAAGTGAAGTAGTAGATAAATGTTATGTGACAGTGATTGTAGTGAATTATCATGGAACGAAGATTCGGACGATGAAATAATATACAGTGACAACGTAACCGTGCATGCTACTGATGGTAGAAATATTAGGTGAGTTTCGTCCAGTTTTTATCTGTAGTATTTTATAATTTACAGGTCGATATATAACTATGATAATTAAAGAATATACGAAGAACTTTTCCTGATTTTATAATGTATAGGTCTATGCTTATTTTATTTCATATATTTATTTTTATTATGTTCAGTATTATATTGTGTTTGTTATTTTTTTTCGGTCTTGTTTGAACATATGATTTGTGTTTACTTTCAAGGCAATGTCCGAGAACTTTTACAAAAAGATGGTTTTTGAATTGTTTGTCAACTTTCACAGCCTTGAAAATAACAAAACATAACGGTTTACAATACACAAAAGAGGGTAGCAGGTAGGCCACATTCCTTTGCTATTCGTAAAAGTACAAGATACTAAAAGAAATTCAGGGGTAAACAAAATATCTGAAAACATAAGTGATAGAACACAGTATGTGTATTTTGTATTCTGATTTAAAGTCCAGCGCAGCCGGAGTAGCGGTAAGGAGATTTAAATGGGTTCCCAGTGAACATGCTAGGCGCTTTAAACGTGTCTCCAGTGGGTTAAACAGGGATACGTTCTCTGAAGCAGTTTTGTGTAAGCACGGCATAAATCTGGCTCCTTAATAGAGCAAAATGCACAAACTTCACCTGAAAATAATGAGACAGCCCATTCCATCTTTATCCCATCCACATCTGCAGCTTATTCCGAATAATAATTACAAACATAATCATATTCCCAAGCGATCTGCATCACCACCCACAAGAAAATAAAATGTAGTTGTAGAAAAAAGAAAAGAAAGTTCAAAATGAGGAAAAAGACTCAAGCGACACGAGTATCATTACATATATATCAGAGATCTTGGACATCTTGAGTCAGTATCAAAAGATGCTACCTGTGTTTATTGGGACTGTATTTTTTTTTTCATTTTTTAAAGGTGAAAAGGTGAATTGTCCCCCCGTGGACTATCACCTCGACGTGGTGGGGGCGCCAAGTACTCAATGAACCAGACGACTAAATCGGGGGAGTTTAGCTTTGCTAACTTGCCGATTGGTTAGAGGTGAGAGGAAACTAAGAATAGTCCTCAACGTGGGAGATGTCGGCCAGAAGGTTGACATCGACCAAGAAGTCTGCAATAGTCTACGAGGCGACGTGATACCAGGCGATCATCACAACGGCTCAAGGGCCGGAAGCAGCAACCCTCTCTAAAGGGGTTAATACTTAGAGGAGCATGGATAGATGCTCTGAGACAGCAGCCCTGTCATTATCCTTACCCTGCACAGCGCATCTCAAAGCAAAGACCGGATTGGATTTCAGGATATGACCATAGCAAGAAATAAGGGCAAACGATTAGGGATAGAGGAGAGGATAAAAAATCTGCACTTGGAATGTAAGAGGAATATGTAATAAAGAATTAGAGCTACAAAAAGAACTTAAAGAGAGAGATGTAGATATTGTAGTCATCCCAGAAATTAAAAAGAACCTTAAAGGCTCTACAGATTTATCAGATTATGTACTTATTTATGTACAGTGGTGTACGTAAAAACAAAAGAGCTTCAGCGGGAGTTGCTATTTTATTAAAATAAACATGGATGAAAAGGATTCTTAGTTATAATTGAGTTAATGAAAGAATTATTAACTTAATAGTAAAGATATACAGAGGTTTTTGACAATGATAGGAATATATTGCCCAGAAAATGGAAGAAAAGAAGATGCAAAACAGTTTTATGATACATTACAAGAACATCTAAATAGCATAAATAAAAACGACCATATTGTTGTAGCAGGTGATTTCAATGGAAGAGTAGGAAACAACCCAATAAAAGACGTACTAGGATTAAATGGAGAACAAGTATGAAATGAAAATGGAAAATCCTTATTACAAATTTTAACGTTTGATGAACTTAAAATTACAAACACATTCTTCAGACACCTTGACATCCACAAATATACGTGAACACGGAGAAATGAAAAAAGTATCAGTGACTATATTCCTATAAACAAAAAACTTTCTTCATGTATACAAGACACGAGAGTGTATAGAGGTAGCGATGTAGGATCAGACCATTACTTACTTATGTCTAAATTTAACTTATTAAAAAGATGGAAGAAGTTAAAACCTAGAGAGTTCATTTCTAAAGAAACATACAAGGTACATCTGTTAAGAGAAAATAGTGTTACGTACCTATATCAAACAAGAATGAATAAATATATAGAGGAAATGAATGATCAAATATATGGAAACAATATAAATTTAATGTGGGAAATATTGAAACATACTTTACATAACGTAGCATCAGAAACTCTAGGGAAAAGAAGGAAGTAATATACGAAAAGGGGAATAGATATTTGGAATGAAAACATAGCGGAAAAAATAAAGGAGAAGAAACAACCATATCTTAAATTTCTACAGAGCAGATCTACAGACGATAATATTGAATATAAACGAAAATCAACAATTGTTAAAAGAGAAATTAGAAGAATAAAGAGAGAGCATTGGGACAGATATGTGTCGAATTTAGAACATGATGTACACGGATACCAAGCTAGAGCATATAAAGTTATTAAACATTTAAATAAAAACGAAAAGGACACAATGCGGTTAAATCCTATACCTCTTACACAATGGGAACAACATTATACATCGTTGTGGACAAACTTAGAAGAACAAACAAACAATAGCCTTAAGAGAAAATGACCCAAATGTGGATACTGTTAGGTTTGAAGAGCTAATGTTAACAATGCAAAATTTTAAAAACAACCTGAAGACAATAGAATAGCTGTATTTAATAAGGGAATTTGAAGAGGGTTAAAGGGTAGAATTCCTGCAGGAGGTCAAAGGGACCCAATGTCAATATCGCCTGGAGCAGATAATTTAAACATAGAATTATTCAAATGTGCATCAATTACATTTATTGTCAAGTTTCTTGAATTTATAAATCTTTGCTGGAAAACGGGTTCTGTTCCGGATGAATGGAAGGACGCAATAACTGTTCCGATATTTAAAAAAAGAAAACAGAAGAGAATGTATAAATTATAGAGGAATAAGTTTATTAAATTCAGCCTATAAGATATGTGCAAAACTTTTATCATATAGAATAAATAAAATAGCTGAAACAATATTACGCGAGGAACAAAATGGATTTACAAAGCGTCCAATGGCCCAATTGATAGAAAAAAGAAAAGAATTTAATTTACCCACGTATATAGCGTTTACTGATTATACTAAAGCATATGATGGTGTAAGTATAAATAAATTATGGAACATATTAGAAATGAAAGGAATTCCTCAACACCTTATAAGAGCAATTCAGAGTTTATATATAAAAACAATTTTTAAAACAGACTGCGGAGATAAAATTAGTAAACAAAAAATATAAATAAACCAGGGAGTAAGACAAGGGTGTCCGTTGTCACCAGTATTATTTAATTTATACTTGGGCCATGTCATAAATGAATGGCAAGAACAAATTAATGTATAGTGTATTGACAACTCTGCTTTTTGCAGACGATCAAGTAATAATGACAGCATCAGATAATGCATTAGAACAATACCTTTATACTTTAAATGATATCTCTCTAAAATTCAATTTAAGAATATCTACATCTAAAACAAAAATATTAGCTCTGAAAGGAAAATGTGCAATAAGAACAAAAACAGTGATAAACAATGTAATTAATTATAGACCAAGTTCAGAATTTTAATTATTTGGGATGCCATTTAGGTAATGACAGAAATTTAGATACAGACACTAAAATACGATTCAATTATCTATGTGGCACAATTAAACTACTTTATTGAATAAAACTAGAAAATAAACTATTTAAAAATTTTACAAAGTATTGGCAGTTTCATCTCTTATCTATGGATGTGAAACCTGGACATTAACAAAGGCAGATAGTAAACAAATAGAGGCTGCAGAAATGAAGATGTTGAGAGCAATAACAGGATACCAAACGACCGATAAAAAGAAAAACGAATATATAAGAACAGAACTTAATATATTTAATCTCTGTAAAAGAATATAATACTATAAAAATGCTTATCTTCAGCACGTATTACGAATGAATGAACAGCGCATACCAAGAAGAATGTATAATTATAAACCAAAAGAAAGAAGATTGTTGGGAAGACCATTGAAAAGATGAAAGGACCAATTTGACCTATAATGAGATCGGAACAGGTCATTGGGCTTAGTCCTTGTTGATGATGATGATGATAATGATGATAAATGTGAATTGTGGTGCAGTGTTTCCTGTGGATCACGTGGGGCCATAGTGACTGAGCTTATGTCTGTGACTACCGTAAAATCAAGTGAATGGAATAGTGTGCATTTTTTAATTTAATCATATTTCCTTTTTATGTTGTGTTGTATGGCATTTATTGCAACTCAGCATAAAAGGACAAAAATTGTAATTGGAGCAAACATAATTGAACAAGTAACTTGTTTCAATTATCTGGGATGCATGATATCGTACCTGCAAAATTTGGACATAGAGAAGAAATTAGGGGAATTTCAACAGATATGTGGTTCAATAAGAAGATATTTGAAAAATAAGACCACAAGGGAAACTCAATTAAAATTTTACAAAATAGTAGTCATTCCAACGTTAACATACGGGTCTGAGACTTGGCCTTTGACAATCTCTGATAAACATAAAATTGAGACAATAGAAATGAGATTTCACAAATCAGTTGCAGGTGTATCTCTAAGAGATCAAAAGAGAAGTCAAGATATCAGAGATGAATTACAAATATATAATATAAACGAGAGAATACACAGAAATAAATGTAATTGGTTTGAACATATACAAATAATTCCAAATAATCGTTTATCAAAATAGCTGCTTCATTATAAACCTCTAGGCCGAACAAATGTAGGAAGACCAAAACGTCTTTGGAAAGACGACCTTCACCTGCAGCATATAGTGCACCAGGGAGCGGAACGGAAGATGATGATGATGATGATGATGTTCTGTTGTAATTTTATCACTTGTGTGTGTGCGTTTGTGCCCCACACATCCCCCGTGGGGACATGGGTGCTCCCTAGCGGGAGTTTCTTAACAAGGTAATTTAGTTACGCTTATTTACCTACAGATGTCAAAGAGTGACACGTGGTTAGCACATCGCCTCAATGAGACATCTAGTAGGTAACTTGGATGGATGGATGAAGGTCGGTTAAATTTTGCACAGAAGCATTTTTATTCAAACTTGTGGTTCTTTTACGAGCCTGAAAATCTTTAGATTCGGGATCCAGGGGTTTGAGTCCCTCCCGGAGAACTCTTCCCTTAGAATTTTCCATCCTAAAAACCCATCGACCCAGGCCGGTTTTGGATTCGCGATCTTCGGGACTAGAGGCAAGAAACATAACCACTAGACCGCCGCAGCCGACAATTTTATCACTTAACTATAACAAATTAAAAAGTATTGTCCCATATTTCTACCCGGTTTGAAAATACCGACTTTTTTTCTAGATTTAGTAAAAATTAAAATTGGTTGAATGCACACATAACCTGTATTTCTGCAGCATGTTATGTGGAATTCACAATTATTTTGTTGATTTTTCATATCAGTATTCAATTTCAAATTAACTAATTCAAAAACAAAAATATATATCTCATATTCCTACCTTCTCCTCTGTTAACTATAGAAGAACGGAAATTTTCAAGGGCTTTCCTGTGAGCTTTGATCTGGAACATCCATCTTCAAGCATCAGCAATAATCTTCAAGCATGTTCACAAACCTATGGTTTTGGTATCTCTCTTCCATTACTCTAATGTCTCTGTGAAAGTTCTCACCTTTTTCCTTGCTGTAATACTCCAAGTTGTCAGGATAATTGTCCTGAAGAAGTGTATCATTATGAACATACGTGCACCAAGAGTCTACAAGCAGTGGCAGAGCGTGGAATTTCGACAAGTGTTAGTCCCCGTTTTATGGATATAATATTGTGTATATTATATTATTTCTAATAAGTAAATGAACTTCTAAAAAGAACGACATGCAATGTTAGGAGTATCAAATATAATAAATTACTATAGGTATAGGATTTAGGAAATGGAAGGAGGTAATTGGACATATTAATAGTTAATTAAATATATAAATGCATGATTTTAAAAACACAGATATTCGTCTCCACGACCAGCTGGTTTCTAGAGCTTGTAAGTGAGCTCTATCGTCGGTAGCCTCGGAGAGATACTAAGGGTGAGATCTCTTGTTACATTTTATTGAATAAAGTAGCGAATATAGAACATATTAAGTCGTTTTTAACATCGTGTGATGTGACAATGAACACAGTAGAAATTTCCAAATTGTTTCTTAATTTCTCATCTATGGTGCAATAATTCAATATAATTAGGCCCTATCTCTTTTGTTAGATTCAGAGTTTTCTAAATGGCAGCTCTTGTTCGGCTAAGAAACACACAGCGTCTATTAGGCAGCTAACAATGTACTTGTTTGCTTTAACGTTTTCGTTATGCTTATCCGTATTAACTTAATTTTGATATGCCCGGCTTCGGGACTCTTCAATTCTAGTGTTTCCAAAATTATGTAGCGCTATTTCACAGTTAACATGGGTTTCAACTAGTTCATGACGTTTTTCAGCGCATGAAAACTATTTACATCAGAAACCCCCTTTGTTGTCCAAACATTTTTCTCCGTTGAAAATAGAAGGCAGGACTAACAGGGATCATGACTTCCTGCAGCCATATGTCATGTTCATACCAACCTTCATGTTCTTCATTAAACAGACGCACTTTTGTTTTGTTTGACTTATAATGATATTTAAATAAGGAGTTGGTTTATAACTTTTTTCTTTTCTACAAAGCTTCGGCAGGAAAAGTGATGACTTAACAAGTCTTCAGTAACTCAAGCACATTCCTCTCCCATGATATTTATTTAGTGGTTTAATTATTGTATTTGATACGCTCAGAAGCACTACGTTTACATAGGACTTACTCAGAGCAACTGAAACCTCGCTGTTAGCCGTTTCTAGAGTGCTATAACAGGGCAGCTACAGAGTAGCATTGGGCTCAGCTTGAAATGCAGCAGTATGTACTACCGATGAGCTGGAATACGCCTGCGAAACATACTCTCATAGTCATCTTCCATGTTAGCCTCGGGAAATCGGCTAACAATGTGGGCATTTAAAACGTTGAAGCACATGGTACTGTATTGGAATGCTACAGAACATAGGCAACACATACAATATATATTATTAAGTTACTATTGTTTACAACATTTAGACAACTATCAATGTATTGTTGTATCTCGTTCCGATGTTATGTTCCGTTTTAATTAAATATCAAAGAGTTTTAATTATAAATTTTCAAAGTGTTAGCCGGGCTAACAGTGCTAACATGGACGCTCCGCCTACTAGAATGCCTCAACAGCGTGTTCGTATTTCTGGGAATTTGTTGCCCACAATGCTTCTAATAACACGCTTTAGTGCTGACAGGCATTCCGCTCTATATCCTCTACAGCTATTATCAAACTTAGCATAATTCATAATCTCCCTGATTTGAGAGCCATCAGTATTACCTGCCTCACTGACACGTGGAAACTTCTGACTTTAGGAATGCAAAAGCTTTACCTTTTTGGTTCAGTGTTTTTTTTCTTGTTCCTGGAGTGGCGGGAAGAGAATTTTGTGAACATCCACGAGAGCTTGTTACACAACGTTGTGTCACTCTTGTTTTAGGCTAGTTCTTGCTTCCCAGTTGTGTTGAATACAGTACCCTGCTGTCACAGGTATACCCACCTTGTAGGCCCATTACTGATGGTAAAGAGAATAATTTATAAACTATATTTCAGCTATTCATACCATTTAAAATCTTAAAGGTAAAGTGATCTCACTACAGGTCTTAGGAAGACCTTGGAGTAGTAGGAAGTTACGGCTTCCATCTTTTTAGACAATCGGCAAGAGATATCAGCCCTGCATGACGGCTGCCTTCACCCCAGACCAAGCGTTTAAGCTAGATTAAAAATCATGACCAACTGGGACTCGAACCCTCGACCTTCCGGCTTGCAGTGTATTCCCTTAACCAACTACGCTACGCAGCGGCGTGCCCCCATTAAGAAACTGAAGAAATATAAAAACCTGACCTGATTGGGCAAATTAATCATATGTTTAAACTCACAAGGGATTCTTTCGGACCTCCCGACGAAAATTGCCATCAAACTTTCTGGGCTGAACAAGCATGAGGCTAAAGCAATTGGTGTGAAGTGCGGCATTTAGCAATCATTATTTGCCCCTAAAACAAGGCGCATAAAATTAGGGTTCGCAACTGAAATGTTTGTAGTCATAGAGTGCCTAACATCATCTACCTGTAAAATATGATACGTGTAAATGACGAGATTACGTACAACAGATAGATTTGTAAAATGTCATATACGTACCTCATTCTACCACATGGTAATGTGGTGTAAGAAGGCAGTGCTGCAAAACAAAATTGAATCTCACGCCACGAGCAAATAATGGCGGAACTGCAAATCAGGAATTCTGCATATGTCAATACCAGCAAAATTTATGTCCAGCACATTACGGAACGGAAGTGCACGTATCCAGACGCCTTTCACGCATGACAAAGCATAGGCTGGTACTGATTGTATATCAAGGAATGTAATTTCAAAATGAAGAGTCTATCATGCAGCTTAACGGCATCCCCCTCAGCATGACGTATGTTCTCTTCAATGCGTCGCGCATATAGTTTTTACTGACGAAATAAGTAGAAGTCTAGAGACTGACAGTACTTTGTGGTTTTAGGTGGTATGATTTTTGTGTGTAAATTTAAATCACTGTTTCCCAAAGCTCTGGCCGATAAACCTGTGTCTGTTTTACCAGACCATGAATCCAGCAGCAGAAGCGATGCTCCCTTTAGTTTCGGTTGCAATGCTTTACGCATCCAGGACAGAGCTGTTGACATGTTAACACTGGTGCTGCAATCATATTCTACATTTTGAGATTGGTTACGTTGTAATGTTTCGAAACACGTTTGCTAAATTTACCACCCGCTTCCTGGAAACAGATGTACAATTTCTTTGCGAGGCGTCCTGACATGGAAATAAGGACCTGAATAGTGTAGGAGTGAGTAGTAGATACAACGATTTCAACAGATACTTCAGTTGTGTTTTCCCCGGTCATTGATAGTGTCCTATTTGAGGTAATTTCTTAGTCAAATCGACTTTGATCCGTATTCAACACCATGTCCGCATCGATTGTATTAGCAGAAACGTAGTCCGTAACTTCTCGCACAAACTCCAATGCTCTGGTCATCACTACAGTATCAAGAGTAACATCACACCTAGCAATGAGACTTGTAATCTTGTGTGATGTTATTTTGTAGCGATGTTTGAGTTGGTGGAGGAAATAATTACTGGCTTTAAATCTGGGAATGCTCCTGCTTCTTTCGCCCAAGTTTCTAAATGCCAGTAGTGAATTACGTTTCCAATATTACGCGCATTCCTGAATTTTATATACAGTACATATACTCTCGAATGCGAGCATTTCTGTTTTCTACCTACCATTTCTCTCAAGAACTTTTACTATTCGCCTTACTTTTCCCGGTGATGTCTTGAATTTTCGGGTAGTTGCTACAACACTTTCCTTTCCAATCATGACACTGTCATAAATACTTTGCATTGTTATTTTAGATAACTGCTCGTGGATACTTTTCAGTTTGAATTTGGGAGGCGATGCTTCATAGGAATTGGAACTGGTTGACGTGTTATGAACTGGACTACCGAGCACATCGTTATCTTCAGATAAACTGTCCGATGTTCCGTCGCTATCACATCACAATGTCTGTCCTTCCGACATTCCATGCTGATACTGACATATTTCTCCAGGATGATAAAGCACTCTCGTGCAATTCGCCTATGTATGTACGCTAGATGCGTGTTGTCCGCTTGGTAACTCTGTGTCACCTGATTCACCAGTATATGCACCACAGCACGAGGGTCACAACTCATTTTGATAAACACACAATACTATACCCACGTATTTCACCTGCAGTATTATTTAACACACAAACAGGGGCATGCCCTGAATCGTACTACCTAGCCCAGGTACGGTTATATAAAACGCACTTATTTACACAAGACAGGAGACCTACCAGACATGCGCATTATCACAAAATGATATCATGTCCCTCGGGTACAGAGTCTTTCATAACTTATGACTATAAATATTACAGTTGCGAACCCTACTTTTATACGCCTTGTTTTATACACCAATTATTTTGGCTTCATGCTTGTTCATCCCAGAAAGTTTCGTGGCGATTTTCGTCAGAGGTCTGAAAGCATCCCTTGTCAGAATAAAATAAATGTAAAATATCAGTTATAAAACCCTTATCTTCAGAAAAAAAGTTTTGAAACTTAGACCAGAGTAATAGAAACAGTCAATTCACTGAGTTGTTCGTAAACTGATCAAATTTAAGTCTAACAATTACCATAATGTAAAGATGCCAAGATGACGTAGTGTAATGCAATGGTTCTGTTCCAAAGCATCTGACTACTAAATCTAACACCCTAGGTTCGAAACTATGATATTTGTATTAGCTTCTTTTTGTAATAAGTATTTTAACACATGAACAAAGTTATTAACAATTGGGAACATATTATTGTATAAAATAATAGTATATTACGATGCGAGGTTGGGAAGTGGTTTTTACAGAAGCGAGGAAAATGTTTAAAAACCTAGCGATAGCGAGGTTTTTAATTTCCGATATTCTGTAAAACACTTCACATACGTGCGTTGTACATTATTTTTGGGCGGTGGTGTTTTCAAAATAATAAATAATAGTAAAATAACAACATATTTGTTGGAAATATATGCGTTCATTATAAACAATTGACTACCGTTAACAGTGTGGGCAATGTTTATTAGTTGAAACTACAGGAGGCCGTCACGAGACCCAATTAGTGATAAAATGGGGGAAAGTGTGTATTTATTGTTTTATATTGTTTCAAATAAAGTTCAGTTAATTTAAAATTCAGTGGTTTCTTTCGTATATTGTATATTAACACTACCTTTTGGGTTTTTTTTTGTACATACATTGTATGTAGTACACATAAAGGGAGTGGTTTTACTTCCCGCACGCGGTTTGTAATATACAATATTACAGTATAGTTATTTTATTACAGTATAGTTATTTTATTACAGTATAGTTATTTAGGTTGATAACCCCGAAATGTAGAAAGTCGAACTTTCAATAGTGGTCGCCATTGCTGTAAGTACGATAAAACGCATTATCGCGCAAAAAGTTTTAATGTTATGCTCCACTTATTATGTCAGATATTCTCCTTTAAGCATTTCATGTTACAGCGAGAATTAAATCTGTTGAACTTTTGCTTGTAGAGGTAGGGTATGTGACTCCTAAGACTGATTCTTGAAAAGTGTACATTTTGTGTGTCTGACTAAAACTAATAAAAATATCCTTCACATCATTCCGCACTTTGTCTTCAATTGCAATGTTCTAAAATGAAAGTCGTCATATTCTTAGAAACATTTATGAGTGTTCAAAGTTTATAAATAAACCAGCATAATTCTAGAGTTAAATAAAACAAACTGAACGGCATGTGGTCTGAAGAAACTGTCCAAATTGATTTACCGGCTATAACCGCAGGGGACCCTACATGCTGACCACATTTCACCCCTAAACTGATAGACGATCGTCCACCTATGTGATTAAGACAAGTGGATATGAAGCCAGCAACAGTCTGGTAGGCCTAAGCCAATCGCGCTATAGAGTTATTTTAATATAAAAAGTAATTTACCGAATTGCCATACTTTCTTGCAACCTTTGTTTAAGATTTATACACGAGGATACATACCTTTGGAACCAATTTATATTTTAATGTCCTGATGAGTACGTGGTCAACAGATTAAACTAATGTGTCTATAAACAGAGCTATATTCGCAAAGTAAAATATAGTTATCATTTTATAGATTTGATATATGATTCATTCTTATAATCCGTGGTGTTGCGTACCGTCACGTCGATGAGCACGGATGTGCCATATGAATTTATTAAACTCGCGGTAAGTAATTATTATTGAATGTTACAGAAATTCAAACTAGTGGCAGGTTCTGTTTGGGATGACATTATTATTTTCAAAATTTGTTAAGTTTGAAATGATTAAGAATGGAACATAGTATATTTCATATAATTAATGGAGTCAAGTTTGTGAAAATTAATTTAATTTAAAATAAAAACAGTTTACCTTACAAGGGAACTGTAAACCATTGCATGCCGAAACCTACCTTCAAATTTGTCCCAGAGAAGCGTTGTGATGTGCCAAGGCCGTGTCCAAAAAGTTATCTGCTGTTTTAAAGTGCAAGGCACACAAATCGAAGCCAATATCCAGCAATGGCAGCGCACTGTACGGAACAGATGTCATGCAAGAGTTAAGCACAGAGTGTAGTGAGGCGGGACGCGGCGCGTACGGCGGGTGGTGAGAGTTTTCCAGTCTGCCAATACAGGAATTGTATTACTTCCCTGTAATTTAAATGAGAGATTTGGCGCTTGATTTTAGTGTCTTGCATTAAAAACAGCAGATATATATATTGGACACGGTCTCTCTGGAAGAAATTCTAAGGTAGGTTTCGGCCTGTGTAATGGTTGTGTTCCGCTAAAGAATCAGGGATGCAATTAAAACCACAGATACCAATAAAAGTGATAAAAAAGACAATAAACATACCCAAATTGATCCCGACAGGTGCTTCATCTCCTGATAAGGGGGAACTGTGGCATAAATCAGAAGGGTTTAACATTAAATCAAATTCAGGATGGAAATAGCAAAAACCAAGTTATTACAACAAACACATCAATAAAAACAGGAAGTATGTAAACAATTATATATATATATACAGTGTTTCTTCTTCAACCCAAAGTGATTTGTCGCCAGAGGTTCTTGTCGAGAGCATCTTCTTCCCTCAAATCTCTAGCTCCATACTTCTCCTCACTCCATCTATCCAACGTTCTCTAGGTCTGCCTTTTCCATGTCTTCCATTACCTGTCCAATTAAGGATCTTCTTTGATATCCTCTCTTCTTCCATTCCATACCATTTCAAACTTTTTCTTCTACTATTTTTTGTAAAACTTTTTTCCAACTTGCATAGGCCTAATTTCCCTTATTGTGCTGTTTCTGACCTTATCCCTTCTTGAAATTCTTGTCGATCGCCTCCAAAAATCCATTTCTAATACTAACAGCTTGTTGGCTTGTTTTCTACTTACTTTGTCCAGGTTTCGGACCCATGTAATAAAATGCTTTGTAACAGAACTTGAAATATAGTTTTCTTCGTTCTGTATATTATATTTCAATTCCAAAGCACTGAGTTCAACATACCAATGATTCTTCTTCCATCAGTTGTTCTTCTTTCAGTTTCTGTAGTTGAATTATCATTTTTATCTAAAATACATCCTAAAAATTTAAAAATTTTAACATTATGTATTCTTCTTGAATTACATTTTAGCTCATCTGTTATATATATTCAACAAATTAAAATAAGTTGAACGTGATCCAAAGAAAACATAGAAAAAGGAACGTTTTGATACACAAGATATAAGTAAAACATATTAGCTGTCTTTAATGATATCTAAAACTTATAGTTTAAATCTCGAAATATTGAACCAATAATACGTATTCTATGTTAAGTACCAAGAACAGAAGCAGACTTAGAGGCAACATCCGCGTGGAAGCAGTTTTGCTGCGATGAGCTACATAGGGTGTAGAGCCATCTCTCTACCCCCCGATGAGATGAAACTCCGAGTATTACTTAGACGCTACAGGTTCGAGTAAGTGTGCCGCTTTCACTTCATGAGAAAGTTTCTGCAAAATATGTTTCTGTGACATATGTGCCAGGTACGAGGCAACCGGATATGTATGCATTTCATTAAATAAACTGACTATTAATAAATGAGAAATAATTAAACATAGTAACGTCCTTTCTATATCTGCTTATCGCAATATTAATTATGAGCCAAATAAACGATAATGATTTCTCCTTTTCAAGCCTGTAACAATCAGGGTGATTACATCAAAATAAAAACACTCCAAGCGCGACAGGCCTAAAAGGCCCTTGGTCTACCAGTCGACTGCTGGTCTCACATCCACATGTGTTAATCACAGTGGTAGACGATCATCGAGTCAGTGTAGGGGTGACATGTGGTCAGCATGTCGGGTCCCCCAGCCGTTGTAGCTGGTCTTCTCAACAAAAATAAAAACACTACTAAAAGAAAAACAAGCTCTCACCTTTATTATATAGCCTACAATATCTAAAGACAGAGTCATGCGACATCGTCCACAGATAGGGCCTAAGCATCTCGCAAAAATACGTAATGAGGACGAAAAAACAAAATGTTTCTGTTCATTCAACAGTGCACAACTATTATTTTCGTTTTGAAATTTCGAGTTGTTCCAAGACACACATCCGGGAACTCGTGCAAAAACATCATATCTATTGTTGGCGCGTAGAAAATGGCTTGGATTACCAAATGTTTAGCAAAGTGTGATAGGCCTATTTCTTGATGGACATTGCTATATGTGCAAATGTTCCTTATATCTAATATCAAATTTACGGCCGGTCTGACCAGCATAAACCCCATTGCAATCGTCACAGACCAATTTGTAAATGCTAGATTTTTACTGGTATCTGTGGTTTTAATTGGACATATTTGCATCCCAGATTGCTGATTATTTCAGCGGAATTACTAGTAAGTAATTGTTTTCCTTCATATAGTATAATTATTATCGTGACCGCTTCTGTGGTATAGCATGTCTGGCAGGAATATACCAAATAAATATTTGTTTCGATATACGATCTGGAATGGATTCCACTTAGCCTCGTGAGGATAACTGAGATGGTAGGTAGGTGTAGCAAAATACGTATAAGAAAACTGAAATTAGAGTTAAGAGAATGTGTCATGTTAACCATGTAACTCTTGCCATTGTGTTCAGTTAACCAATTAGAACAACTTTTTTCAGCCGACCTTGTTCAACATGCTATAGATTTTTTTAACGATGTATAAATAACTTTTTTTAAAGTGTATGTGTTACGCTGGAATTTAAGCCCAGCCGTAACGTAGCGTAAAAAGGATCACAAAGATTTAAGTGATCTTTGGCCCGAGCGGTTGGCCTTGGTTTTTTGATGGGACATCTTTACATATAAATACAGTGAGACAAATATTAACAGTGTTTATTAAAAATACCAAACGTAAAGAAAAGATTAGACAAAACATATATGCAAGTGATTAAAACCAGCTAAAATCGTCATGTTTATTTGAGCCGAACAATTATCTTTGTTAATATTCAGAGGTAGAAAAAAATAATTTAAAAGTTCAACATTAGGTTATTATTCATCTTGCTTGACCCTTAGGTCTTCTTAAAATCATGCATTACTAATATTATTCTAAGTTATTTTATCCTCTGGTCAACAGTAATTTTATAAGTTATTTTGCTTCTGAAAATGACCATTTTTAGAAAACTTGGAACTTTTTAGAGTGATAATAAAAATAAGCGTCTTACCCATGTAGAGCTGCCTCCTCCCCTCTGGAGGACCTCTTGGTCCTCCATACCGTTCTGACTTTTCTTAGAAAAATTGTGAATATTTATATGATCATTTTTAAGTTTCTAATCGGGGGAAACTCGGGTGGAAAGTTAACTTTTCCCTTCTATACATGTGGGGTTTTTTCATCGGTTTTCACTTACAACTTTCACATGACATCGTTCAAAACCTTCATCTATGTCAAAATGGAAAACTCTGTTCCACTTTCACTTCTTGCAACTCACTTCACCCTTATCTAATGTGGTCATCTCTGATCTTTCTGACTAAACAATGTTGATATGACTTTACATCCTGGAATGTTGTGACATGGTTTTGATCCAGGATATAAAACATTATAGATTTTTACCGCTTTTTTATATTTTAAAACTCCTTTGAGTATGACTAATTTCAATGCGGTTATTTATTTCCTATCTTCTGATCTAATAAACAAGTATATATGTATATGCTTTATCGGTTTTTTTATAGTATTTTAGTATTATGACAGTTAGGCCCTAGTGTATGCGCAACAGTATGTATGATGACGTTTGTTAAAGTAACTTATTAAGGACACTTATTACAAGAATTCCAACCCTCGCACGATATCAGAGGCGCGAATCTCAGCTGCATCCACACCTCCAAAAGTACCAATTTGCGATTTGACTTCAAAGATACGCTTCCCACATGCGAGGTAGTTACAGTGTACAGAGACTTCACGAAAACCAAAGTAGGAGAAAAACAAGGTAAAAATATTTTGTAAAATATTCAGCATCTATTGTATTAATTTTTTGGGTGTCGTACATGCGAATACACAGGAACCGCCACTGGTTCAAGGTTGAACACATACCAATACCACGTGGTATCTACTGCGATTAGAGTTATATCTTACTGCTTGCTCATTCACATCAACAATAGTTCAATATCGATAGCAAACTTAATCCTTTTTGTTCTACTCTCAGTAACATCTCAGATTATAAGATTAGTGTTGCGATTCAAGTTGGGCATGAAAGGGCCGAAAATGTTGTTCAGATATCTCTTTTGTCATAATTGAGTGCCGTAAATTTATTACATGGGGCTTCACTACCCTCCGAAAGATCCATAATAATGATAATAAAAACGCATCGAGTGTGAATCAGACCCCTGAGCCAAATATTCTAACGTGTGATATATTTTCCATTCCATTTATGCAGTTTAAACTCGCAAGTTATAGGTACATTTACGTTCCACACCCCTCCGGACCTGACAGTGACACGACCTGTCGGGTGAGGGATATTAACACAAGGACACGGAGGGTCTCCTTGGAAGAAACAACACAACATTAAGACGAAACGCACCATTCATGCTGAACATGGCGAATATGATAATGCTGGCCAGACCGTTTGGGCCTGGTGAGGAAAATCCCGAGAAAAAAATCACTCAGGAAACTTGTCCAGACCGGGGATCGAAGAAGGGTTGCTGGGTTCGAGCCAGCGACGTTACCCCGAGACCACAGCGATATATATATATATATATATATATATATGGGGCACGCCGTAGCGTAGTGGCTAAGGCACTGCGCTACAAGCCGGAAGATTGAGGGTTGAAGTCCCGGTGGGGTCAGAATTTTTAAACTGACGCAAACCTTCTGGCGGCACCATGGCCCTGGAGTCGACTCAGCCTCTAACGGAAATGAGTACCAGACGCTTGTTCTGGGGTAAAGGCGGCCGTCACGCAGGGCTGACAATTCGGCTGACATCAAGTGCCGATTGTCCAGAAAAAGTGGGAGCCTTAACCTCCCACTACCCCAAGGGCCTCCTGAGGCCCGTAGTGGGAATACTTTACCTTTACTCATTCTCTTACAGAAATGAGTACTAAAAGAAAGAAGGTTTACAATACCAAACACACGTATATTGAGTGTTTCCTAGAATAATTTGAAGCAAGTGATGAAAGCGAAGTAATTATTATATTTTTTAGGCCACCTGGCACACAAAATTATACAGTTTGTGATCACGGCATCACCTTCCTCAAGATATCGACTCATTCAAATCTAAATACCCAAACACGCGAATGTATAAAAATACCTGGTCTACACGCACGGACAATAATGTTATCAGATTCAAAGGTCACACTTTTATATTCCTCTTCTCTGCTACTCCTTATTCAATTAAGAAAATCTAATAAGATAGTCTTTACCTATAAAAATTAAGTCCAGAAATGAAAAGATTTTGAAAGATTCGTTCGTATGACATATAAAAGTAAAATCATCATTATATTTTTAAAAATATGAAAATGCCAAAATAATGATAATACAGCCATTCAAAGTCATAAATGTTACTGATGACGTAATGAATTACAAAACTCCATTAGACTATACAGCAATGTTGAAGAGAGGCGTAATGCCCTCGCTGCTCCATTTTGCTTCTTCCTTTGGTTAATACAGTTAAAGAGAAAAATTGCCTCCTAAACCGGGATTTGAACCCAAGATCTCGCGCTGAAGCTCACTCAACCAAGATGAACGCACGGGCGCACTATTCAGTTGAGCTACTTAGACAATCCAGGCAAAGATACAAATCTTTCTCTATTTGAAATTCGTGTACACTATTAGTGAATTTCTATTCACATTACAATAGGGTCGCTTCTACTGAGAATACATTATTCAGTGCCATCGGATAATTACAAACGTAATATAAAAATTAATGTATTCAGTCTAGTTGTTCGCATGCAGTTAATATATTTCAAGAAAAAAATGTCTACCTGAACCGGGATTTGAACCCAAGTTTTCCGACTTTACGCGCTGGCGCACTAACCAACTGATCCAGGAGTAGACACAAATCTTCCTCCATTTGAAGTTAGCGCTGTTTAATAAAATACAATCAGCGAATGTACAACCAAGTGAATCTCTTTTAACAAAATTTAGAAATCTGCTCACCTATAGACATATAACATCAAATTTGACGAAAAATACAAAACCAGATTTTATCAGTTCTACTGTGAAAGATAATTATAAATTAAAATATAATTTATAATCTATAAACTGAACATAACTTTTCGTATGAGGAAAATTCCATACCAGGGCGCAAACCTTGAGAGCGTTTTTCTTCGGACAGGATGTTGAAAGCTGTCGGTCCATATCACAGAGATGTATGGCAAGAATTATGTTTATGCGTATGGCACATCAAAGAAGATTCGGATATAACAGATACATGAACCACCCTAGCGTGAGATGTAACGTTAAACACGTCATCAAACAATTTATTACTTTTAAACCCGGTATTTTAGTTGAATAGAAGCCGCCACACCTATGATTCCCTAGTACAGCTACAAAGCATAGCATGAAAATGCTATGATTGCTGTGAAAGACCTGCCCTTGGGCAGAATTACTACGGATGGATATGGACTCCTTAACATAAATCAAGGTTAAACAGATGACAGCGACTAAGTAGTGTATTTTGTACAGTTTTTTTTTTAATTCTGATTGGAGAAACCGAAAATTAGCTAAGAAAAAATCAAATAAATAATAATAATCGTTCCACTCAATTTTGACTTCATTCTCATAGAGAATGCTGTTAATTAAATGGAAAAAGTTGGAATCGATTTGAACTACTACCATCCGATTCACACTGATGGACTACACTTAAAAACACGAAAACTTAACGTTATGGAACGAATCTTTAAATATCCACAACGCTAGTATTGTTTTATAATTAATTAGTGTAATTTATTTTTCAACGCGCGGTGAACTGGTAGTCGTATATCCTACATAATCCCTCCACGGATTTCTCAACTCCAATTATAGTCACAATTATCACCTGCTTTTGTCATAGAAAACGTTGAAAATGATGTCGTCGTACTGCCACACGTTTCTGACGTCTTTTAATTCACACGCATTAATTATTGTAAAATTGTGAATTCAAATTGCCTTAAAATATGTAAGACATGTCTATGTGTGATACGTCATTTTCAATTTCACCATCTTAAAATTAAGCTTTATGAATACAAAATCATGGATTATAGAAACTTTCAATTGTCTTCTTCTCTAAAGAACGTAGGCTAGGTGTTGAAGTTTAGAAACCCGTGAATAAAATAATTATGTGCAGTCAGCCATTACCTAGAGCCATGATTTGTATGCGAAATGCATGTTTTGTTTTACGCATTAAAAAGTATTCAGAAATGATTTATATGTTAAGTGGTCCCTTCACAGAAAATTTGAGCGGTATTTGATAAAGGATAGAAATGCATATTCCGGCGGAAAGTGCTTATTTTAGATTTTAAATTCATAAATCCATATTTTTACTCCTAAATGTGGTACTAAATTATAATTTTCCCTTCACCTAATTACTAGTAATTAATTAATTAATTAATTATATTTTTTAATTAATAAAGTATCTGCAATCAATTGGATATAAGTGTAACGTGTATATTTACAACTGTGTAGAGGGAAATACCCGAGTTATGTTCCCTAGCACGTCCCGAGGCGGAACCTAGCATTCCTGTTCCTCAGCCTATCCTGATCTCTCATCCAAGAGTCTGGGATTCGATTCTTATAAATTCTAAAAATTTATCTTTCTATAAGAACCTAATATATATATATATAATTTATAAATTATTCATGATATTAATTTAAATTTAATTATTAATAAAGAAAGCCCTAATTCCTAATTGCTTTGCTTTAAGAAATTTAATTTATATTTCTTTCCAAGTTTTCAAGTAAGAAATATAATTTCATATCTTATCAACTTGGTCTTTGATATAGCAAATAGACACATCCTGTGGTTTCTATTATTTAATAAACATGATATTTTGTATTCTACTATTTACTCTGTAATGAATATACAATCACACTTTGTACTCTACCGTCTCCAGATATTTTGGTCTGTAATGAGACTCAATGCCCTTTGCACTCTACAATTTCTAGTTCTTTCCATTCTCTCCTCTCTGACCTTTGATTTCCCATAACGTATCTAATTAGTGATTTTGTATGTATGATGTAAAGATATAAATTGTAACGGCTGACAGCCGAGAGTTAGTCTTGATACAATGTACAACTGGTAAAGATTGTTGAAATAAAAAACATATTACTCGAAATTGCGAGTTTTCTTTCAGTAGCAGTAGAACAAGAAACTTAACTCCCGTGTGCCTTGACAAATAATATGACGGTTTTGCTAAAATCGCATAAGTAGGCTATGCTGGTTGAGGGTGTGTTATCCGAAAATTCAACATACAGTTTACAGAAAACCTACACACACAGACCGATATCTGCACAAAGACTCTAACCACCATCCAAGACAAAAGCGAGGTGTCATTAAGACACTGTTTGACAGAGCGACTAAGTTATGCCAACCACAACACCTTAAACAAGAACAACACCATCTGTTCAATTGTTTCCAGAAAAATGGCTACACATCCAAGGAAATAAGACAAACCATACATCCACGAAGACAGCACGTCAGAATGGATAACACACCCTCAACCAGCATAGCCTACTTACCATAGTGTACAAAGAGTCACAGATGGTATCGGAAAACTCCTACGAAAATACAACATAAAAACAGTTTACAGACCTACAAGAAAAATAGAAGACTGCCTTCGCTCAGCTAAGGATCCTCGGCCACCTCTCTCCACTTGCGGCGTATATCGACTTCCTTGTTCGTGTGGTAAATCATATATAGGGACCACGAAAAGAAGTATAGCCACCCGTTTATCAGAACACAAAAGAAACTGCAGACAAGGAGAAATGGATAAATCGGCTGTAGCAGAACATGCCATTATGAATGGAACACCAGATTCTATTCGATGATACACAAGTTTTAGCCACAACTTCCTATTATTTCCCTAGATTATATCGAGAGGCTATAGAAATACACAAGCATAAGGAAAATATTAACAGAAAAGAGGAAGGTATTAAACTGTCTAAGGCCTGGTACCGTACACTAGAAAATAAATGCATCAACACTAGGGACAACAAGGAGACGACCATTAGCCAATCAGCAAGAGCCACGCCCGCTCACCCTGCTCCCACCACTAGTATCAATACAACACCCGCAGCGTTCACTCTAAGTAGAGCTTCCGACCAGGAAACACGCCTAGAAGCACTCGCCACTGAAGATGTCCCTCCGCAGTTGAGGGCGAAACGTCTGGTATCAACACCAACTATGGACCACGGCCACAGAACCCGGAATCACTCAACATCATGATTACCGGCCGTGAAAGCCTGCATTCAACTATTAAACGCCTCTACGGGGAGGAAAGTTATTTACGTATTCGACACCTGGAGACACTCCGGAAGAAGAAATCCCAATTACTATCATCTTATACTTTTTTACTACGGTGCAGAGACCGTTGGATATATACCCAAATTCCTGCAACAACGGAGGACTTTTAGATCTAAAAAAGCCCATCGCATATACGGACCGTACTGAACGTGCTCTACTCAGAGAACGGATCCAACAAACACGGAAGGAGTTAGCAACCAACGACGCAAAACTCTTTACACTTCACATAACAATCAGTAACAGCATTCCTTACCAAGATTGTAACAAGATCGACAGCATTACATACAACTCAAGTGAAGCCAACCATGGTAAAGTCTACTAGAACGCAGATGAAGAAATTTGACTTTCTAAAAATGCAATCGCGACCCTTACAGCAATCAGTCGGTCTACAACATACCGTAACAAACCTGTCATCACGCACGCTCCAACTGACTGAAGAAACATCTGTACTATCAAAAGGAGGGCAAACTACGCTATCACACACCCACATCAATACCTGTAGAGGACATTATCTCTAACATCGAGGCAAGACATCAAGAATCTCCCCTTGCAAACAACTGATGAAATTCGTTATGAAGCTGCAAGAATATCTCCGTCGCGCCCAACCACCGAAAAGCAATTTAACTAAGAAGGAGAGACTAGCGCTAAAAAACTTTAAATAATGATAATAATATCACTATTTTACCAGCCGATAAAGGAAACTCTACAGTTGTTATGAATACACATGAATACAAAGAGAAAATAATAGAGATTCTGACACCAGATATATACAAACCTATCAAGCGAGACCCTACATCCGGTATTCTTCGAAAAAACCAACAATCTTATCAAGCAATCGTCCTTGCCAGAAGGAATTAAGAAGAAATTACGCGTATCCGAAGCTCAACCTCCAAGACTCTATGGTCTTCCAAAAATACACAAGAACAACATTCCACTCCGGCCAATTGTCAGTGCCATCGGTTCTCCGACCTACTTACTGGCAAAGCACTCTTACAGGACTTCTGAAACCACTCCTTGGAAAAACGGACAGCTACGTATCAGAGAACTCGACACATTTCATTGAGAGACTACGGAATATAAACGTAACATCTCAAGATATACTGGTTAGCTTCGATGTGGTTTCCCTTTTCACCATGGTGCCAGTAAATGAGACCATGGACTTACATTTTAGGACAGATTTTCCAACAGAAGAAAAAGAAATTCCAAATTTATTCAGGCATTGTACTAACTACTACTTACTTCCAATGCAACAACAGCTACTATGAACCGGACCGACGGAGTAGCCATGGGCAGTCCTCTAAGCCCAGTAGAGTAGCGAATTTTGTCATGGAGAAGAAATTCGAAACAGAAGCATAAAAAAAAGCTCCCAAGTCTCCAGCAGAACATTGGTTTCGCTATGTTGATGACACCGTTCGTAGTATGGAGACATGGCAGAGGGTGAAGAATTGGGAACGTGTCCTTCAACACCTTACCAGCAGACCACAACAAAATACAGTTTCCACTATGGAAAAAGAAAGTAATGGAAGACTTCCTTTCCTGGATTGTTCAAAGAATAAGGAATGGCAATGGGGAAATTCAACATACAGTTTACAGAAACAACCTACACACACAGAACCGAGATCTGCCACAAAGGACTCTAACCACCATCCAAGACAAAACCGAGGTGTCATTAAGACACTGTTCGACAGAGGCGACTAAGTTATGCCAACCACAAAACCCCTTCTTAAACAAGAAACAACACCATCTGTTCAATTGTTTCCAGAAAAAAGGGACCTCCATACAAGGGAGAAATAGACCAACCATACATCCACGAAGACAGCACGTCAGAATGGATAACATATACCCCTCAAAAAGCATAGCCTACTTACCCTATTGATGTACAAAGAGTCACAGATAGTATCGGAAAACTCCTACGAAAATACAAATTAAAAAACAGTTTACGGACATTACAAGAAAAATAGAGGAAGACTGCCTCGATACAGCTACGGATCCTCGGCCACCTCTCTCCAATTGCGGCGTATATCGACTTCATTGTTCGTGTGTTAAACCATACATAGGGACCACAAAAAGAAAAGTATAGCCACCCGTTTATCAGAAACACAAAAGAAACTGCAGACAAGGAGAAATGGATAAATCGGCTTGTAGCAGAAACATGCCATTATGAAGGGACCCACAGATTCTATTAGATGATACACAAAGTTTAGCCACAACTTCCTATTATTTCCCTAGATTATACCGAGAGCGCATAGAAATACACAAAGCATAAGGGAAATATTAACAGAAAAAAGAGGAAGGTATTAAAAAGTCTAAGGCCTGGTATCAGTCACTAGAAAATAAATGCATCAACCACCTAGGGACAACAAGGAGACGACCATTAGCCAATCAGCAAGAGCCACGCCCCCGCCTCCCTGATCACACCCAGCTAGTATAATACAACACCCCGAGCGTTCACTATGAAGTAGACCTTCCGACCAGGAAACACGCCTAGAAAGCACTCGCCACTGAAGATGCCCTCCGCAAGTTGAGGGCGAAACGTCTGGTATCAACACCAACTATGGACCACGGCCACATAACCCGGAATCACTCAACATTATGATTACCGGCCGTGAAAGCCTGCATTCAACTAGTAAGTCTACCACTTTGTATTACTAATTTCTCATCTTCAAACGCGCTCCAGGCAAAGTTACTTTTAGGATAGCACATAATATTACACAGTCACATGCGCTTTGTCCACTGTCTTGCCCCGACTGATTGTGAGCTTTCATATTTTCAACACTGCTGTACGCAAGAAGCTGAAGTGCTTACCTTCCAGCCATAACGCATATGTACATTCCATTATTAAAATGATGCTCATATATTTATACTATAATAATATTATCTTAACATACTAATACTTCAATACAGACACGACAATTACTATTGAGAATTGTAGGACCACAAGCTTAATTAAAAATGTAATACTTATGATTTAAAATAAGTTTCCACTACTCGCCAAGTCCCGCACATTTGAAACCGCAGGACCACAGATAACGACGACACACGATCACATCCGAGCGGCTCCTAGCTTATCGTGTAGAGCAAGAGTGGTTTATAGCTGGGAGCTGGATGGAACAAATCGACTTACACAAATAATGACCATGTCACTAATATTATTTTTAAATTGCATTGAAATTTTATGTTAATCAATACTGATTATTTCAATGATGTTCATGTTTTTATTTTTTAGACCTGGGTAAGCAATGCGTCTATTGAATGCACGCCACTGATATTTAGTACTTTATTTTGCACACAAATCCTGCTCTAGTCACTAGACTTTACAAGCCGTCTACGCAACGTGCCACCAGTTTGTCGCACGACCATCTCTCCAATTCACATTGCTGACTAGAACGCATAGTCATGGACAAACGATTATTTTGAAATACTAATGAATGTGAGATTTCTCCATAATTAAATCAATGATGTTTATTAAATACCCTACTTCATCGTGATATCCACTCTTCACAATGACACACAGCAAAAGATTTATTGAAATCAAACGAACATAAACCAAATTATGAAATATTTCCCTTATATCTTTCCTTGTGTGTCGAATTACGTAATGATTAAATAAGAAAAGACAAAATAGCACAATGAAATATCACGCATGCTGATATCTACTTACCCAAACAAAGTTACTACGTCGCATATCATCAGGACACCAAAATTAGCTAGGTTGGAATTTCATGACCAGGTCTCATTTCATCATATTCACAATTTCATAACAACATTAAATACAAATAAATAAACTAAATAGATCTGTATGTTGAACGCGTAGATTCTATGCCACGTTTCCACAGACAAAAATTCAAATAAAAACGGAAAACAAATTATAGTTGAAGTGTATTAATAATTATCTGAGGAAAATATTTTTAAAAACGCGAAAAATGTTTTAAAAATTAATGGGAAGTTAAAGTGATTTTAATCTAAAATTGCCATATTTACAATAGAAAACATGCATATCAGTGGTTCCCAATCTTTTTCGACTCGTGAACCCCTTCCACAACGATCTGAGTTGGGTGAACCACTGACTTTTAAATATAGAGTAGACATGCATCAAATTTAAGTTCAAGCAAAATATTGAATAACCCTTAACGGTTAAAACCTAAAGTTACTCTGGTTACGGCTTAAAAGTTTTACAACGTGTAGGCCTAGTTGTAGCGAAATCAAAATAATGCATTCATAACATTGTTATATAACTGTAAATCAGGTATTCCGGCAAATATAAATTTATTGTGGAAATAATGTGATAAATTCTCGATATTACACATATGTAACAAGGGACATTATAGGGTTAATTTAATTTTAAAAATAAATAACTATTATTACAATACTGCAGAAATAATGGAAACAATAAGAGACCTAACCTCGAAACCCACCATTATGGGAAGTATTGGTGAACCCCTTGAAATATTTTGCGAACCCCCTGGGGGTTCTCGAATCACAGGCTGGGAAACAGTGCATTATATAGTCACAGAGTAGCTAACTTATCCTTATGGGACGTCAGATTATCCAATAAACTGTTAACTAATATGATGTCACTAACTTGCCAATTTTGTTACCTAACTAAATAAAGTCCACCGCTGTGGTCTCGAGGTAGCGTGCTGACTTCTCACGCAGCGGGCCCGGGTTCGATCCCCGGTCGGGCCAGTTTTTCTGGGTGAGGTTATTATCGGGGTTTTTCCTCACCTGTAAGACAAATGTCAGGAAAACTTTAAGGCCCAAATGGTCCCCGAAATTATATGGCCATCATCCTTATCATTATCATCCTTACCATTATCATTATCATCATCCTTCACCGGTGTGGAAAGCAACGGGAAGCTACCACACCTACACAATTCCCTAGTAAAAGCTGCAAGCATAGCATGAAAATGCTATGATTGCAGTGAAGGACCTGCCTTCGGGCACAATTACTATGGATGGAACTAAATAAAAAGAATATAGAACATTATTTGGTACAAAGACTTAGTAATGAGTGAATAAATATATTTTAAAAAAACGCAATCTGACAGTGGAAATTTGTATTAAGATTTTGAGTGACATGATCTGTGTTTAGAACATTCACAGATAGGAAATCTAGCATAGAATGGCGTCTTTAAAAAACAGTTCGATTAAGCTGTATTAGGGAGATCCAGGGTTCAAATCCTAGTGTCGACCAAAAATAAATTTTTTTCTGGTTTTCCTCAACCATCAAGGCGAATGCCGGATTGGAATTCCATTATTAACCATTTAATAATAAATAGACAATATATTATCTTAGATCAGCCTCAGATATCTATGAGTTAAGTTCCTTGATTGTGGTCCTTGCCCCACGTGGGTATATGCACACAAAATATCTATACATTTGAAGAAATAAAGTATTATACTCTTTCATAAGTTAAATATGGGAAATAACATTAAGACGTACTTATTGAATGAATGAGTCATTTCTTATCTTTCATGTTTTTTCTAAACATGGTAACTGCAGTTTTCAAGAGGACATCCCTCTTATCGTCAGCCGATATTATGACTACCGGATTTTCGTTGGAATCTTCATCTATAACGGTGTCATCTGGTGCTGATTTGATGAACCTTGAGATCAAGTCCTGTTCATCGGGAATTTCAAAATTCTTGGATCTCTTTTTGTTCTTCTGAATATAGCCTATATATTTTCCCAAACTGTCAATTCCAAAGGTTTATCCAAAAAATTTTAAAAGTTTAGCCTCTTTTTCAATTTTATGACTCTCCAACAAACTACGTGCTGCAATAGCTGATTTTTCAATTTCACCATTTTTAATATTTCTAAAGTGTTCTTTTGTGTGAGTGTCCAAATTCCTTTTTGTTTTTCGTATGTACACGTTTTTGCAGCCATTACAACTAATTTGGTAAATTTCAGATTTTTTACTATCTGTTGTGTTCAGTTTCTTATTGGTTATTAATAGATTACCAAGACTAAATTTATTTATCGGTGCTAAAGTAATATTCAATTTCTTGAAGATTTTTTTAAATTTGTTATGTATTTCAGGATAAGTAATTTTCTTGAATCCAATATTCCTTTAGCACCAATAAATAAATTTAGTCTTGGTAATCTATTAATAACCCCAGATAGTAAAAAATCTGAAATTTACCAAATTAGTTGTAAGAACTGCAATAAAGTATATATAGGAAAAACAAAAAGGAATTTGGACACTCTTTGGAAATATTAAAAATGGTGAAATTGAAAAATCAGCTATTGTAGCACATAGTTTGCTGAAGAGTCATAAAATTCGGAAAAAAACCTTTGGAATTGACAGTTTGGGAAAAGATAGATATTCAGAAGAACAAATTTAGATCCATGAATTTTGAAATTCCCGATGAACAGGACTCGATCTCAAGCTTCATCAAATCAGCACCAGATGGCAATGTTATAGATGAAGATTCAAACAAAAATCAGTAGTCACAATATCGGCTGATGATAAAAGGGACTCCTCTTGAAAACTGTAGTTCCTGTGTTTAAAAAACACAAAGTATGAGGTAAGATAAAAAATGACTCATTTATTATATTATATACCTGTTTAAAAACTCCTGTATCTCCAATTCTTTGACTACCCAGTTAAGTAAAATGAAATTATTTAATTCTGATTAATCATAAATTGCTTTCATGGTAAAATTATGCATGAAAACATGTTCATCATTAATCAGAATTAAATTCTTCTTTATTTTACTTAAGTAGATAACCTGGATTTGACTATCCACAGACTCAAATTGGAATTAGCAGTTATTACATCGATAGACTTGATAGCTAATTGCATAACTGGATTTTAAAAATCCCATTTAATTTTACAAAATGACAGCTACTAGCCTATTGAAATATTTAAATATACTAGCCTAATTGTTTAGTGAAACAAGAAATAAATAAATAAGAGGAATAGTAGTTTTCAGGTTTAAAATAAATAATGAGATCGCTGGACCATACAAGGAAATACTGAATACTAAATTCATCAGTGAGATCTTAATAGGCCTATAGGCATAAGACTTGGTTGGATGAAGAAGAAAAATAAATAATGAAAGTTCCTCTTTTAATGTATTTTTTTTAAATATAAATAATCTATCCGTGAACTATTAATTTATTTTTTAGTTGAATTTAGCGAATGATTGACGATCATAGCTATTTGCAGTTTTTAGGTTATTTTCCTTAGTGTCTTGAAATAAATGGTTATCAACCTTTCATTAAAATTAACTGTGAGATTTTGTTTTTAATGGTTGTGGATTTTGAACTAAAGCATTTAAATTGAACTTCTTTTTCTGGATCACTACGGCTCCATCCAACATATTTTAATAGTTTTGGGTCTTCAATGTGCTTAGAGCAATATCATAGTTTGCTTATAGTGTAACTGTTATCTTAACTGTGCTTGTTTTTAACAACATTGTCTTTACTTACATGTAAACAAATCCTTTAGCTAATGTGGAACCTCGGCTGCTAGACATAATTTATGTGAAGAAAGTTGTAACAGGTTGTAATAACCTCAAATTAAATAAATAAATAAATAAATAATTAGAAACAAACAAAGTTTAGGTAAGACAGACTGAGTTCATGTCTTGCTTGTCATAAAATATTTCTTCCTATCCCAATTAAATTAAAAAAATACAGGTCAGTTTGCTCATAGTTATTTCTCCATTTTTTTTTAAGATGTATGTTTAAAAATTACCATTTCTGGTTCACCTCTTACTTTATCTTTTTTTATATTACCAACTGATTTTTTACTAATACCACAAATTAATACCATAGATCATTCATTCATTATTTCTATCTTTCCTAGTATGTGAACACAAACAATTTCATGATATGAAATATATATTACTCAATAACATAGAAATAAAAGCCGTAATAATATATGGCATAAATCTCTAAAGAGCCAAGGCCTAATGAACTCGCTGATGACAATGCAAGTAGCAGTACGGTTAGCATGACAACCTCAATTCAATCTGTTCTTCAAGAGTTCTCACAAGAATGAGAAACAAAATAATCTATTAGTAGATAAAAATCAAACTGGAAACCTTGAATCCTAGTTTGACTTATTAATTGTTATATCTGGTTATAAATAAATTACCAATCTAACTATAAATTTGTTAATTTTAAGAATTCATTAATTAAATAATAATTATTATTATAATTTTCTAGTATTAGACCCTTATGAGTCTATTATGGTTTTGTGTCAGTGCTCCTAGGTCTTCCTAAATTTTTATGTCCTTTTGAAATGTATGCTAGAATTTGTTTTGCTCATCTTTCTGTAGACATCCTCTTCATGTGTTCATTCCACTGAACAAGTGGGCAATAGGGTAAATTTTCAATACTTTTACAATATGTCATGTTGGAGTAATGAGCATCCTCATGAATTTCTTCTCAGCAGCTTGTAATCTATTTTCATCAGCCTTTCTTATCATCTACGCCTCAATTCTATAAGCCAATATTGGTTGTATAAGTGTTTTATATAACTGGGTTCTTGTATGACTTTGAATATGAGAGGGTTTGAATACATTATTAATTGCTCCTGTAATTTATAAGTTTTGAAATGTTATGTATCATATCTTCAGTTAGATATAGGTTATATTACAGCTTAAATTTAATTAAAATAAACTCAAAATATCACTTCCTAAAATGAAATATATTATAGATAACTGAACACCTTCAATTTGTTCATCATTTATAACAATTTTGCTTGAAACTTGGTCTTTTCCTAAAAATGCCAAGACTTTTGATTTTCTGTGGATGATGATGAAGATGATAATAATAATTATTATGATAATAATAATAATTATTATTATTTTATAATAAAATATTATTTTCAAATAGTAATTAGGAATTTATGCACATATAATTAACCCTTTTCTTCTGTTATCAACAGAAATCATATTATAAACGTGTTTTAAATATTTGCTTTTGTTTACTTTGCTGATGTCATAAGGCATGTATGTACTTACAGATTTCAAACTAAAATAATCAAATGAAAAGGATGAACTAAATTCTATTTTAACAAATGTTTGAAATGTAACAGAACTATAGAGGCTATAATAAGTTATTTCTATAAATAATCACTTGACCACAAATTCTAAATTAATTTCTGAAAATAATAACTAATATCAAACCAGTAAAATTCCAATTTAGGCATAAATTTTTCTCTTCAAATATAATTTGACCTTCAGTGAGAAGTGATAAAAATAAAAAATAAAGCTTTATTGGTTATAAAAGTAGCGTTAACTCCCATTTAAAGTCTTGTTGAGAGGAAGCAGCCACATAGCAACATGGCATTGCCTCGGTCATGTAGGGATTGTATAAGAGAGAAAATGTTCTGTTTAAATTGAGATGACTAAGTAGCTCAGTGGTTTAAAGTGCTGGTATGTAAACCTTGAGTTCAAATCCCACCTTAGGTATAATTGTTTCTCTTCAACATACATATAATCCAACCAGTAAGTTTAACCTAAATCTAAAATATGATATGTACTTCTAGATTTGCACATAGAATTTTTTTTTCTTCTTCATGCATCCTATGAAGATAATAATTTATGAAATATTTTCATACAATTACATTTATATTAATTTTATTGATTTAAATCAAGTTTTTCTTTAATCATTAGAAATTTTCGTAATTTTTTATTTTAATAAAATTTATGATTTAGAATTAACATTTCAAAGCAAAATACTCTCATGTGTAGAAAATGGTGAAGTTAAAAAGCTTGTAGTGAAAATTAATGTTGTAATTTGAAAGGACAAAGAGGGAAAAACCATGAGCAAAATGATCTGAAAAAAGAAACTGTATCATTCAAATTCCTTATTTAATACAGCCACTTTATTACCTTATTACTTCAAAAATTTCTATTTTAAAACACACACAAGTATACTTATGGAATTTTTTAAGAAAAAGATTTACAATTTTCATAGATTTATAATCATATTAATTTAATGGATTATGAGCAAAACATGAATTTGAACAACAGTGAAATATATGTATAAAGAATTTGATTAAGAAAACAAAACTTGGAAGATAATTTATATTTTCACTTCCAATTTCAAAATGTACATTATAATAATCATTAAAATTCCCTAGATTCAATAACCATCAACTCTCAGCACAAGATGACACTGCAAAGAGCAATAAACTATAAAACAACACAAATATACATGCTAAATACATTCATAATTATTGTCTAAAACATTTTTTTTATTTTTTCTATTTTTTTATGATAAAGGAAAGTTTTTTATATTGTTATAAGAATATTTACAGTGTAGAGAAAGTAAAAGATAATGAGAGTGACATCTTGTGTCGAGAGGGGGGAACATCCACTACATAGGGCGACACACACAGACTAATAGGGTCACAACACACGAGTGAGGCCAGGGCACCTGCCAACCCTTACACAATTTTCAGCTCATTGTCTCTGCATCACTTTCCCAAAATATATTCAGTCACTAAGCCATAATTCAAGTTCTAAAACATTATTTAAGAAATAACATAATTACAGGGAAAATGACAATATTTATTAAATATTTTTATTCAATACTAGCACGGATCTTTACAAGTTACATTTTGCTATTCAATTTTAAAGAAAATATAACAAGAAAGACCAAATGCCAAGATGAGAATTCCGAGACAATAAATAGCAATATCCTAATTATAAATTGTGAGTACTTTGGTCTTGGCACATTATAGTACCGGTGTTTGTCCATTTAGACATTTTTTTCTTAACTTTATTATGAATCCTACTTTTAAAATTCATGGTTCAAGTGTTAAAATAAGTACCTGATACATCAGTTCTCCTCAAGTAACATTTCTACCTTAACCACACTAAGGCATGTTCACAATAATTGTTATAAGTTAATATATAAATGTTTTGTTTACTGATACAAAGCATATTTTAATGATTTTGTTACAAGAATATATCAGATATGGTTTTTGTCGCAATAGTAAATTTAATTATCATAATCCAAGCATATTGGTCAGTGGAACTTAACAACATAAATTGCAGATAATTTATTTCTAAGATGACAATTTAAATCTAGTTTTAAATATGTTTTTTATCATATCTTCTAATTATGCTCTGTATTTGTTACAACGTTAGTGAAAATTATTGACCTCTTTAAAGATCCACTGCATCAAATAAATTAATGAATAAAGCCTAAGTCATTCACAAATCTGAAGATGCTGTTAAAGTTTTGAATATTCATAATAAAACAATCAAATTTACTATGGAAGTTGAAAATAATCAAGAAATACCATTTTTAGACCTTAAATTGAAAAGAAATGAAGAAAAAAAGGAAAATAGAATTTGGAATTTAGAGGAAAGAAACACACATTGATAACTAAATAAAGCAACAGGATTCAACCATTTGCACACAAACAGACAGTTTTTAATAGTTTAACATACAGATTTGTGAGCAGAGAAAATGTTAATATAGGGAAAAAACACATATTAAAAATAGGAAAATAGAATGGTTTAGAATGGTTTTGATGAAAAGATGATTTACAAAAAAATAAATAAATTCAAAAAGTGATGAATGAAAGTGCTCTTCAGATGGATAAAGAAATTGGTAAAATATTCATGAAATTTACATACCATCCTTTTAGAAGTTAACAAGTTTAAAAAAATTTCAAAAAATTTAACATTAAATTAGCACCGAAAAATGATTACAGTTTGAATAAATTAATTAAAGGCAACAAAAATGAAAATATTGATGAAGGCAACAAATCAGGGATTCAAATTGATTCTAAAGATTGTGAAAAAATATACATAGGAAAAAGAAACTTGAATACAAGATTGAAAGAACACCTTATAAATGTTAAAAATTGAGAAATAGAAAAGTCTGCAATATCTGCATATGCATGGTTAGAAAAACAGAGTATTGAAACTAAGGCCAAATTACTGAAATGGTTAGATAAATCTAAGAAACTCACAATTTTGGAGAAAATTTACATTCACAAGAATAAGGAGAAAACTATGAATTTTGAAATTTCTGGAGAAAAAGAAAAAATAAATTTGATTTGGAAGTTCACCAGTCAGCCAACAGAGGAAGCAGAAATCAATCGACAGGAACGACAACCGAAAATACTACAGTTATGATGCATCGACAATATTGCATAAATGTGACAGAACTATAGTCTGCAAAAAGTATGAGGTGAGTCAAAATACATAACTGATAATAATTAAAAGAAACCTCATAGTGTTATTAAATACTTTCATAAAACTCAGTAAGAGCAATCTATTTTTTTTTTTTTCCCCAAATTTGGTGAATCTCTTAGACTAATGTTGTTTACTTAAACAAATATTATTGTAAGCACATACTTCTAATAGTAGTTGACTGAATTACTAGATTAGGAAAGCAATTGCTGAGAAGATATTTGAAAACATAGAAAGACACATGTTTCAGACAACAGTAACATACAATTCAAATTTCAATAAATATATGTAATCAAATAAATTCCACCATGGGCGTTTTTAAATCCATACCATCTCATTTAATTTCTATTTATTCAACGCTCAACTACATAACATTAAAAGTAAATATGATATGTTGTGAATAAAGAACCAATCACATTTTTAAAACAATACATAATATAATGATTTGATTTATAAAGCTGTGATAAATACAACCAAAAAAATCAGAATTTCTCAAACAGTGAAATCTATTTAGAACAAGATCAAGGTCAAACTTATCCATGGATATTTCTGATATACAATTTAAAATTATAAAATATTACTACAAGGGTTGACCAAAAGCAATACACCAATTTAATTTTACTGTTGAAATGGAGCTTCAAATTTATTTTAAATTTGTTTAAATTGAAGTATTTCAACATACTGGCTTAAAGCATAAGTGGCGCTCATATACGTATGCTAAAAGTTGTATTACCTAATGATTTGGGTCAACAGAGAAATTTGATCCTAGTGGTAACCAACCTGACTGAAGTTTGTTTATTTTCCGTAGCCATCAAGGTAAGCTTAACATCCATATCCAATGTGCCTTCTCAATTATAAAGATCTGTTTCAAATTTAATCCAGATCCACAAATTTTGACACCTTAGTCTTGAGGTTGAAAATATTCAGTCTCATCATGTATTGAACCTATGCCTGGCAGTGAGGAGGCAGACTTATATTAAAATTATGACAGAATGTATTTTTTTATAATTTAAAGATATAATACATGTTCTTCTGTTCATTTTATGAAGTTTCAAGCTTGAGAGCTCCTCTACTCCCAAACTTAAATATTTTTGTTATGATTGTTCACAGTCACTTTAATTTCTAATGATAATATTATTATTTTTATCACTAAAATATTATGTTTGGAACAGTATATCTGATGTTTTATCAATTTTAGAAATATAAAATCCACAAATCTAAGCAAGATTTGTCACTTTCAAGACAATGAGCTACTGGGAAAAAAAGTATAATATTGTTCAAATTTAATATAATTTCTATGTATAAGGTTACTCTTGGCATATTACTTTTGTGACAATATACCTATATGGTATTTTCAGTTGAAAAAAGTTCTCTAAATCTTCAATCATCTCCATACTACAGTTATTAAATTGAAATACAGATGTAACACAGTAGTTTCTAATAAAAGGTGAGAAGTGGATATAAAATCATCTCCTTTGTAAGTTTCTAAACAAAATAAAAATAATTTTAATTGTCTAAGCAGAAATGTGGATATCAGTTAACTGGAAGATCATGATCTTATCCTTATCTGTTAAATTCTCACTTCATAGTCTCTCATATCCAGTTTTCACCATTTATACTTTCTTATATTTTTCAGTTTATAAAAAGATAAAAGTACAATTTAAATTTCATTGGAATGAAATATCTTTTAGCTATTTGCATAAAAAAGATCTTGTATTTTTATCTTTATTAGCATAGATTATGAACACCTTCGTGGTTTTAAAGGGATTGTGAAAAATGGAAATGTTTTTTGGAACCCTGGCGCAGAATAATTTCTTAGTATCTATATTTTAAAAATTTAATTTAAAATTCAAGAATTCAGCATGCAACAAAATATTTCTTTATCTTTGAAAGATTCAAATATAGTGTTTTATTATTATTTTCCTGTATCAAAAATATCATAAAGTACTAATCCATTATTTAAACTCTTCATGCATGCAGTTCATTACCTTGAGAAACATTCATAAAAGAGGCAGAATTAGACGTGGGCAGGTACTGCTTCTCCCAATTCACTCTGCTGATTAACACATTTTTTATGTAGGAAATATTTATAAGGGTTTCATCAACACTTTTATCTAATTTCATATGAAGATTTGGATTAAATTAGAAAATTCACTATCTCTAGGAATATTATTTATTCCTTGTTGATGATTATTACAATTATTGACTACAAATCAGCAGATTTGAGTTTTCTTACTTATAAAGATGTGTGTATATATATAGATGTTATAACTATATTTTTGACATTTGACAATGAAGACAAATATGATATGAAAAGAAAATGAATGCTTGAGTCGGGATTTGAACCTGAGTCTCTAAACTCTGTACGTTTAACGCTCTAACAACCTGAGCTACCCAAGTATTCCAACACAAACATACATTTTTCTTATATATGTAGTATTCTCAATTCACACAAGAGGTAGCGGAAAATTGTTCCGACTGACATTTTGTGGCCAACATAACAGTTAAGCAAATTTTCCGCTACCTCTTGTGCAAATTGAGAATACTACATATATAAGAAAAATGTATGTTTGTGTTGGAATACTTGGGTAGCTCAGGTCGTTAGAGCACTAAACGTACAGAGTTTAGAGACTCCGGTTCAAATCCAGGCTCAAGCATTAATTTTTCTTTTCATATCATATTTGCCTTCATTGCCAAATGTCAAAAATATAGTTATAACATCTAAATATACAAGCGTTACTGCTATAAAGTAAATATTCTCTTTAAAAAAATTGCTTAACTGTTATGTTGGCCACACGATGTCAGTCGGGATGATTTTCCGCTATCTCTTGTGTGAATTGAGAATATTACATATGTAAGAAAAATGTGTGTTTGTGTTTTGATACTTGGGTAGCTCAGGTCGTTAGAGCACTAAACGTACAGAGTTTAGAGACTCGGGTTCAAATCCCGACTCAAGCATTCATTTTTCTTTTCATATCATATATATATATAATTTATTTAATAATATTCCATTAGTTATTTACTTTCTCAACCACTACAAATATTTTACTTTCTGCTTTTTTTATTCTACATCAATGTAATGAATTGGGCTCAGAATTTCATATAATAAAAATTAAGATAAAAACATGAACAGTTGTTATATTATTTGGAGTCTGTTTATCTTACCTCAATATTAATGTTGATTTGTTCTTGAACATGTTTTGACTGGATATCAATCATCCTCAGCATCTTGCCCAGACTGATTGGATTTATTTTGTAAACCCTGGATGTCGATGTCAGCTCCCTCTTGAGGTTGGCCAAAGAACGTCCAAACGAGGTCATGTTCTGTCGGTATTTCGAAATTCATAACTCTGTTTTTGTTCTTCTGAATAAAGATTTTTTCTCAAACAGTCAGCTCAAAAAAAAAACAGAGTTATGAATTTCGAAATACCAACGGAATGTGACCTCGTTTGGAGGTTCTTTGACCAACCACAGGAGGGAGCTGACATCGACATCTAGGGTTTACAACTTAAATCCAACCAGTCTGGGCAAGATGCTGAGGATGAATGATATCCAATCGAAACGTGTTCAAGAACAAATCAACATTAATACAGAGGTAAGATAAACAGACTCCAAATAATATAATTAAAAGAACCTCAAAATATTACTTCCTAAAATAAAATATGAATAGTTGTGTCAAAAATCTTTGCTAAGTTTCAAAATACTGTAGTGTTTATTTTTTTATTAAGAACTAAATGCTTTTGGATAAAAAGGAACTTTTTAATGAATGATTTATATATTATATATATATATATATATATATATATATATATATATATATTATTGAAACATTGTTAATATGCATGTATTCATCATCATCATCACTATTTGAACAGGCAGACCCATTCTCTCCCCATTAAATCTGTTCTCTCAAAGTTCTAGGACATCCAAAGCTTCACTTTCCTATTGGGAGCATAATGGGAACCTTTTCTTTATTCTTGCCTTATCATTTTGATGTTGGGTCTTTCTAAATATATAGTATTTTAATGTTTAATTAAATGCCCAGTTGGTAGACCAAGAATCAAGTGGAAGAATAATATTAACTATGATTTGAGCGAGTAGATCATAAGGGGATAATTGGAAAACATTAGCTCAAGATAGGAATGTATGGAGAGTTTATGTCTGCACAGATAGTGCCAGTGAGTTAGTTATAATGTTTTAATTACAAATTCTATGCATTTTGTGATAATTTGAAAACTATGCAGGGTGTAATGAAATTAGTGGGAAAATCTTCAGGTATGGGAGAGATGAAAAATAAATAAGGTTATATCAATAAGATCGTACCAATTTATAAGAAAGGAGATAAAACTGATTGCAACAACTACAGGGGCATCTCATTACTTTCAACTTCGTACAAAATTCTAACAAATATATTAGTAAGCAGACTTACTCCCTATATTGATAACATTCTAGGAGATCATCAATGTGCATTTAGAAGAAACAGGTCTACAACAGATCAGATTTTTAGTATAAGACAGATTTTAGAAAAGAAATGGGAATATATGATACTGTACATCAACTGTATGTAGACTTCAAAAAAGCATATGATTCAATTAAGAGGGAGAAGTTATATAGTATCCTGCTGGAGTTCGGAATTCCTAAAAAGTTAGTTAGACTTATACGAATGTGTCTAAATGGCACAAAGAGTAGGGTGCGTGTAGGCAAAGAGTTTTTGGACACTTTTGAAATCCAGAATGGGTTGAAGCAAGGAGATGCACTATCTCCTCTACTATTTAATTTTGTACTAGAGCATGCCATTAAGTCTTTAGAGAATGAGGAAGGCTTACAACTCAATGGTATTAATAAGCTGTTAGTTTATGCTGATGATGTAGTATTGTTGGCCGATAGCGAGGAGATCCTAAAGGACAACATGCACACACTATTGAGTAACACTAAGAAATTAGGACTGGAAGTAAATATCAATAAAACTAAATATATGGTCACACGTAGAAATTCATTATATAATGGAAATGGACAGCTAATGACAAATGAGGGAAATTTTGAGGAAGTGGCTGAATTCAAATACCTAGGAACAATGATCACAAATAGGAATGAGATGCACAAAGAAATTAAACATAGGCTCAATTCTGGAAATGCATGCTATTATGCATTGCAGAGACTCTTGATGTCCCAACACCTTTCAAAAAACGTTAAACTGAAAATATATAAAACTATTATTCTACCAGTTATATTATATGGGTGCGAAACATGGACTCTTACTTTAAGAGAGGAAAGGAGATTACAAGTATTTGAGAATAAAGTACTTAGGAAATATTTGGACCAAAGAGAGATGAACAAACAGGTGAATGGAGAAGACTACATAACAATGAACTACATGGTCTTTATAGGAAGCCAGATATAATAAGAACAGTTAAGTCTCGTAGACTGCGGTGGGCAGGACATGTTGCACGTATGGGGAATGAAAGACTTGCATGGAAGGTTCTTGTAGGAAAGCCAGAGGGAAAACGCCCAGTTGGTAGACCAAGAATGAGGTGGGAGAATAACATTAACTATGATTTGAGGGAAGTAGATTATACAGGGAATGATTGGAAAGCATTAGCTCAGGATAGGGATGTATGGAGAGCTTATGTCCGTGCGGCCATGAACCTACGGGTTCGATAGTGCCAGTGAGTAAGTAAGTAAGTAAGTAAGTAAGTATATCAATAAGAGTATTAAAATGCTTGATTTCCGTATTTATTATGTGTCACAGATGCTTATGTAAAGGAGGTTAAGTCTGAAATTCGCTACAATGAGATAAGAACTCCACATATTATATTTTTCTTGTGTAAAAAGGGTTAAGTGATACATCAAATCACAGTTGCAGTGCTCAATATTTTGTGATTAAGTGGTTATAATAGAAACCTATTTATGATACCCGGTACAAACTTTGTTTCTGCTCTCCCAAAAACTGACTTTATTTGACATAATCCAGTTTGCATGAGCACCCACAATGAGCCATTGCAATGGTAAAGAGAAAATGTTTCATTTTGGTTTTATTTATTCATACTTTAACATGAAAGGTTAAGGATCTTTAAGTGAATCCGGTAGGCTGTGTGTTTGTTATGTTTACTGAAGATGAAATGGATACTGGTAATAAATCCCAACCAGCAATTGCATTAATGATTGAGAAAACTATAAAAAAAAAGTCAGTTGGCCATCACTGGAAGAGGTCACCTGAATGTAAATGCTACTACTTGAGCCAACTCATACAACAAAAAAGTGTTATCACAATATATTCTTTGAAACTGAGTATAGTAACCAAGCATTTCAAAACCCTTAACCATAAACATTTTATCATCTGCATAGCAATCTTAGCTTTTAATATACACATCTTCTATGGAGGGTTGTTTCCGATCTCTGAGAATGATTTGCCAAGTAGATTGTGACGTTGGAGTGTGAGTCATCAGGACAGGAGCGTGCAAGGTGATCAAACCAGTCAGTGTGCTGCTTCTGTTACACTCGCACACGTGTTGCTCTCATAATGCCTAAGCAGATAGACTCATTTTGGGAAGGGTATATTACTGCCCTTTCCAACGCTAATTATAGTTATTCCGCGATTATTGAGCTTGCAAAAAATGTAATTTTGTGTTGTCAAAGTGTGGAATTAGCTCAGTGCTTAATAAAATGGGAAAGGGTCACTTGGGATTAATTCCAAAAGGAAAAAACAGGCAAATCCACGATCTGCTACTACCCGCACCCCAGATGTAATCAGAAAGGTCAAGGCCCTTATCTCTGGTAGTAACCCTGCCACACAAAGGGTGATTGTGAACAGATAGGGAATATCCCTTAAAACTGTAAACACCATAATAAACAAAGATTTAAACATGGAGAAGCGCCACAAAAGCAGGGTTCATAAATTGTTGCCATGTCACATTGCCAAATGCTGCACCAACAGGAAACTCTACGAAATGCACCTGGCAGGAGAAAAATAAAAATGTTTGGTCACACTTGATGAAGCATATGTTTATCTAGGAGACTGCAACAAACTGCGGGCAATTTACTATAGAGAAGGAGGTGAAAAAAATTTTCAAAAATGGTATGCCGAATGTAGAGAAAGTTTTTCCAAGGGATTTATGGTCGTCGCGGGATATTGCTACAAACAGAAAACTGACCATTTGTAGAGTAGCTAAAAAGGCCAAAATCAACTCCCAGTACTACAAGGAAGAAGTTCTCACCCCAATTTACCGGACCGAAATCCCAGCTCTCTATGGTACAGACAAAAACCAAGTCTGGGTGCACCAAGACAAGGCCTCCAGTCACACTTCGGGTTCAACCCTGGCGTTCCTGGAGAGAATGGATCAGGAAACTGGAATACATGTTATTCCATTCAGCAACATCCCAGTGAAGTCTCCTGATGCATCACCGATGGACTTTCGTGCCTTTCGACTCTTCAAAAGGGCACTGGGAAACAGGCATCCTCGAATGATACATGGTCTCTGGAAAGCATGTAAAGAGGAGTGGGAACTTCTAGACATGGCTGTGCTGCTTAAGAGTCTTCTGCATTGGAAACACCGATGCCAAGCCATAGCTCAGGTGAAGGGCCATCAAATAGAGCATGATCGATGGTGGAGACATGGCTTTTCTTAAGGTAAAACTTAAAAATCATTTGTTATCAGAGATCAGAAACAACCCTCCGTAGCACTAGTAATAAATTAATCCATTAAATATATTTTTAAATTGCTTACACATTATATAATTATGAAGATCTTTGAAGAAGTGAAAAAAAGTATAAAAATATTAAGGCTAAATGTATTTGAATATTAGTATAAAATTCCATGGTCCAACAGGCCTTGGCCTACCAGCCGGTTGCTGGCCTCTCATCCACATGTGTCAATCATAGACGATCATTCATCCAGTATAGGGATGACATATGGTCAGTATGTTGAGTTCCCAAGCTGTAATAGCTGGTTTTCTCAACCTGGAGCTACTACTTATTGTAGCTACTCAAATTCCTCACAATTCTGAGTGGAAACAGATCACATATTGGCCTAAATTACACCAAAAAATGTCTTCCCCTATGGGGATTCAAACCAGTGCAAGTTCTTATAATGCACCAAGGCATAATATCTTAAATAACTTGGTGCAAGACGTGAATATACATAGGTGTGTTTGTAAAGATTACATTATGTTTAAAAAAATGTTATCAGTTCAGAAAAATTGTGAGGTCTTATGATATATAAAAAAAATATTGTAAAATAAAACTGCTTATTTATAAATTGAGTCAGAGAACCAATCTTTTTATATCTCATCTCATAAAACTCACAGGACTGGTTTCAGCTAAAACTACAAAGTGAAATTGCCTCATAGTGTTACTTCCCACCATAAGAATAGTGCTAGTCAGTTAATGTCTACCTTTTAAAATACCATTTTATCTAAATTAAGGGTTTGAAGAAGAAAGAGAAATAGTACCACATTTGCCCACATTTTGAAATAGATCATTTAGCAAGAGGCAGTAACAGTTGTCTTGGACCCTGTAACTTCTTTTTATGCCAATCTTAAGCAAAATATAACTTTTATAAATCAGAAAATATTTTTTTTTTTTTTGGATATGTAAAAGTATATTATAGTCTATGATATAGAGTATGTTTACTAAAACAATCAGGGTGCAAGAAACTAAGAGAGTGAACACAGCTTTGAAATGTAAAAATATATAATGTGTATCACTGCCTCTTATGATTACAAAATGACAATACATTATCACAAAAATTGGAAATGTTCAATTTGCTTGAAAGTACATAATAGGGCTGTGTAAGTAGGCCTACTGGATAACATTTACAAGTGGAGCTTATTATCAACTTACAGTGTATGATTTAACTTAATTAAATTAAATAGGAACTTTAGGAAAGTTTAGCCTATATCCAATCTTGAAAAATGTTAATTTAAAATATAACATCAAAATTAAATAGGAATTCTTGAATAATATACAAGAACTAAAGTTTATTTAATATTCCTCTCTAACACAATTATGGCAGAAAAATAAATACAATTTGTAAAAATCACAATCTTTTTAAAATGGAGTTAAGATCTTTTTAAATCAAATCCTCCACTTTAAGTTTCATTATTATTACTACTACCATTAGGTTTGTGCTCCTAACAGATAAGTACGGTAATATTTAAAATAAATATAAGAATGGTAAATCTAATTACTCATAACAGAAATATGGTCTTCTTTTTCTTTAAACACAAAAACTAATTTCTTAAACATATGTTTAATATACCTATTTGTATATCTTATGCAAGTTAAACTAAATGAAGCGCGCAGAAATTTCACAATTTTATGCAGTGTACATATAGCAAAGGAGGTATTACAACTTTCTTTCTTTTAAATTGAAGCTTCTACACAAATCTACTGTATTTAGATAAAATATATTCATTGTATATCTCGCACAAATAAATTCAATAACTTTATTTATACAAATATTTTTAACCTTTTGTTAGGTTTAAAATTGTACTTACCCAAATTAAGGTTAGGATTTTTAGTTTTGTTTCAAGTCAAAACTGTAACTTCAATTCACTAAAAGCATTGTTTCATGAATTCTAAAGTTATTTTGTCAGGAGTAACAATTTCTCACATAAATAAAATTCAGTTCAGAACTATATAGAAACCAAAAAACAAAAAAGTGTGTATTTGGTGTGTGTACACTGAATAATTGCAAATTTTGTATTCACTACAATTTTCATTGCTATAGAAATATAAAATACAGGCTTCAATAATGTAAAAACATGTGATTCCTGTGGTAGTAAGCACTATTTCTACAATTAAGACAAAACTCAAGAATTTAAATAAAAAATTGAGGAGAATCCAAAATTTCCTTATTCCTCTGATTCAGTCACATTATAACAAATTAATACTTTAAGAACAAGTCAGTAGTTTTCTGGAATATGTCACTTTAATATGCTGGTTTTTGAGTTACTGATTGTGTATATTAACATGGATACCGGTACAACATAGGCTAAATTCCCGAATCTCCAAATTGTCACCCACTGTAGTTAGAATTACCTTCAATATTTATATACTTATGTTTATACAAAAACATAATATAGAAGTCATTTTAATTTGCTAATTTTATAAGTCAATTACAACACAATTTCAATTTTGGTACACCATGTCATCATTTAAATATTTCAGTTATTAAAAATACACAATTTATATTTTAACTTAAGTAAAGAATTTTTTTTAAAATCTACAAATATCTAATGGTAATTTACAGGGCCAAAGTAAAGAATCTGGGACCTGAAGATACAAGCTCTTTTGCACAAAATATACAATTCCATTTCTTCACCTGGCAACTTGGTATTCACATGATGTCATAGCATTTTCAGAATCTCTTGTCGACGACTATTTTAAAAAATGACAGCTAATAATATAAATGTGGTTCAGTTTTCAGGGATTCTAGTGCAAATGGCAGTCTACACTAATTCAAAGAAAGTATGTGAATAATGACCTGAGAAAAAAATATATATATATGTATGTGTGTGTGTGTGTGTATGCACCTTTTGTCTGAAGAAAATATGGAAAAATACTGTAAATTGAATGATAAGATAAAAATAACTTAAACAATGATGTAGGCCTATTAACAATATGTAACATTGAAAGTTAGCGAGCCTATATATTATTCGTAAAACTGGATAGTCAACATATGTCAAAAACTGAAAGAATAAACCACATCAGTCTTCAGCATAAAGAGCTAATCAAAGTAACTTCCACTAACCTTATATTGTCCTTTTTTGTAGCATAAAATATTATTGTTAAACACATTGGCGACTGGCAGCTGTGCATAGTAACCACCTCTGTTTGATTGGACAATTTTAATGTTCTAATGTTAGTGTGAACCGCATTAGCACAATATGGTTTCTAAATCTATACATCTGCATTCAATATCAATATTATTTAGTTAATACTTTATTATAGTGTACTCATCAGACCTTTTAGTAGAACTAGAGGGTATAATGGCTTTCAAAACATATGTAAAGGCACATGTAAAAAGGAACATATGTGAGTGAGTTATCTATAAACAAGGCAGAGTTTGAAGGATATTTCCTCTTTCAAGTCATAATTGCTAATCATTTATGGATTCCGCATGTCTCCTTCTTCTTCCCCATCACATGTTCCTAATTTCACCGCTTACCATCAAGAGGCATTTTCAAGCAAAAAAAAAATTACGACATTTTGCTCTTATGGTTTTGAAATTTATAGATCCTAATAGCATTGAAGAGTGCATTTAGAAGCCACATCGCAACATTCTTGCTCACTGTTTTCCTTAGGATGGAGTAATATGACATTTACTGATCAGCCCTGTTATGTCCTTCATATATTTGTTGTACTGAAGTATGCAAAGAAGGTTTATTTTTAATTTTACCCCTTCTACTCTCATGTCTTTTCACTGTTGCATATTACTCCTATTCTTCCACAAACTTTGTCTATCTAGAAGATGTTCAGCTCTTTCCGCACTAATGTAATAATTTTCCTGGTATCCATGTTGCCACAATACAGTTTCACTCATAGAAAGGAAACATATCTTCTTCTAATTTTAAATTATTTGAGCGAGATAAATTATACAGGAAATGATTGCAAAATATTAGCTGAGGATGGGGAATTTATACCCATGCAGTCATAAACCTCGGAGCTTGACATTGCCATGAGTTACAAATGCAATTCAACACCATGTTTAATAAACTCAAAATATGTTGATTCATGTAGATAATGAAGAAACATAGGTTTTAAATCCTGGTAAAGAAAATGCAAATACATGAAAATCCAGTCCTTACTAACTTTATAATTTTTTGTGTCAAATTGGAAATTTTAAAGGAAAAAGAGGGGTACAAACACAACTAAAATTTTATTGTACAGCGAGAAGAAAGATATTTCCATACCTCTTTCAAAAGCAAAGAGACAGATAAACAAATCTCATGTAAAAACAAACATCTCCATGACAGGTCATCTAGCGCTGGACATTTAAACAAGGAGAGATCTCTGTACCCATCACCAATGTGTTCAATACTATTATGAACTCAAACATCACATGAAATAAGTATGTATATGGCAGAAACATGAATAAACATGTTCCTAGCATGAGATATAACCAAAGTTAACCAAGAAGTAAAGAGAAAAATAAAAAAATAAAATAAATAAAAATATGAGGTAAGTAATAAAATTATATATAAATAAAGAAATAACGAGCTTATTTTCAAAAAAGCCTTTTGTCCATTGTAACATATTTGTGGAAGTAATGTAAGGTCACTATTTTGCTATAAACAAGAGACAGTTTGATTAAAATAGCCACTTTTAATGTAATTGGACAATTTTTTTTTCATCTGCATATGTTCATTTTATTACAATTAAATTTGTATGTATTTCCCTTTTTTAACATACTATCTAATCTTGAAGGTCTATTTTGTTTTGTTAAATTATCACCAGGTTTTTTCTTTTTGTTAACAATTAAATAGAAATATTATTCATAGTTAAATATGGGAAATAACATTACGAGGTTTTTAATTCAATGAATGAATGAGTCACTTCTTATCTTACCTCATAGTTTATGTTTCAACATGTTTTTGTTTATGTTTTAACATAAAGTATGAGGAAAGATAAGAAGTGGCTCATTCATTCATAGAAATATTATTGTTATTGGTCAATAATGAACCATTCTTATATGTGTAATTTATCAATTTTGTTATTGGTTGAATTTAAATGTTCTTAGAGGCATCTCCATTTTTAACTACAAGAGTTCTATCCCAGCAAGCAAGTTATGCAGTCATGCTTGTGTATCAGCTGTGTGGAAGCCATTTTGTAACAAGTAAGAATTTATTAAGGTACAATTTTTTATCACTCACCTCATACTGTTCTTCTTATTTGACTATAAACTAGTTTCGGAACATAGTTTCTGTTCCATCCTCAGTATCGTCACGACCGTTGTTCTGTCGTCTTGAAGAGCTGTCCTTCTCTCCTTTCATTGGCTGACTGAAAAACCTCGAAACCAGGTCATTCTCACCGGGAATTTCGAAGTTCATCAATTTCTTCTTTTCGTTCTTTTGAATGTAGATCTTTTCTCAAACAGTAAGTTCTTTTGGTTTTTCTATTTGTTTTAATAATTTAGCTTTTTTCTCGATAAGATGTTTTTCAGACCATGCATGGGCAGCCACTGCGGATTTTTCTACTTCCCCTTTCTTGACATTCCTGAGATGCTCTTTCACTCTAGTTTTCAAATTTCTCTTAGTTTTTCCTATGTAGAATTTCTCACATTCTTCACATTTTATTTGATAAATCCCTGATTTGTTTTCTTCTTTAATTTTCTCATTCTTATTAGGTCTAATCAGTCTACTGATGCTGTAGTAATTTTTGGGTGCTAACCTTATGTTGAAATCTTTAAAAAATTTTTGAAACTTGTAGCGTTTTAATGGATGATATGTGAATTTTCTAAATTTTACATTTTCTTCTTTTACTTTTAGAAGAGTGCTTTGATTAATAATTTTTTGTCTTTTGAACTTGTTTATTTTCTTGAGTATCATTTTTATTGCAAAACCATTTTTTGTGGCTACGTTGATTATGTGTTCTTTTTCTTTTTCATAATTTTCTTTGTTCATTGGTATGTTCACTAATCTATGTGTCAAACTATTGAAAACTGCTTCTTTGTGAGCTATGTGATTGAAACCTGAAGCTTTTATGTAGTTATCTATATGTGTCTTCTTTCTGTAAATTCCAGATTCTATCTTATTTTCTTCATTCCTTTTAAGTTGAGATCTAAAAATGGTATTTCTCCTTTGATTTCCTTTTCCATAGTGAACTTCATAGTTTGACTTTGAATGTTCAATAATTTTAATGCATCATCTATCTGTTTATGATTAACTATTGCAATTATGTCATCTACATATCTGCACCAGAACTTGAAAATTAAATGATGTCCATTAATTATCTTGTGTTCAAAATTCCCCATGAATAGATTAGCTAAGAATGGAGATAAAGGGTTTCCCATCGAAAGTCCTGAATTTTCGATGTTTTTATTATTAATTTCATACAACTCAATGATGGATAAATCATATTTAAAGATGATTTATCCTGAATTTTGTTTATAAAATCTTCCATTGTAGGTGAAAAACATATTATCGATACATAATTTAGTTAAAGTTTTATATTCGACTATCTTTCCTTTTTCAATTTTATTATTGTTCAGCCAAATCTCTAAAATTTCCATAGGCAAGAAAATGAGGCCGATAATTAACAACATAGGGTCTCCTACACATCATTTATCTAAGTGGTTATGTAAGGAATTTAATAAAATGAATGGATTTGAAAACTCTGCAAAAGAAAACTCTTATGAATTGGTAGATAAACTAGAAAACATACAACTACAATCTTCAGACAGAATAGTTTCTTTTGATGTGGTTTCCTTATTTCCAATCATTCCGAAAGACCAAACTATGGAAATTTTAGAGATTTGGCCGAACAATAATAAAATTGAAAAAGGAAAGATAGTCGAATATAAATCTTTAACTAAATTATGTATCAATAATATGTTTTTCACCTACAATGGAAGATTTTATAAACAAAATTCAGGACTCTCGATGGGAAACCCTTTATCTCCATTCTTAGCTAATCTACTCATGGGGAATTTTGAACACAAGATAATTAATGGACATCATTTAATTTTCAAGTTCTGGTGCAGATATGTGGATGACATAATTGCAATAGTTAATCATAAACAGATAGATGATGCATTAAAATTATTGAACATTCAAAGTCAAACTATAAAGTTCACTATGGAAAAGGAAATCAATGGAGAAATACCATTTTTAGATCTCAACTTAAAAAGGAATGAAGAAAATAAGATAGAATTTGGAATTTACAAAAAGAAGACACATATAGATAACTACATAAAAGCTTCAGGTTTCAATCACATAGCTCACAAAGAAGCAGTTTTCAATAGTTTGACACATAGATTAGTGAACATACCAATGAACAAAGAAAATTATGAAAAAGAAAAAGAACACATAATCAACGTAGCCACAAAAAATGGTTTTGCAATAAAAATGATACTCAAGAAAATAAACAAGTTCAAAAGACAAAAATTTATTAATCAAAGCACTCTTCTAAAAGTAAAAGAAGAAAATGTAAAATTTAGAAAATTCACATATCATCCATTAAAACACCACAAGTTTCAAAAATTTTTTTAAGATTTCAACATAAGGTTTAGCGCCCAAAAATGACTACAGCATCAGTAGACTGATTAGACCTAATAAGAATGAGAAAATTAAAGAAGAAAACAAATCAGGGATTTATCAAATAAAATGTGAAGAATGTGAGAAATTCTACATAGGAAAAACTAAGAGAAATTTGAAAACTAGAGTGAAAGAACATCTCAGGAATGTCAAGAAAGGGGAAGTAGAAAAATCTGCAGTGGCTGCCCATGCATGGTCTGAAAAACATCTTATCGAGAAAGAAGCTAAATTATTAAAACAAATAGAAAAACCAAAAGAACTTACTGTTTGGGAAAAGATCTACATTCAAAAGAGCGAAAAGAAGAAATTGATGAACTTTGAAATTCCCGGTGAGAATGACCTGGTTTCGAGGTTTTTCAGTCAGCCAATGGAAGGAGAGAAGGACAGTTCTTCAAGACAACAGAACAATGGTCATGACGATACTGAGGATGGAACAGAAACTATGTTCCAAAACTAGTTTATAGTCAAGTAAGAAGAACAATATGAGATGAGTGATAAAAAATTCTACCTTAATGAATATACCTCATAGTGAGAATTCCTAAAATAAGTACGGAAGAATTTGTTAATTGAATATTTCTTCAAATCTTGTTTATTAAAAAAGGGAGTAATATTCATAATTACAAATATAAAGTGTGAACATTAGATATATGTTAAATAAATGAGAAACAATTTATTTTGTGTTTTAATTGTGAAATGATTAAACCTACTAAATATGTGTCTGTAATGAATATTATACATGCATTAATAGCTATAAAGAATAAATTAGCTACTGAGAGGTTGGATATTACAACAAAACATGAACTTGTTCTGGTTCCCAGTTGTGTCAATATCTATTAAATTAAAAAAGTGATGCAACCAGCAATACTGTAGTGATTTAAAGAATGACATGAAGCCAATGTTCATAGAGTAATCTAAGAAGAATGCAGATACACAAAAAGTCAATTTGGGTACAAGGTGGACAAGAGATGTTTTGAAAATAAGCTCCTCAAATATTCATATAGTTAATAATTTGTTTTCCGCTCAAAGATTGATAGACTGCCATTTCCATTTGTGCTGCCCAGACTTCTACTATGGAATTGGCATTTTTTTTTTTTTGGATTGCTGGAACATTAGCAAGAAATCCTGCATGTGACATCATAGAATGTTTTACTCAGATGACACAAATTTGATTTCATTTTTCTATTTTTTAAAGTCTGAATGATGTCAGAACAACTGTGCTTTTTATAAAAGTTTTATTGACTCTGGAAAAAAAAAAGAAGGTAAAAATATGTTTTTTATTTCCTCTGCTTTAGCATCATTCACACTTAAAAAGTGGGAAAAAATTAAGAATTATAAGCAATAAAAACTGTTTTTTTTTTCAGAATCTACAAAACTTCTATTAGAGTAAGTTCTTATTATGAGTTAGATTTTTGTGGCTCGCCTCATATTTGTAGTTTTGTTGCAGGCACTGTACATGCCATTTTCAATACTTTTTTAGTTAGAAAGTATTGATAATGGCATGTAGAGTGCTGAAACCATGGCCTGCAATAAAACTACAAATATGAGGTGAGCCACAAAAAATCTAACTCATAATAATTAAAATAAACCTCATAGTGTTACTTCCTTTAAATGTTAAATAAGCTTATACTCTTGTTTTAACATTATTCATTCTGAAAAAGGAAAAAAAAAATCATGCAAGTAAAGTAAAAAAATATCACATATTTACTAAAGAAATATTTAATAGATACATTATTCCACACAATTTCTATTATTCAATTAATTTTTTTTTTTACGATATTCTCCTTTCTGTTCATTTATTTCAAGTTTACTTTGCATTGGTACAGGGGAAAAAAGGTTATAAACATAGGACATTTTTTAGTTTATTACATTCCTATGCATTTCACATTCATTTACTAAGAAATTCATTATTAATTTGTTTTGGGTTATTCTTATATTCAACTTTTATAAGATTCATGATGTGTTCCATTGAGGTATTATTCAAAATTAAAATGTAAAATTATGGAATATTCACCTGAAAGGTCCGTCTCCTCAACTTAATTGGTTATTTAACTGTAGCACTTTCTTATTGTTGCAGACAAATGAATTATTGAAAAGAGAAGAGAAAGTATTTTTTTGTTAATTATGATGAGAATGCCTCTTATGCAAAGTTAATAATGTTAGTCAGGCCCCACTTCTTTACTATTGCCAATGTACAGAAAGGGTAAACTTATACCAGTATCCTAGGTATAGGAGAAATTGGTATAAAAACAAATATGACAGAATATACAATTATGAGTTTCTACTCAGTAATGTAATGAAAACTGCCAGCATGATTGGTTTCTTCCTATGCTATTTTTACAAATTTCATATGAAAGCTATGAATAAGAACTCTCAGATTTTTCACTCATTCTTAAATATTAAACATATATCAATTTAATGTAATCCGGTAAAATAACATAGTTCAGGGAACACTTGTAATGGGCTTAAGACTGTGAATTAGCAGATGCCTTCTGAGTTTTAAGTTAATAAGTAAAGTGACTGCTAAATTTTAAATTTACTCTATTCACCCAAATATATATTTTTTTATTAATTTTCTTCAATATTATGTAGTAAATTTTTTTCACACATACAACAATTAGCTCATTTATAATAATTATTTTGAAAGAGGTAATTAAAATGTGCTCCAAAACATTAATAAATTTATATTTCTCTTCAATTTTTATCAAAGCAAATTTTGCCAATTTTACAAGGAATTTAATTCATCTTAACATTCATGGATAAAATACATTTATATAAATATGAACTAGGTATATATATAATTTTAGCAGGATCATTCAAGTGCATCTTATGATAACAAAACAGAATTCAATCAAGACACAGCCCATGAAATTATATTTTCTAACATGAGAAAATTATTAAATCCATCTTTTCACTTATGAGAAATTTTAATAAAAATGTACACATGTAATACTGTAACCCACTTACTCATGTATCAAGTACAAAATATATTATAATTTTATATTGACTATTTAACTCACGCCTCAAATATGAGTCAATGACCAATCACATTTCAATGATTTTATATTTACAACCAATCACAGTCTTTTTCACCTCGATTTTATCAGTTTAATTTTATCACTGTAAAATCAAACTCCTCCTTTTTAACATTCTGAATAGGTCATAGCATTATTTTGCAGTGACTGCATGTGGCTACCAGATTGTATACATAGTGACGAATTTAACCTTATCGTGGTTGCGGGAGATAATATAAAACATTTGTAGTAATTGATTATACCACAAAAAAAAAAGAAACCACTGTTTGCACTATCTTAAACGTATTATTTCCCAGGAATTTACGTTCCAGAAAAATATAATTGACATATTTACATCACAGGACATCAGAAATTAATTAATGACCTATAATGTTGGTTATAAATTTCTCCACTAGGGTGCATTCTTACAATATTGCAATCCTTCGGCAATAAATAATATGATCTGGTTGCAGTGATGAACAAATGAAGCATAACAATTGTTTCTCATTTGTTTTCAAACATCGCCATTTACATTAAATATTTAAATATTTTAAAATAACTATATTTAAATAATGATTTGTGAATAAGCAGCTTAATTTTATTTGTTAAATAGTCCTAACAAATGCCACTCTTGATTTCCAAATTATCTAGATAAATTTACTCCTCACTTCGTGAATTGTGAATTTATCAATAATTTGGAAATCACTCGTGGCATTACTTATGACAATTAATTATCAAGTAAAAATTAAATCATCTTATATGGTCTTTAAAAAATAAATTTCTATTCGGGTCTGATTTTATACAACTTTTTACCCTCCTCAAATGTTTGTTAGCTCATCTTCATTAACCCTTTAGGTGCCATCAGCTGATTAGATCGGCTCTGATGTTTCTGTCCATTACCTGCCAGACAATATACTTAAACTACTAGCAGAGCTGATCACATCTGTGGATGCGATTTAAATCTCTGACACAAGAGATTTTACCAGTGGCATGTAGAGAGTTAGAGGTAAGTATCTGCCATAAGTGCAGTCTATGATTCTCATAACTCATTGATTTTTAGCAAATTTGGAATAAATTGTTCTCATGAAAACATTTTTCAAAAGTTTTACAGATCTTTATCGAACCTATCTAGAAGACACCGAAAATGACTATGAGAAAAATTATATAAATGTGTGTGTCTGTTAATGCTCTAGGGGCTGCAATTTTCATTTTATCAGAGCCAATCTTGGTAATATTAATTAATTAAAAAAATTAAGGTCAAATTCATTACCAGCAAAATTAATTAGACTGAAATAAAAATTTAAAAATTGCTCCAGCAGTCGTAATTTTAGAGTTTTTGCAACAAACCTCAGTATGTGCTATTGAAATAAAATGACGAAGGTATTTTCCAAAATTCAGCAAAATCCGACTGTTAGAAGTGGGGATTACTTGAAATTTAAATTTAAAAAATCGCTATAGCAGCCGCAGTGTGGATCTATCTGTATATAATACAATTTAATTAATTCTTAAATTGGCAATGTATCCTATAATATACATTGATTTAATTTAATTAATATTTTTAATTAAGTAATAGAAAATTGAATCAGTAGAAATTATTTAAATTTGTCAAATTACACAATAATATGTAATAGATAATAACTTTTGATTATGCATGGCTTGTTTTTACTGCATTCCAACATTTTTAAATAAGTTGGCAGAAGAAATTAAGTTTTTCAATTTAAGGGTTAACATAAAGATATACAGTGAAACTTGGACAAATCCAATGCGTATAATTTGAAACTGTGGATAATTCAAATATTTCTGTCGGTCCCTTGAATTTTGAATTAAAGCACTGTAAAAAATCCCATGCAATTTAAATGTCGTCATGATTAATAAGTTTTTATTTTTCTGAAAATTAAAAAAAAATTAAGATATTAAACTTTGTCTATGTGTTTGTATAAGAGATCATTTTCCAATGTTTGGCTTTCCTCAATCAACATCCACTATTGTTCCAACACCTGCAACCTTGTAATTGCTACCCTCCTCATTTGTCGGGGTTTGAATGTTAATTTTTCCCTTTAAATATAATGAAATATACATCACACTCATAAACCAGCTTAACTCTCTCTCTATTCAAAAACATCTAAATAAACTCGTACAACTTCAAAAAAAAAAAAATCATTCAATGGATACCAAGTCACTGTGGCATAACTGGAAATGAAATAGTTGATAATAATGCTAAACAAGCATTAACAAACAATGCTAAACAACCTAAGCCGTCGCTAACAACATCTATATCTGGTGCATACTCTACAATCAGTTCCCATATAATAAAGTCATGGATCAAAACATGGCTTTCATCTGACAATGGTAAAACACTGCAAGCTATACAAACCAAGCCAAATGATTTACAAATGTACCAAAACCATCCCCAGAATTATACAAACTTTCTTAACAAGAGCAAGGACAGGCCACATAGTCACTCAGAAATACCTATTTTGTTTTAATCTCATTGATTCTAGTACCTGCTGTTGGTGTAACAGTCGTTAAGAAGATCTTGAACACATCCTCATAAATTGCTCTTTTCCAACCTTCAAAGAACTAAACTCAAATCTTTAATACCTGGAACTTTGGAAAAAGCACAACAATATATCCTGACTACTCCTCATCTTTGGACTCTAGCAGCTGGAATATACTACAAACATCGGGTGCTACATACATCTTTTGTAAAATGAAGAACAATGTAATGGAACTTTGTGTTGTCAGCAAATAGCTGGATACACTAAGAAGAATCATCAGTTAAACTCCTAACCTCATAGTGTCACTTCCCATGAAAATTATTTTGTTCTAGGATTTGGTATGTGAGGTATAGATCCTGTCTCATAAGTAATGTCATTTTTTAAATAAAATTTTATTTGGAATTTTTTCTCACAAGAAATTAAACTACAGTTTGAAAATAGATACCAACAGAGCTATCTTTCAGCGAGGTTTTTATTATCCCATAACAGTACCAGTCACTAGTTTTTGATGTGAAGATTTCGTTGAGACCCACTTCACAGCTTCAATATTTGCAAAATTTCACACAAGAAATGGGCAAAATGAGCCATGAATCAAAACAGATGGTATTCTGAAAGTGCAATATAGGGCTATATGATGGATGTGATAGCAGTTCGATTCCTCCCAATTCCTGGAGTTTTGTCATGGTTATTTATGTAGTATGGGGGTTCAGTCAGACCCTCAAAATGACATTAATTTATTCCAGTTGTTAAGAATAAAGATTCACCCAGTGAGTCACATCTTCTAAATTCCACCCGACACAAAACATTACAACCTAATATGTCTCTCAGTATATCAATGATAATTTTGTTTGAGAAACTTTAACCACATCACATAAGAAAACATACTTTGCAGATCTAGCATAAATAAATATTAATCTGAATAAAGTAAGAAAACATACTTTGCAGATCTAGCATAAATAAATATTAATCTGAATAAAGTAAGAAAACATACTTTGCAGATCTAGCATAAATAAATATTAATCTGAATAAAGTAAGAAAACATACTTTGCAGATCTAGCATAAATAAATATTAATCTGAATAAAGTAAGAAAACATACTTTGCAGATCTAGTATAAATAAATATTAATCTGAATAAAGTAAGAAAACATACTTTGCAGATCTAGCATAAATAAATATTAATCTGAATAAAGTAAGAAAACATACTTTGCAGATCTAGCATAAATAAATATTAATCTGAATGAAGTAAGAAAACATACTTTGCAGATCTAGCATAAATAAATATTAATCTGAATGAAGTAAGAAAACATACTTTGCAGATCTAGCATAAATAAATATTAATCTGAATAAAGTAAGAAAACATACTTTGCAGATCTAGCATAAATAAATATTAATCTGAATAAAGTAAGAAAACATACTTTGCAGATCTAGCATAAATAAATATTAATCTGAATAAAGTAAGAAAACATACTTTGCAGATCTAGCATAAATAAATATTAATCTGAATAAAGTAAGAAAACATACTTTGCAGATCTAGCATAAATAAATATTAATCTGAATAAAGTAAGAAAACATACTTTGCAGATCTAGCATAAATAAATATTAATCTGAATAAAGTAAGAAAACATACTTTGCAGATCTAGCATAAATAAATATTAATCTGAATAAAGTAAGAAAACATACTTTGCAGATCTAGCATAAATAAATATTATTTATTTTTTATCATTTCACTCACCTCATACTTCATAATTTATAGCAGACCCAGGGTTTCTTCACGTAATTCGTGACATTGTCAATGCTGCGTCATGTTCACAACTGATGTCCAACGGCCTTCTATCCTGCAGATAGAAGGCCGTTGGACGTCAGTTGTGAACATGACGCAGCATTGACAATGTCACGAATTACGTGAAGAAACCCTGGGTCTGCTATAAATTATGAAGTATGAGGTGAGTGAAATGATAAAAAATAAACAATATTAAAGAACCTCATAGTGTTATTTCCTATCTACATAACTTAATAAATAAATATTAATCTGAATAAAGTAAGAAAACATACTTTGCAGATCTAGCATAAATAAATATTAATCTGAATAAAGTAAGAAAACATACTTTGCAGATCTAGCAATAATAAATATTAATCTGAATAAAGTAAAATAAATACATTATATTAAAAACAGAAACCACAACATAAGGAATATTAAAATTATAATGAGTTATTTCAAATTGATAGCTGAGCAGCTTTAGGCATGATGCCATGGGACCTGCACTGGTTCGAGACCCAATGGCGGAAAATAGTTTTTTCATGGAATTTTGGCCAGCATGGGACCAGTGTCTACATACCATCAATTGCTACAATAAGTAGTGGCTCCAAGGTGAGAAAATGACTGGGGGACTCAACATGCTGACCACATATTACCCATATTATATTTATAAAAAATGACCTCTCTCACCAACTGTAATACAGGCTTCGTCACAGGTGCCTGAACAACCAGGCGAGCAGCTTGCTATATTAAAAACTCTGGAAGAAATAGAATCCCTATGAAATCTGCACAACAGGCAAAAAACAGCTGTCATCATAGCAGAATAACACTGGACTCTTTGAGGTATTCCAGGAACCATATGAACTTAATAGAAAAATATCAGACAACAGATGAGAATCCAGAAGAACCAAGACTAGCATGCAAATACATTAGTCTCTACTCAAATTACTTCCAATCACTGGTGAGCTGACTCACCGTGAGAACATGCAAAGATTGAATTAGCGACCCGCTCACTGGTCAAGCATGAGTAGTTTCTTTCGTAATATTGGCAAGAAATTACCCAGAATTCTCAGCGATAAAACCACTTCCGTTATTTTCATCTGCTAGATGAATGCATTTATGCTTGCATCCCGCAAATCAAACCATATACAATGATGTCTGCATATGGAGATATTACGCCAATTCTCCTGTTCTTCCAGTTGAATTCTTTGGTAGACTCTATCAAATTCCTCTTCTCCGCATATACCGTAAACATGATTGAAGTCTTCAAGGTCCAACATCTTGGATAAAGCAGCAAGGCAGGCAGCAAGGTTTCAAGTACATCGGTTACCATCAGTTCCCATCGGGTTGCTCACAATTCGTTCTCTGCAAAGTCAGCTCGCCAGGTAGCTTACGGAATTTCGACAATTATTATCACATGAACAGATTATTGAGTACGCAAAACATATTGGATGCAACTTTCTCAGCAGAGTACATGTTGGGACTGATTTTTACGGTCTAATGCGTTCATAGATACGAGCCTAAGGCTCATGCAGGGAATACTGGTAATGAAATGGCAGATAACCTAATTAAAGAATACGTAGCAACCTACAATAAAATACATTGAGAGTCATCTTCTATGCAAAGTTCAAGAAGAATGTGTAGTGAATGGCAAGGAACCTCAAAGGCCAAAGTAACAAAACCATATTTTCCAAGTGTAAGAGAGAGGTTGAAATCAAATATTCCCTTAACAGGAAACATAACTTTTTTGACAGAAAATGGCTGAATAATTTTTATTTGTACCATTCTAAATAACAGATGTTCACAATGTTCCTGCGGAGGTGGAATCCAGACTATGGACCATCTTATGTACGAGTGTAAATCACTAGATACAGAAAGAACATTCTTCAACAAAATATTATCAGAACTAGGGGATAATGGAATAATTTGAAAAGAGAATTGCTTAATATTGCTATCATTTGACAATGATAGATTTAGAGAAAGCTTATGACTCAATTCCGAGGAACAAATTATGGGAAGTATTGGAGAAATACAATATTGACAGAAACCTAATAGAAATTATTAAACAAACCTATAAAGATAACTCCGCTTATGTTAAAATGGGAAATATAATGTCTAATCCTATAAACACCTCAAAGGGATTGAAACAAGGGTGCAGTCTATCACCAATTTTATTTAATATTTATGTAGAATTTATATTAACGAAATGGAAACAAAGCTGCAAAGGTATGGGGATCCCAATAGGCAATAGATTTTTGCTGACATTACAATTTGCCGATGATCAACTGGTTTTAGCGCAAGACAATTTTGATATGGAATTCATGATAAAAAGGTTGAAAAGCACATATGAATCATGGGGTCTCACAGTAAATTTACAAAAAACAGAATATCTGGCAATAAATAGCAATGAAAGAGAAAACTTAGTATTGGAAGATGGAATCCAAATAAAGCAAGTGAAACAAACTAAATATTTGGGAATGATTATGGATAACATCGAAGGTATAGGCAAAGAGAACATAAAACATAGAATTGAATTGAGTAGCAAAATAATATCATCATTAAATTCCATATGGTGGGATAAGCATATTTGGAAAGACACAAAAAAATATATTGGTAAAACATTGGTGGAATCTGTTGCAATGTACGGAAGTGAGGTATGGACAATCAATAAGTACTACAAGAATAGACTAATAGCTCTAGAAATGGATTATTTACGAAGAAGTGCCAGAAAGTCTAAATTAGAACGTGTCACAAATAAGGAAATTAGAAACAAAATGGAAGCAGAAGAAAGCATAATTGAAAGAATTGAGGAAAAGGAATTAAAGTGGTTAGGACATGTTTTAAGAATGGAAGATGAGCGATGGCCGAAGCAACTATATGAATGGCATCCTAACAGAAAGAAGAAAAGAGGAAGACCAAGGTTAACATGGAAGGAAAACATGAAGACAGTAATGCAAGCTAGAGGGCTAAGCATCGAAGATGCCCAAGACCGTAGGCTTTGGAGGTTTGGCACGGGAAGACGGCAGCAGCTGTAAAAACCCGAAGATAGATAGATAGATAGAATTGCTTAATCAGCATGAAAAACACTTTATAAAATTCACACAGTCAGTTAATCTAGAATAATCATCCAAATATTTCACACTGGATAATTGCAACCAACATATCTCAGAGAGTGAATTAGATTATTTTTACCTCTGTTTGTAATAAAATTCAAGAAATTCACTTACCATCCATTTAAACACCACAAGTTTCAACAAATTTTCAAAAAGTTTAATATAAAATTGGCACTGAAGAACAAATACAGCCTAAATAGGATAATTAAAACCAATAAAAATGAAAAAATTGAAGAAGAAAACAAATCAGGAATTTATCAGATCAAAATTTACATAGGAAAAACAAAAAAGAAATTTGAAAACAAGGGTGAAATGACATCTTAGAAATGTCAAAAATGGTGAAGTGGAAAAGTCAGCAGTAGCTGCTCATGCTTGGTCTGAAAAACATCTAATTGAATCAAAAGCCAGTCTAATTAAACAAATAGAAAAACAAAAAGAACTCACGGTTTGGGAAAAAATCCATATTCAAAAAAACAAGAAAGAAAAACTTATGAACTTCGAAATTTGTGCGGATTCTGACTGGATCCAGAGGCTTATCAGTCCACCAACAGAGGGAAGAAGAAGAAGAAGAAGTTCTTCTGATTGACATAACATCAGTCAACGAGAGGGTACTAAAGATGAATCCACCAAGGATTTGAAACTGCGATCTACTTAGAAGAATGGATACTAGGAGAGGTATGAAGCATTTAATTTTACTTAGAAGAATAATAGTTTAAAAGCTGTATACTGAAGCCAAGGAGAAAATAATTTAAGATAAATATCCAAGTAACATAACAATCTACCTTCCAATCAATTAACAAAGACAAAAATCTAGAAAGCAAGGAAATAATTTAGATGTCAATGGAATGCAATATAAAATGAAAAAAAAAAGCTGTATTTTTAAACAAATAATACCTCATAGTGTTAATTCCTAAAAAAGTTAATGCAATATATTTTAGCAATCATTTGATATTATTTTGTTGTTGTAGTTTTCGAATGGTTTGCAATTGGGATCCTTTAACCCATTTTTGCTTCTTAAAGTCCACTTAGGTTGTTGGATTACTGAAGGGTTCTGGACAGTTTTGCACAATGTTGCAGATGTTCCAGACCTCACATCCTACATCATTGAGAATTGTAAGATGCTGAAATTATTTTCATGCATCAGTAGTACACAAATAAAATCATTTATGAATGAGTTGGAGAAAAAGTTTTAACATCTCACCTCATAAAGTTGCATGTCTTCACAATACCGGTTTCAAAAGTATAATTTTACTTCCATCTTCAATCAAACTCCAACTGTTCAAATTTTGCCATTAACGTCATCTTCTGAACTGCCATCTAGTGTCGATTTTATGAACTTGGAGATCAAATTATTGTCAGATGGCAGTTCAGAAGATGGTGTTAACAGCAAAATTTCAACAGTTGGAGTTTGATTGAAGTTGAAGATGGAAGTAAAATTATACTTTTCAAACCAGTATTGTAAAGACATGCAAATTTATGAGGTGGGATGTTAAAGCATTTTCTCTAACTCATTCATAATGTAAATATCTCATAGTGTTACCTCCCACTTTGATTTTGATTAAAAATAAAAACATGTATTTGTTTGCATGCCCAATCTCACAAATCTAGTGGACTGTGTGATTTAATAATACTAAGATATTATCCCTTAAAAGCAGTTATTTCCATTGTGTTGTTACCATAAGTTGCAATTATAGACAACTACTTCATTTTATGGGGAAAAAAAATCAATAGCAATCAACCAATGTGGAGCACGATACCTCAATCAATTAACATTATTAAAATTATCTATAAAAGGTATTTTGTGCTGGTTTATTAATATAATTTAAAAGGACACATTTATATTGATCACATTTCAGCTCCCATAATCATCACAAGTAATAAATACAACATCATTATGATAAGGCGTGACACCACTATGACACCAAAGGAACACTTTTTTCACTATACTGGATGGTTAGGTCTTCAATTGTAGCATATCCAAACATATAACTGTAGTATTACTTTTCCTCAATTGTTATTCCAGTCATTTTGAAAGTAGTAAACATAGCAATGAACAATATGTAAGAAATGAACACATACAAAAAAATGTGACAAACATTTCAAATTAATATTGTTAACCTATAGTCGTTTCCATGAAATATCAACTTCTAATTTATGAAAACAATAAATGTCTCAATTTTTTTAAAAAAGGTAATAATGCCTTAATTAATTACATCTATAAGTAAATTAAGTTTCCTGTTAAATAAGAAAAAATAATTTTATAATAATTATAATCCATTTATAATGAATATTTAATTAATAAAATTTATTGCTTTCAGACTACTCATTTGCCGCCTATAGTTAACATACTCTAGGATAAAAATTTGTATCTGGACCAGGATTTGAACTGAAGATCTCCAGCTTAATGCATTGGCACTCTACAAATGAGCTACTGAGGCACATCTCTCCACTCAAATTTTTCTCTTTCTAATCCCCAAGTTACATGGATTTACATTCCCACTAAAATATACTAACCTAATTATTTTAAAAAAAATGGTTTCTATATCTCATTTGATTGTATTTAGGATAACTGGTATCCAATCTTTTTACTTATAAAAACTACTGAAAGTTATCAAGTATATCTCCACAAATTAATTAATATTAATGGCTTATCTAATCTTTCCTATTTCTCTTTTGTGAAACCTGGCATTGTGATTGAAAAGATATCCTGAATACTTTTGTTAACAAATAAGTAAAAGTAAGCTACATTGTTCTTGAAATGCAACAAAACATCGTCCATGCTGTAATAAATGTACATCTGTTTAGTTTATTATAGTATTTCTATCACAGCCACTCCTTTCAACATCCACGCTGCAGCCTGCATACGTATTTACAAATCTCAACAGTAATGATTATGGGAGAAGTTTATTTATTATATTGCCTTTTTTGTACAGTTTTAAGAACACACAAAATTACAGGAACAAAATTAGAAGATTAGTTATTAAAGATTCAATGTACAGGCAGAAAAAACACTCATATATAATTATATGATTCTAAGAATGTATTTTTAAACTACAACATACATCAGAATACTAATTTATCTCAGATGTATGGTCTATCTGAATACTTTAATCTCACTTTGTTAACTGCGTCAACTCCAAAAACATGCAGTTATGTTGTTGTGTATTTCATGTTCTTTTTTTTTTCTTTTTGGAATAAAATTGACACTTACACAGAACACTATTTTAGTGATCACTTTAGACTAAAACTCTGTTGACAGTGACTCTTGTTTTTATTTCCTCAATTATTTCTCTTTCAGAGTGGTGTAATATTTTTGTCATAATATAACATACATACAAGCTTTCACTCTTCAATCATTTCTCGGTCCACAAAAAATACGGGCTTAAAAAACATACATTCCTACGATTATCTACTTATATACACAGTATAAAACTACCTATATACTAGACACAGAAGAAACATTGCAATGGAAGGAGAAAACATTGCGAGATGGCATGGAGTACGAAGTAATGCCAAAACTTAACATTTGTTATTTGCCAACTACTGAAACATTTGATATGAGAACTGTTTTCAGTTGGAAGCACTGCACACAGATATACTTAAAATCAGAATAATATTTATTTTATGTAATTGCTTTAATAAGTTTTCAATATAAGGGATTTTATTAATAGGGCAAAATGATGCAATTGTGAAATCAATAAGGTATTATGAATAAAAAATATATACGTAAAAAAACATTCAATATAAATATTTGTAATATGTCCAAATAAACAGTGTTAGTAGAATGAATCACAAACAAGATATAAACACACAATTTTTTTATTTATAATATAAATACTTGTTAACATGTATCTGGATTCAAGGATCTACATAATGTTAGTCTTCAGAACAAGAAAGAGCTTTAACTGATTTTACTTCCAGGAAAGTTCAGTACTTATTTGAAAGTTGGCTATGTATCAGTCTGGACATGAATGAAGAAACATTTCCATTCCTATGACAATTGGATTAGTTTCCTGTGTTTTAAATATATGATAAGTACACAATTATGTAGATTTCTTAACAGGTTTTAGTATTTGCTTCCATGAACATTGTAATTTTATTATAATGTTCTATTTTAATTTATGCATTTATGCATTACTGCAAATATCCGGCATTGCAATGTTTTTAAAATGAGATCTACAATGGTGTCAAAATAAGTGGCAACTATCTCACTTTAAATGTATATATATAAATGGGAACTTTGGAATCAATGTTTAGTCCCATAATACTGATCAATTTCTGTACATAATACACTTTCTTTCTTTATATCTTCTAAGTAAACACATCAACATATTTTAAATAAGCTTAAAGAGGGAAATAAATATCAACTAAGAATCACAGAGGAAGATATTGAAAATCTGTCATCTCTTTAAAATTCATGATTACTCTTTCATTCTGTAAAGCGTACATTCATAATATTTTTTAAAATATACAATTATAGTCTTAATAATAAAAAAGGTTTTAAAAATGGCTGCTGAAGAGAAGAAAATACTGTTTTAAGAGATATTTTATTTAGAAACCAAACTTAAATGATAAACAAATAAGAAAACACATTTATTTTAGGATAGCTTCATTTGAAATACAAAATATATTAACCATCAGACTCTTTTGAAACATAAATTTTTGCAACTTTAATTTCTTCTCCATGAGCAATATATTATCAGCTAGCTGCTGGCTTCACATCCACATGCATTAATCACAAAGGTGGACGATCATTTATCCAGTATAGGGGTCCCCCAGCTGTTTGTATTGTGTCTAATACAATCCTCAATCTGGAGCCACTAATCAATGTAGCTACCCAAATTTCCCAAGATGCTGGGTGGGCACTTCTCCCATATTGGTCAAAATTCCATCAGAAAATGTCTTCCCCCATGGAGACTCAAACCAGCATGAGTCCCCTAACTCTGCACCAAGGCATCATGCCTTAAACTATTTGGCTATTGCATGAGACACCAACATTAATTACTCTCTGTAAATTTTCAGTAATTAAAAAAAACAATTTTGTAATTCCATGCATAAGAACTACTGAAAAAACAGTACAAAACTATGTCCAACAATACTAATAAAATTTATATTAAAATTCTGTTGAAGTATTAGACACAATACAAACAATTATAATTAAAATTTAATACCTGGCACAGTTTTGTCTCCTCAATTGTTGAAATGTTTTAAAACACCTGTAGGCCTTTCAGAACAGATTCAATCCTCAGCAGAAGGTTTTCAGCAAAACAAGTTTATGCTGTGGATGGGACTGGTTCTGAAAGACCTGCAGTGTTTTAAAAAGTGAACAGTTGGGGAGGCTGAAAGTTCCCAGGTAATAAAATTTAATTTTATATTGTATATTCAACAATATTATGTACATAATAACAACAATGAAAAAATACATAATAAAATAACATATACTGTAATAATCTATGATAGAGAAATTAAATAATGTAAAACAGCTTGAAATAATAATTTTTTTAACAGTATATAGAAAAAAGTCATGAATTTGTTTTTAAAATCATTTTTGAGTTTGGTTTTTAAATAATACTTCTTATGGGTAGCATATAAAGAAGAATAACCTCTAAACTTTAAAGCTATATTTGTTTCATACATGGGCACATCTGTGAATTGGCTGGTTAGCAAATAAGAGACTGTCTACAATTTTTACATGATGAAATGTGTCTGGGTAATAATGCAATCTTCCCATATTCCTTTACTGCCAAAATAATTATTAGTAATGGTTTGTTCATTTTATAATAAATAGAGATACCATATATGTTGTGGTTAATAAAAACAATACACTATGTTCTAGGAAACACATTTGCAACTACCCATGTCATAGTGACTAATTCGGAAAACACATGCCTCAGACACTAAGAAGAATTTAACTTAAGACAATATTGCAGTCAACAGAAATGCAGAAATTGTGTGAAACCTGATCAATCATTATGAATGTTATGGGATGTGAGGTATATTCATGTCAAGGTATGGAGATAAAAAAAATTCTACTTTTTTTTAAGATTAGTTACTAACATCCAATCCATTAAGAAAGTTTTATAATAGGAAGGGATCATGCTACAAAAAATGTATGTTAATTTACATTTATATAACACAAAGTGGAATTATATTTACTGGCACAAACCACCATATAACAAAAACAAACATTTAAAGCGATATTTTTCTATGGTCCCATGAAATTTCATTTCTTAATAAAGTTCAATATCACTTATTAAGAAAAGAAAAATTTAGGAATATCTTATGGATTTTGAAGGTCCATGATTTTCGAATGTGATATTTTCACCCAGACGACAATAGCAAAGAGCTTCTATAGAGGCATCAAACTGGATTTTGTGTAAAGTGATGCAGGCTTGTATCTTGCTTCCCAATACAGACCTTGAATTTCCTTTCTGAATAATTGTTGTTCCCGTCCAGATAAAGTAAAAAGCTTTAAAAATAAACAATTCTTGTTCAATTATATTTACAAGTGTGCAAGGTTCAAAGATATAAGACATCTTGTATACAAAAGTCCATAAATTTGGAAACAAAATTAGGACATTTAGAGATTCTTCCACTGGAATTTTGAATTCCTACAATTTAGTTAGACTTATTCAAATGTGTCTAAATGACAAAAAGTAAAAACTTTAGTACAGCTATGCATAGGCAAACAGTTTCAGATACTTTTGAAATGCATGATGGATTAAAGCAAGGAAATGCACTGTCTCCTCTGCTATTCAATTTTGTACTAAAGCATGTCATTAAATCTTTAGATAATAAAGAAGGTGCTGATCATGTATAAAGAGGAAATACTAACAGCCAACAAACACAATATATTAAATAACACTAAGAAATTGGGGCTGAAAGTAGACAGCAATAAAACTAAATATATGGTCACACATTATATAATGGAAATAGACAATTAATGATAAATGAGGGGAATTTTGAAGAAGTGGGTAAATTCAAATATCTAGGAATAATAATTACAAACAGATATGATAGAGGTGCAGAAATGAATAAAACATAGGCTCTAATTCTGTAAACACATGCTATTATTCATTACAGGGACTCTTGTTGTCCCCAACTTCTCTCAAAAAACATAAACTAAAAATATATAAAACTGTTATTTTTTCCTGTTATATTATATGGAAGTGAAATATGAACTCTTACTTTCAGGGAAAAGAAAATATTACGAATATTTAAGAATAAAGTACTTAGGAAAATTTTGGACCAAAGAAAGATAAACAGACAGGTGAATGATTACATAACAGTGAGCTGCACAATCTTTCTGGGACACCAGATGTAATGAAAAGTTCAGTCTGGGTAGACTGCAATGGGCAGGACATGTGATATGAATGGGAAATGAAAGAGGGGCATGAAAATTTTTTTAGTAGGTAGGACAAGAATGAGGTGGCAAAATTACATTTACCATGATATGAGGGAGGTAAATTATAAGGGGATGTGGAAAACATTAGCTTAGGATAGGGATGTATGTAGAGCTTATGTCCACACAGCCAGATAATGTCAGTGAGTTAGTTAGTTTAGAAAATCAGACAATGGAATGAAACACACAAGTTGGAAAAAAATACATTTTTTTTAAATCTATTTTTGGCTACATTTCTTAAGAAAAAAATCAATGAAAGTGTTGTGGGTATGATATTCAGCCACATACAAATATGACTGAAGATGGCAATTTCAGACAATGTAGATAATGGTACAAAAAAGTGGTTTAATGAAATAGTCCCTTATAAGAAGCTAAAATGTGCATCAGTTTACTCGGTAACTTGACTGTTAATTGCCGGCTGAAGTTGAAAAATAGAATTGGTGATGCTGATTCGAAGACAAATGAAATAGTCCTAAAAAATACAACTTCATTAATTTTCTTTTAATGAAATGAGGTCATTTTATCAAATACTGTCAGAAAAAACCTATTTCAAAATAGATACAGTGTATTAATTTATTTCAAAGCTTCTATGTGATGTGAAATATGGTGGCCAGAGATTATAACAAATAAAGAACTTTGGAGGAGAACGAATCAATATGAAATTTGTAAAGAAATGAAAATGAGTTGGCCATGTGTTAAGGAGAGAGAATGACATCATCACAAAAATGGCATTTGATTGGAACCCCCAAGGATTGAGAAGACAAAGAGGAAGACCTAGGTCAACATGGAGTTATACCATCAGGGATGATGCTGAACAGGCAGGGATGAGTTGGAATGAAATTAAGGCATTGGCAAACAACAGAGTGTGTTGGCGAGCTTTAATCAAGACCCTATGCTTCCCATTGGAGTGGCCAAGACTATGTGATGTACACTACTATGTTATTACAATGTGGTGAAATTAAATCTTCTAGCAGAGTATTCAAGTATAATATTACACATAAAGTAATTTGTGTTTAGCTCCATTGCATGTCAAGTTACTTGAATACTACATGGTCTAGTAAATGTGAAATTAAATCTGCTACTGGAGTATACTCGGAAAGTTTCCAGACTCGAGTAATCTGTTTGAGATAAGATTACCATGCGATAGCCCATGCTTTTATCTGTATTTACACATAATTTCCTCCCTTAACAGTGGGGGTTGAAACAAAGCAGTAACTCAGTGTCTCGCAATGCAGCTGCAACGTGAACATTTTCATTCCATGATTTATTATGATTTTAAAATAGGGTTACATCACGAACAAAGTCTTGAGAGACTTAGGCAGGCTTTTGGGGACCTTGCTCCATCCTGTACAACAGTTTTCAGTTGGTTTGCAGAATTTAAGAGGGGTCAAACTTCCCTCAAAGATGAAGAGAGAAGCGGAAGACCCACAATGGCAGCTACTGAGGAAAACATCACTGCTGTGGAGAAACTGATGCAAGAATATCTACAAGTAACATACAAGGATATTGAGACAACCCTTGGTATAGGATCAGGGAGTGTTAAAAAAAGTTGCACGATTTTTTAAGGGTGAGGAAAATTTCTTCTCACTGGGTGCCTCACAATTTAACGGAAGGGCTAAAGGTAGCTCATGTGGAATGGTGCCATGAAATGCTGCAAAGAAATGATAATGGGAACTCTTGCTGTGTTCCTGAGATTGTAACAGGTGACGAAACATGGATATATCAGTACGAACCAGAAACAAAGTGACAGTCATCAATCTGGATCTTTCCAGATGACACACCTCCAACCAAGGTCAAGAGGGCTAGGATTGTAGGGAAAACATTCTTCTCCATTAGTGGTCAAGTGGCAACAATTCCTCTTGAGGGTCACAGGACAGTTAATGCAGAGTGGTATATGACAGTTTGTCTCCTGGAAGTTCCTCAAAAAGTGTGTAAAAAGTGACTGAGAACTAACGGCACCACAACAGTGCCTCTGCCCACATAGCCAATATTACAATAAATTTTCTGGAGAGCACTCCTGTGAAACTTATGACTCATCCTCCCTACAGTCCCTACCTAGCACCTTGTGACTTCTTCCTGTTCCCTTCCTTGAAAAACCGACTGCAAGCCCAGAAGATGCTGTCATTGCAGCTTAATACCATTGAGGGCATTGACTGGTGTCAGTGCTTCCAGTGTATAGAGGCTGAGGAAGAGTACTTTGAGAAGATGTAATGGTAAGTTTTAGATTATCTCTAAATTTTTTCCAGTATTCGGAAACTTTCTAAGCTACCTTCGTACCATACAATAAGTAATTTGTTATGTTTAACTCCTTAGCATGTTATGTTGTGAAATTAAATCTGCTACCAGAGTATGCAAGTACAATAAGTAATTTGTGTTTAGCTCCCTTGCACATTATGTTACTTAAATCATGCTACGTGTTAAACATAATTTTGTAGAAGGTATTTTATTTTTTAATAATGTAATCTATAAAAATCTAATTATAATAATAACCCAGGTATAACAATACAAATTGTCAGGGCCTTGAAGTTTTAATTATTTATTCAAAATTTAACTCAGCAATTTATTCTGAAATTACAGATAATCTGATTAATTAAGTAAATTACAATTATGCAGCTAAACTTATTACTATAATCAAAAGAAGTAAATTAATATACACGGATAAACTATTGTAATCAATTGATGGGAGGAAAGCCTGAATTAGCTCAGTTGTAGAAGCATCAGCAGGTTCAGGGTTTTATTTCTGGTTCACACAATTTTGTTTACCATTAATTAAAGATGATATGTAGATCTACCATTTAAAACAAATTGAATTTGATATTCAAACCTTAGATAAATATTCATTCTGAAGGGTGTTTTGTGGTATTCGCTCTTCTTCCAACAACCCAAGACATTAGTAAATATATCCAAATATTATTGAAAAAACCTAATTCTTTCTTAGTCTATTTGAATCCACTGTTCCAGCTCTAGTTAGTATTTTATTTAATATCGCTCTTTGACAGCTCACATTGTTGAAGCAATTCAAATCTAGCATAAAAGGACCAATCAATTTTACACAGAGACCTCTTTTTTTCAGGCTTGGGGTTCTTTTATGTGCTGTAAATCAATTTCATGGGACACTTGGTTTTATTTTTCTTCCAATGGAACTAATGCTCAGAAATTTTGCTCCCATTAACCCTGGCCAGATTCAAACGTATGTAATTAAGAACCAGAAGTGAATATGAAACTGATGTGTACATACCATAGTCAACAAATACATCAAAATACAATTAATTTAATGTTTCATATGACAGAACACATTATCTAGAAATACTAAAAACTAACTCACTCACTATCAAACCAGAAATTCATGGCCATGTAGACATAAGCTCTCCATACATCCTTATCCTCAGCTAGTTTTCCAATCATCCTCTTTATAATTTACATCCTATAAATCATGATTAATGTTATTCTCTCACCTCATACGTGACTTACCTATTTGTTGCTTTTCCAGTGTTTTTTTACAGATGCCCCTTTTCCATTCCCCATTGTGCCACATGTCCTGCCATCACAGTCTGTGAGACTTAACTGTTCTTATTACATTTTTTTCCCCATAAAGATCATAGTTCACTGATAAATGTTCTTCATTCACCTGTCTGTTTATGTCTCTTTGCTCCAAAAATTTTTCTAAGAACTTTATTCTTAACTCTTTGTATGCCGTGCCCTGCATGCGCTGATGAAAGTGTGTAAACAGTGGTATTCCACACCTGTCAAGCTCCGGTTTTCAATCTTATTATTTTAAATATTTTTTTCCCAAAGTTTTTACTTCAATTTACTAAAATTATTTTTCGTTCTGCGTTTGTACATCCTTTCTTAGGCTGGTGGTAAAAGGGTATTCTAAAGGAGGGTGTATATTCATGTTTCAAGGCCTTTTTTTGGCTATAGAATGTTGCAATTTTAGGAGTTTCTCTTTATTTCTTTTATTTTTAGTTGAAAAGATACCTGACCAAGGGGTAGGTCGTGCAGAGAAACACAGTGATTCATGTCTCGAAGATGACAAAAATACAATGCGCGAGTTTATTGTGTCAGTTTTATCAGACGATGAAAGTAAGTTCTTCAAATGATTATACGTTTTACAAATGTGATAGTAGTCCTGTTTCTAAGAGAATATTATTACAATCTAAGCCTGTAAATAGTAAAGCAAGTGATGTAGACCTAAATGAACAAGGTGTGATAGTGGTGGGCGTGTCACGCCAGAAAAAACACATGGCATAGAACAGATGTTTGATTGGAATTGATTCGAACCCAGGACCCTAAAAAATGTTCAAAAATATTTAATATGATAAGTGTTTAGTGATAATGATATCAAAATTATTCAATAGGACAAATGTTTTAGTAGTGATAGTGAAGACACCGTGCTGAATTCGAACCTGGGATCTTTACAAGTGGAAGAAACACCGTCTAACCTTCAGATAAATGTATAATAGTGAGTTTCAATTAAATTTAGCGTGGCATGTAGGCAGTAAATTATACTTTATATAGGTTAATATTATATAGTATGGCATAGTACTTTACATTTAAAAAACCTGGTACCCACAGCCCAGCTGGCAAAAGGGAAACTCGGCGGTCAAAAGGTTAAATACTTATAATAATATCTCCTCTCTTAAAGTAAGAATCCAAGTTTTGCATCCATATAATTGGAAAAATAACAATTTTTAGTTTAATGTTTTTTGAGAGAAGAACTAGAAATACAAGTAACAACATTTTTAAAAACTATTCCAGATAGTTCCATACTGCATAACTATATAAATATATCAAACACTACTACCCAGACAGTAAGAAGATTTAACTTACCAGCCATGGTAAGTTCAGCCTAGAGATTGGTATAATTTAAAAAAACTTGTGTATAATAAGAATAACACATGATTTACATTATTATGAATTAGTTATTTTGACTTACCTCATATTTTTTTGATATTCTGCAGACTATAGTTTCATAGCATCTATGTGACATTGCATTGACAACGTCACACAGATGCGACAAAACTCAAAAAAATATGAGGTGGTCAAAATAACTAACTCATAATAATTAAAATAAACCAGATAGTGTTGTTTCCTACAAATATTAAATATCATTTACAGTTTGCATAAACTCTGGAACAACTTTTCACTTCACATCCACTCTCAACATGTTCCACACACGGAAGACAGGAGCATTTTACTTCTTTCAACATTTATATTTATTTTACAGTAAGAATCATAAACTCACTATTCCTCATAAAGTTTAGTTTTTGATCATGTGAGAGGGAGAACCTCTTTCACACAAACTGTATTTTAGAGTTTATTAAATGATCTCTGGAATTTACAATCAAAGAACATTATAGAGATCAAATTAGATATATTAAGAGTATTTTCAAAGCATAAAACAATCTTCACAAAATATTTCATATGGAATGTTAAGAGAGTGCATTTAGACTATAGTAGCTAAAGTCTTGTTTGCAATAATACTATACAATTTACATAAATGAGAGCTTTCAAGTTAAGTTTTCATTATTTTCAGTTAGGTAAATTAACCGAGATAGTGCTGAGCACAAATCACCTTCCCTTCCTTGGGTAATATCTTCTAATTTTTATATGCCAGATTCCTTAGGGCATCTAAATTTAAGTCTGTTGTGTTCTCGCTGTCCACCAGTAATTGAATTTAGTATTTTTATCAGCAGCACCTATAGTACAGTAATATTATCTATTCAACTCATACAGGTTATAATATTATTATTCCCTTAACAAAAAACAAAACTAAAGGATATTAAATTATACAGCAATGTTTTTATTTAAATTTATTGCTAACACTGAAGGATAAATTAATATTTGTGGAGAAAAAATGTTTTGTCCAAACTAGGAATTGAACCCAAGGCCTCTGGTTTTACATACCAGCACATCAGACCACTATGCTACCTGGGCATCATACTTTAAACAGATATTTTCCCACTCACCTGAGGCTATGAACCTTTGTTCTAGATGCCATCTTCTTGAATAAGAAGCTACAAGATGGCATCTAGAATGAATTCATGGCATCGGACAAGTGGGATTGTATAAGAGAGAAAAATTTCCATTAAAAAATATGATGCCCTGGTAGCACAGTGATCTAATAAGCTGGTACGTAAAACCAAAGACCTTGGGTTCAAATCCCAGTTTGGGCAAAAAAATTTCTCTTCAAATATCAAATTATACATTTCAATAAAGGTATTATAATTATGTCCAGCAATAAAACTCGCATAAACAAGTTTTATTTTAGTGGGTAAATTTGAAATTGGTTATAGACAATGAAAAGAATATATAAAAATCTTATTTTTATCCTTGGTTATCTTTCTTCTAATAAAGTAATTTTGGTCACATTAACATAATTATCCTTTATTAAATTCTTTCCTCCATATTCCATTCTCAAAAAACTCTTTTTTTAAATAATTTTCTTTTTGAACATACTTAATTTTCTATCATTTTCAGTATGAGTCTACAAACCGAAGTCTAAACCACAATTCCGGTTTTCCAACATTTTATTGTTTTCTTAAAAACTACAAAAAATAACTGAAAATCCATATAAATTGTTATGAAACATTTGTTTTTGTAATTAACAGTTGTAGATTTTCAGTTTTTATGGTTGCTATGGGAAAATTAAAAAATTTGAAAACTGGGGTCATTGTTTGTGCAATCCACTCTACGTTTCAAAATCATATAAAACATTAAAAAATAATTGTTTTCTCGATAGCAAAGCTTGAATTAAAGTGGTTTATAAACATCAAATATAAATAATGTTGGTTAAAACTAAACATAATCATTATAAATCAATAAAAGAAAAAAGCAAGATTTAATTTATATGAGTTATATGATAATAAATTACATTTTCTCATTTTTTAGTGGACATTTCAATTACCAATGACATCGTCATGTTTCTCAAGCACTTTAATAAACATCACTATATTCTTATTTCAGAAGCTATAACTGTGTCAAGTCTGAAACCACGATCCTCACAATCATTGAACACCCAAATTTAAAATTTAAAAAATTCTAATTGTTAAATTGCATATCAAAGTAAGTTTTTTTTTTTACTATGAACTGGACAGTATATCGTTAGTTCCTAGTTATTCATGTGGATGGCTACTGTAGCCAAATGCACTTTATTAAAAAATATTATTCACAAATAAATAACATATTAAGCTTATGAATATTTCAAGTTTGAAAACTTAAGTACCTGAATGAGAACTTGTGTTTCATATGTATACACTTACTGTACAAAGTCATGCAAGCAGACATGACACTGTGATAATGTTATCTGACCAAAACTGCCATGCCCCTCAATCTCAACAGCAAACCTAATTTAAAAACTAAACAAATTAACATAACTTGTTAGAAGTGAGACACCTACCAAAACTGTAAATATCACAGCAAAGAGAATTCATGGAATGGGGCAAAGAGGCATGGAAGGTTTGGTGGTGCTTGCAGGAGAGGGTAGTGGAATCATTCACATGATGGTGAGAACTCAAAAATTCTAGCACGACAATAGTCATTATTAATAGTACTTGATATAGGCTTGCAACTTAATCGTTGAAAAATTTCAAGTAGTTTGTATATATTAGGCCAAGGAGACACTTTATCTGTTCTTGATTGTGCATATATGTATATATTTAATTTCTGCCTATATTTAACAATGGTTTGTGTACAAAAATCAATTCCTATTTTTCTTTTTTTTTTTAACTTTAATTTTTCTCCTTTCCAATACTAACCTAGGTGTGTTTGCTAGTGTATCAAGTATCTAATACACTATACCACTTTCCAAATAGAAAACATACTTGAAATTTCAGGATTTTTAATGATATATATTTATTTATTTATACAAAAACTATGCACCTCCCTCAGTCTCCCATAAGTTCACTTTTCATTTGAATAAGTTGTATTATTAACTTAATTTCACGTCTGCCCAAGAGGCAGTTTACAAGAACACATCTTTCAAACACCAACATAGAAGCCAAGAAAAAATCTGTAACAGCACATCATATATTTTTTTTTTACTTTCTTTCAAAAAAGTTATGTGAAATGTGACTTTTTTTTCCCCATGTAGCTACAATATTATAAGTTCTGTACAACTTGCTTAAATAACCTATGTATATGTTGACACTCATATGTAATACATTTGCTATATAATACTAATATTTTAACAAAAAAAAGTAATTTTCTGCAACTATATACCATGTGTGGGAAACAAATTAATGCTATACACCTTAATATTATTGCTACTGCAAAATGTTGACATTCAGGCTCGTAAAGTTTCTCTCTCACCCCTCGTAGCTTCACAGATTCAGTTACAGATCACCTTGATCCAATTCCAATGCACATTTGCTCTTGCACAAGTTTTAATGTTGGTAAAGAAATAGACACTCAAGTTAATTAAAATCTGATACCAGAATTGTTTTACTTTTATTTATTTCATAGCTTTGTTAATATATATATATATTTTTCTTTTTCTCCACACTTGCCAAGATGTTTTGAGCATTGTGAATAATTGGCCTCAACTGGCATTTTATGGATAAAATAGGAAAAAGCTTTGCAAGCTCGTGACATTGTGCAAACCTACATTTGATAAAAATGTATACAAGAAAGGATGGCTAATACTTTTATTACATACATATTTTTATACTTTTTCCACAGTATGTATATAATGAAGGGTTTAACAGAAAAAACTGTCCCAGTTTTACAAGAAAATTACTACAACCAAGTTCCTACCTGCATGATTTGCACTTCCAGTAAAATATATACTGATATATAAATATGGTATGGTACATAAAAAAATGTAAAATTATAGACACAAATAGAGGCCGATATCCATTGCTTAATTCACATAATTTGAGATCTGAGAATGTATGATAAACCAAACACTTTGATTTCCATATGTATTAATTTTTATATATATTTAATCCATTTATTAAATTTGATTCATCCAAATTACGATCAGTATTTATAGTTGACAATATTATTTAAGAAAAAAAAATCGCCAAAATAAATACCATATTTTTTTATTCTCAGTATGTAAAAAAACTAAGAAATATCCACTCATAAACTTAGTAATATATGTAAGCTAACTATACTTGATTGAGTCTAAAAATGTACATAATATATTAATTAGGTTCTTTGTTAGAAGAGAGAATTATTTTCCAAAATACTAAAAACATGAGATAGTCCATTCTTCTATCAAGCCCTTAAATTTATTTCATAAAGCAAATTTGTTTGGTATTTGCCATCCTTTGTATATCACAATTTATCATTTTTGCACCTCTCCAAGTTACTATTACACCACCTACCTATAACAAAAATCTAGGATCTAATCATGATGAACACCTCCAATATTTACAGAATATATCAAAAGGTCATCATCCTCCATTGGGAGAATGTACCTTGTGACTGGATATCCCTGACATCAGTAGCACCTGTGGATAAACTGCTACGCCCTGCAGATATTTGCCACAATAAGCTAATGTTATAGATAGGAATTTGCTTGCAAATTTTTCAGCTTAGTCTTATTTTATCTTAAATTAACATTTTCATATCTGCCAATAGTTACAAATTATTGTGTGTAACAACTTAAGAAAATGATGATGTGACGTAAATCCGCCAGAGCTGTTGGTGGGAGGTGTTGATTCGTTTGCTCGGTGCCTTCCAACACCAGTTTATATTTCGATGAACTCTGTGAACAGAGATCACAAGATGTGGATATGTATGAATATCCAACTGTGACACAATGTTCTTTTTAGTGTTAAAAACATACTTATTAAAAACACTGGGGGAACTAATAACAAAAGCTTTTGAATTGGAGACAGAAGATCAAGAGAAAGACAGCAAGACTGAGCTGTAGATCAAAAAATATTTTAATTTTATTGTCTACATTTCATCTCCGGGACATGCTGTAGAGTAGTTAAAAAGTGATCCCACTACAGGCCTCAAGAGGCCCTTGGGATAGTAGGAGGATAAGGCTCCTACTTTTTCTGGACAATCGGCACTTGATGTCAGCCAGGTTGACGTCAGAACAAGTGCCTGGTACTCATTTCAGTTAGAGGCTGAGTGACCCAGGGCCACCAGTGATCGATCCCTTGACCTTTCGGCTTGTAGCCTAGTGCCTTAACCACTACGCTACGGCATGCCCCAGCTATAGAGTAATTGGTTAAGGCAATATGCTACAAGCTGGAAGGCAGAGGATTCAAGTCCTGGTGGGGACAGGATTTTTAAAATTACTCAAATTTTCTGGTTGTACCATAGCCCTGGGGTTGACTCAGCCTCTAATGGAAATGAGTATCAGGCACTTGTTCTGGAGGAAAAGTGGCTGTCATGCATCAAGTGCCGAATGTCTAAAAAAAGTCAGAGCCTTAACTTCCTACTACCCCAAGGGTCCCCTAAGACCTATGGTGGAATTACTTTTCTTTATATTTAATCTCTTATACTGGTTATTGTTTATTTCCTTCATCTTGTAATCATGACTATACAAACTATGTGTAATTATGTGTTCCAATTGCAGTTTTCATGCTTCAGGTTCAATTTACACACTACTTCAGCAGATCACTTTATTCTGCCTGCATTGTATACAGAAAGGAGTGTGTGCAGTGAAAATGTGTTGTATGACAAATGATGATGAATTAATAACCTTAGACTGAGTTTTTTTTGTTAGCATTTTATGTTTATAACTAAACTATTTTAACAAATAAATTTGTAGAACAATGAAGGAAGCAGATTACATTATGTCCACTAAAAACAGATTTACTTACTAAGTGAACTAGAGACAGTGAAATATATAACAGTTGCTGGATCTTAATATTAATCCTGATAAAACAAAATATTTGGTTAATAAGAAATACGAATAAATTAAGTTTATAAGTAATAAATTAAGAAGTTATAAGATATGGAAGAGATAAGAACTTCAAGCATTTGGACTCATTATCTGAACAAAATGATTTTGAGATGGAAATTAAAGATAAATATATGTGGGATATGCATGTTATTAGGCACTTAACTAACATGTTTTGAGAAAAAGCTATTTACCAGAAATTTCAAAAGAACAACTGTATAAAATTGTTACATTACTTATTGTTTTATATGGATCAGATCTTCCCGTTAAGTCACAAAAATTACTTATATTTGGGAGAGGAAAATACTCAGAAGAATTTATGCTCAATTATTAAAATGATGCCTGAAGAATGTAACCACAATATGCTAAATACTGTAAATTGAATGAATGATCAGAGAATGGTTAAGACGATTATAGAAGAAAAAAATAGGAGATAATAGAAGGACTTAGATGGATTGATGACGTGGAAGAAGATTTTTTATATTTCCTCAATACCTAAAAATATATTTTTCTTTTGTTTAGGACTACAAACAATTTTATGTTGTCTTTGGTAAATTTTGTATAATATAAAATTTGTCAGTCTTGCAGGGGTGATAGTGAACAAATTTTAATTACTAGATTATTAACAAATATTTGGATTAAATTTTAGATCAATACTTCTAAAATTAATTTTAGACTCCTCTGCAGTACTTATTCAGAGATAAGCACATCATTTTTATAGCAATTCATGAAGAGGACATTAAACCTGGCCTTATCAATAAGAGTAGGTTATGTGTTAGTATTAGATTTCATCTTTTCCTTTATCATCATCATCATCATCAGATGTTTCCACTTATGTGTGGATCATTTTTCTAACCAGTCATATTTACTCGTCCTGGAATTTTCCCAATTTATTATAACCTTTCTTTTCCAGATCCACTGTAACTTGACCCAGCCATCTAGTCCTGGATTTTCCAAGATTTGTTCTATATTTTGTTAGCATCTCCTTAGCCTTCCTGGTATTTTTCTCTCCTCCATCCTTTTAGGTATCAAACCTATTTTAACAAAAATGTGCTACACCTACATTACCTTACCTAAACTCTTTTCTCTACATAATACATATTGTAGTCTGTGAAATAGAAGTATAAACTGAAAACAGGCCCCACTAAAGCCAACTAATATGCTATATACAGACATTAGACAAAATATAGATTTATAAATGTATAAGAGAAAAATGTTCATTTAGATTCAAGGCCTAGGATAGCTCAGTGGCAGAGCACTAGTGTATAAAACTAGAGGTCCTGGGTTCAAATCCCAGTGTAGGCATTTTTTTTTTCTCTTCAAATATAGATTTCTTTACCATATATCTTTCAAATGGAACTTGAACCAAATTTCAAAATGTAGAACACTTTTCCTGATAATTACATAGCTGGATTCACAAGAATTTATTTATGAATGAAAAGGATATCTTGCAAATGTTTAAGTGAAGGAGGTACATTCATAAAAAATTGTAACCACAACTATGTCTCAGACTATTAGAACTCTAGAGCATGTTTAAGCAAAGAAGAATAATTAACAAGGATGATGATTAGAAGCCAATCATGTGGAATATAGAAAAACAGGAGGGCAGAAGGAATTTTATTATAAAATAAGACATACAATTAATGAAGAAATATCTTTTATCATAATGCTGAGCACACAAAACTCTAGTTATGACAGATCTAGAAGGCTTTAGCTTAGTAGCTAGCCTCAGATCCACTTGCATGACAGCCATCTCAACCCCCAGAACATGCATCTGATACTCATTTCCATTAGAGGCTGAGTCAACCATAGGGCCATGGTGTTATCAAAAGGTTTAGGCAGTTTTAAAAATCCTTTAAAAGGGCCAAACCTCTAACCTTCTGGATAGTAGCATATTGTCTTAACCAACTATGCTATAGCACCCCCAATTTAACCAGTAGGCTATAGGAGGACATGTCAGCATCTTAGGTCCCCCGGGATTAAAGCTGGTTTCTCAATTTGGAGCTGCTACTTTTCATAGCTACCAAATTCCTCTCAATGCTGGGTAGCATTGGTTGCATATCCATTCATTCATCCATCCTATGATTCTTATAGCTCTGGCCTCCTCAATGGGGATTCTTAACCAATCAATCAGTTGGAATGCATCGACAATGTCGTGAAAAAAAAGCGAAGAAACCAGGTCTGCATAAAAATCAAGAAATATGAGGTGAGTCAAAATAAGAAACTCATAATAATTAGTTATGCTTATTTCCCTACAGATGTCTTGGCATGTCACCTCAAGAGACATGCAATACTCAACTAAGGTATTACTTGGATGGTACAAAGTTGGTAAAGAGGCTTTTTCTCAGACTTGAGGTTCTTTTATGAGCCTGAAAATCTTCAGACTCAGGACCCATAACTTAAATACCTCCTGGAGGACTTGTTCCTTGGATTTTTTCCATCCTAAAAATTCATAAATCCTAGCTGGGTTTGAACCTGCAACATTGGTTCAATATACTGACTAAAATTCTATGAGAAAATTTCTTTCCCCATGGACCACCACATGCAATACACAAAGCAAAATTATATATTAATTTTAAGAAGTGTTTAACTATACTTAAGAACATAATTTGTCTGCATTTCTTTTAAATCAAACCCACACATTAAAAAAAATTGAGAGAATTCATCTTTAGCAAGATGCTTAAGAAAAAAAGAGATACATATCACATGTTTTCTGATTTTCAGTTTTTGAATCTGTTTTTAATTCAACAAATTCACTAAAAATAGTATTGTACCACATTTAATACGATATTAATGAAAAACATTTATAGCTATCTTATAAAATGTTGACAATTTAATGTAACTTTTTCAATAGTTTACTATTGGGTATTGTTACTGAGAATTAACTACATGATCAGAAGTAAGATGGCAGCATATTGTATACTATTATATTGGGTACTCCAGCTAAAATTATGACAATAATTATTAAGGCAGGATCATAAAAATAAATTAATTGTTCTATAATAGGAGAAGTTCTATCTTGTAAATTAAGCTCAATGACTTCAAACATGGCATGATGAAAAGTGTCCACCTAACAAGTAAGTCTATCAGAAAGATTTCTGCGCTTCTGAGGCTCCCAAAATCAACCATTTCAAATGTTGATGTAAAGTTGAAATAAGATGGCATTACCACAAGTAAACAATGACATGGCAGGCTGCACATTATGTCTAAAATGAATCATCAATCTTTGAGAAGGTGATGTCTAAAAAAACTTCAGTTGTTGACCTAATCAATCTTGTAAGAATTAAACCATGCTACCAGTAGTGAAGTTAGCACCATCTCAATTTATCAGATATTGAGGAAATTGGGCTATCATGGCTGGGCATCTGCACACAAGCCAAACATTTCCCCTGTGAATACTGAAGTGTCGCCTGCAATGGTGTATAGGGCCCCATCGCTGGATAGTGAATCATTGGAAATCTATGATTTTTAGTCATACTATACATTGTGATAATCTGTCAGAAGGACTTGAGTGCAGTAAATGTCAGGGAAACAATACCTAATTAATATTTTTATATCTCACCTCATAACACAGTAAAAGCTCCTTATTCGAGTGGATATGATCCGTAAATATGCCACGAATACAGAAACTGTTAATATGGAATGGTAATTTGTATATGTATACAGGGGATATGTTCCAAGGTCCCAAAATAAAATAAAATTTATCATAAGTAATGCCACGAGTGATTTCCAAATTATCGATAAATTCACGACTCACGAAGTGAGGAGTGAATTTATCTAGAGAATTTGGAAATCAAGAGTGGCATTTGTTAGGACTATTTAACGAATAAAATTAAGCTGTTTACTCACAAATCATTACTTAACTATAGTTATTTTAAAATATTTATATATTTAATGTAAACGGCGATGTTTGAAAACAAATGAGAAACGATAGGTACGCTTCTACTGCTTCTTTTGTTTATCACTGCAACCAGATCATACTATTTATTGCCAAAGGAACGCAATATTGTAAGGAGGAGCTTTCTTTAATATGGTAATTATAATACTGATAAATATTTGGTGAAACACGACTCTGATTGGTTGTAAAACAGAAATCATTGAAACATGATTGGTCATTGACTCCCATTTGGGGCATGAGTTAAATAGTCAAAATAAAATCAATTTAATGAGAGATTTTGAACAATTTCTATTAATTATTAATGTCAGGCTTAGGCAAAGATTTAAAGAACTTAGTATCCTTTCCCTGTTTTTCTGCCTTTAAAAGATCTTTCAATTCAGACTGATATTCAGCTGTGAATTCCTTGTTTTGTCTTCGGATTTCTTGATGAATCATACAGTTGATTCATTAACATTGAAACAGCACAACATGGATGCAAACAACTCGCCAACGCATAAACGGTAAAGCATTTCAATTTTGACTTTATGCGGCAACACTACTTTTTTCTACTTTGGAACTCATTTTTGTTTCCTTTTACTTGAAATCGTAAATTGGGAACAAAGAAGAAGAGACACGTGTTTTTAATCAAAAATTATTGTAATGAATGACAAGTTGAAACAATAAAACAATGATCATGGAGAAGGTGGCATTTATCAATGGACATGTGAAATACAGCAGTGGCAGCTTTTAACAACGAACTTTAGGCTTAGTAAAAATAAGGTTTGTTTTACTTGATATTTATTCGTCCATTTGGTTTGAATCACTATTAGTAAAGGCCGCCTTGTAAAGCTGGATATTTATCCATATTTAATAATTATAGGGGTTACTTTATTTTTATATATGAGCGATTCCATGAAAATGTCACACCGAGGTAAACATTTTGAAATTGATGTAGGATTCACGATATCATATGAAAATTGTCTTAGGAGATTTTAATGCAAAAGTGGGGCGGGAAGATATATTCAAACCAACAATAGGCAAATTCAGTCTTCATGAAGATAGTAACGACAATGGCGTTAGATTAGTCACATTTGCCACATCGAAGAATCTCATTGTTAAGAGCACAACATTTCAGCATAAGGATATTCATAAATACACCTGGACGTCCCCAGATGGAGAAACTTGGAACCAGATAGATCATGTATTAGTGGATAAACGCTGGCACAGTAGCATCATTGATGTTAGATCAGTTAGAGGGACAGACTGCAATTCGGATCATCATCCGGTCAGAGTGAAAATCAGACAACGGCTATCACTTATGAGAGGAACGAACGCTAATGATGATTCTGTAAAATATAAATTAAAAAACTTGAAAAATGATGAAATGCGACAAGAATACCAAATCAAAATTGCTAATAGATTTGAAGTACTGGAATCTTCAGATGACAATGTGGCAAACGAAGAAGAAACTGATATAAATAAAGAATGGGAGGCTATAAGAGATACTATTAAATTGTCAGCATCAGAAAGCATTGGTTGTTTAAAAAAGAGGCAAAACAAGAAATGGTTTGATGAGGAATGTGTCGACATTGTAAAGAAAAGAAAGCTAGCAAAAATGAAATGGTTACACGAGCCAAATGAGGTAAATTTAGAGCAATTGGGTAGTGTTAGACGGGAAACCACCAAGTTACTAAAGAGTAAAAAGAGGGAATATTTGAGAGAGAAGATTAATGATCTTGAAATGAATGCAAAAAATATGAACATTAGAGAATTATATCAGGGAATTAGTATAGAGAAGAAAGGGTTTCAGGCTAGAACAAACATAATTCGGAATGAAAATGGGGATATGATTGCAGATTCTAGGAGTATATTAAATAGATGGAAAGGTTACTTTAATCAGCTATTAAATGTACATACAGAACAGGACATTGAGGAGGATAATTTACAGACAGCAGAAATGCTAATCGCAGAGCCAAGTGCATTAGAGGTTGAAATGGCGATTGAAAAATTGAAGATGTATAAAGCATCAGGTTCAGATGAGATCCCAGCAGAACTGATAAAATCAGGGGGAGAAAAATTGATGGACAAGATACGCTGGTTGCTTAGTAAGATTTGGGAAAAAGAAGCTCTCCAGATGAATGGAAGGAATCAATTATCATACCAATTTATAAGAAAGGAGATAAAACAGATTGCAACAACTACAGGGGCATCTCATTACTTTCAACTTCGTACAAAATTCTAACAATATATTAGTAAGCAGACTTACTCCCTATATTGATGACATTCTAGGAGATCATCAATGTGCATTTAGAAGAAACAGGTCTACAACAGATCAGATTTTCAGTTTAAGACAGATTTTAGAGAAGAAATGGGAATATAATGGTACTGTACATCAACTATATGTAGACTTCAAAAAAGCATATGATTCAATTAAGAGGGAGAAGTTATATAGTATCCTGCTGGAGTTCGGAATTCCTAAAAAGTTAGTTAGACTTATACGAATGTGTCTAAATGGCTCAAAGAGTAGGGTGCGTGTAGGCAAACATTTTTCAGACACTTTTGAAATCCAGAATGGGTTGAAGCAAGGAGATGCACTATCTCCTTTACTATTTAATTTTGTACTAGAGCATGCCATTAAATCTTTAGAGAATGAGGAAGGCTTACAACTCAATGGTATTAATAAGCTGTTAGTTTATGCTGATGATGTAGTACTACTGGCCGATAGCGAGGAGATACTAAAGGCCAACACGCACACACCATTGAGTAACACTAAGAAATTAGGACTGGAAATAAATATCAGTAAAACTAAATATATGGTCACACGTAGAAATTCAGTATATAATGGAAGTGGACAGCTAATGACAAATGAGGGAAATTTTGAGGAAGTGGCTGAATTCAAATACCTAGGAACAATAATCACAAATAGGAATGAGATGCAAAAAGAAATTAAACACAGGCTCAATTCTGGAAATGCATGCTATTATGCATTGCAGAGACTTTTGATGTCCCAACTCCTTTCAAAAAACGTTAAGCTGAAAATATATAAAACTATTATTCTACCAGTTATATTATATGGATGCGAAACCTGGACTCTTACTTTAAGGGAGGAAAGGAGATTACGAGTATTTGAGAATAAAGTTCTTAGGAAAATTTTTGGATCAAAGAGAGATGAACAGACAGGTGAATGGAGAAGACTACATAACAATGAACTACATGGTCTTTATAGGAAGCCAGATATAATAAGAACAGTTAAGTCTCGTAGACTGCGATGGGCAGGACATGTTGCGCGTATGGGGAATGAAAGACGTGCATGGAAACTTCTTGTAGGAAAGCCAGAGGGAAAACACCCAGTTGGTAGACCAAGAATGAGGTGGGAGAACAACATTAACTATGATTTGAGGGAAGTAGATTATACAGGGAATGATTGGAAAGCATTAGCTCAGGATAGGGATGTATGGAAAGCTTATGTCCGCGCGGCCTTGAACCTTCGGGTTCGATAGTGCCAGTGAGTTAGTTAGTTAGTTATAATTTTGTTGACATAATATATTATATCTATAAGGATCAAATTTTCTGATTCTATAAGATAATGTTTTAAATTTGTATTATTTTAATCTAATATTAGTGGTAGAACTTGTCATAATCCAAACCTGTAAAAACCTGCAAAATTTTACCAATTTGTTGTTTAATGAGTTGGTCGTATTAATTTGTTTCATTTCACAAACTCTTTTGTTTTATACTTTGTAACGATAGTAATTGCATTATAATGTTCTATATACCTTAAATGTGTCCTATAATTGTTAACTGTAAGCTATGGCCAGTCAGTCATGGAAAACGTATAAAAATTACTGTACACAACATAATAATTGATGGATTAAAATTTCCTCTTGGATTCTACGTTATCGGTACACAATATTTAATATTAAATGTATCACTTCTCACTCAATGACAAATTAAATTTGTAGAGAAAAATATATGCCTAAATCGGGATTTGAACCCAATATCTCTGGTTCTGTACACCAGTGCTTTAACGATTTAAGCTATTAGGCATCACAATTTAAGCTATTAGCCATTATGATTTAAATATAGATTTTTCTCTTATACTAATATGATTTCATGCGCCAGGTAGCAGTAAACTTTTGTTCCACTAACACCATCTAGCGGCCTCTTAAATAAGAGCACTTTAAAATGAAAATCAACACATATTACACTTCTAACAAGTAAAGCTAATATTCGATACTTAATATTAAATTTAATTTGTCATTGAGTGAGAAGTGATAAATTTAATAATATTGAATATTAGCTTTACTTGCTAGAAATGTAATGGTTGATTCCCATTTAAAGTGCTCTTATTTAAGAGGCCGCTAGATAGTGTTAGTGGAATGAAAGTTCACTGCTATCTGGCGCACAGAAATCGTATTAGTATAAGAGAAAAATCTATGTTTAAATCGTAATGCCTAATAACTTAAATCATTAAAGCACTGGTGTACAGAACCAGAGATATTGGGTTCAAATCCCGATTTAGGCATATATTTTTCTCTTCAAATTTAATTGGTACACAACTAACAAAAAAGAATTGATGACATTTTCTTGTAAAGTCATTATTTTTCTCACTAGAGTCCCATGACTGACTAACTTTTTGTCCTCTCATTTATAATGCTAATACTTATGGCATAGTCACTTGCTTGATGCACTCCGCTGAGGATTAACATAAACATGGTTTAGGAAATCTGGTAGACTGTTCTGTTCAGCTGTTCCATAAAATAATTACTGACCCTTTTTCTGTTTCAATTTGAGCTAAAAGGCAGTCAGCGGAAGCTTTTAAATATATTCAGGAAAAGGTTGCAGTAAACGAAGCAGTCATACTTGTTGATTTCTCAGAAAATTATACCTACAAAGAACAAAATGAGATCCAGGCAGTTCATTGGAAAAATTAGCATATCTCAATATTAACTGCTGTTGACTAGTTTAGATGGAAGGTGACAGAGAATTTCAGAAGAAATACTTCATTCGAGTGTCAGGTTATGTGACACATAGCAAATGTGCTATAGATGTTTGCTATAGAAAAGTGTTTTCTTTTTAAACTATAGGGATTTCTTCCAAAACTTGAGGTGATAAAAATGTTTATTTGGAACAGCAGGTAATAGAAATAGGCCTATACATTTATCAACGTGACACTGCTTATTTGCATATTTGAATTTTGACATAAAATGGAACTTCTTTGAATCGTACCATGGAAAGGGGCTATAGATGTGATTGGTGGCCAAGTAAAAAGGATGGCATAGATGTATGAAAAATCAGGAAAGAAGATACAAAATGGTTCAGAATTATGTAATGTGAGCCGTAAAACCAACCAAATAACTCTTCAGGAGGAGTCACAAAATGATATTCTATTTCTATAGTAATTCTGCCCAAGGGCAGGTCTTTCACTGCAATCATATCATTTTCATGCTATGCTTTCCAGCTTTACTAAGGAATTATAGGTGTGGTAGCTTCCTGATGTGCTTTCCACACCGGTGAGAGATGACAATGATAAGGATGATGATGATAGCTGGATGATTCTCGGGGACCGTTGGGCCCTAAGCTTCCTGACATTTGTCTTACAGGTGAGGAAAAACCCTGAAAAAACCTCACAGGAGCCTGTCCCGACCGGGAATCAAACCTGGGCCCGCTGCATGACAAGGCAGCATGCTACCTCGAGACCACAGCGGTGAACACAAAATCATATAGATGAGGAGAGAAATTTTTGGAAAAACAATTTGAATATCTTGCAACTATCACGGACTCATTGCATACACAGCGTGAAAGCATTGGACCCATATGTTATAGAGCAGGTGTGTCCTACCTTTTTTGGAAAAGGGCCATTGTCGTTAAGGTGAATTGGTTTGCAGGCCGCATGACCCTTTTTTTTTTATCATATTAAATAGGATCTAAGATAAACCAATTAATTTAAATATAAAATAACTAATATAGTGTTAGGCCTACTACTTACTTACTCAAAGGCACTATCAAACCCGTAGGTTCATGGCCGCGCGGACATAAGCTCTCCATACATCCCTATCTTGAGCTAATGCTTTCCAATTATTCCCTGTATAATCTATCTATCTATCTATCTTCGGGTTTTTACAGCTGCTGCCGTCTTCCCGTGCCAAACCTCCAAAGCCTACGGTCTTGGGCATCTTCGATGCTTAGCCCTCTAGCTTGCATTACTGTCTTCATGTTTTCCTTCCATGTTAACCTTGGTATAATCTACTTCCCTCAAATCATAGTTAAAGTTATTCTCCCACCTCATTCTTGGTCTACCAACTGGGTGTTTTCCCTCTGGCTTTCCTACAAGAAGCTTCCATGCAAGTCTTTCATTCCCCATATGTGCAACATGTCCTGCCCATCGCAGTCTATGAGACTTAAGTGTTCTTATTATATCTGGCTTCCTACAAAGACCATGTAGTCTTCTCCATTCTCCTGTCTGTTCATCTCTCTTTGGTCCAAAAATTTTCCTAAGTACTTTATTCTCCAATACTTGTAATCTCCTTTCCTCCCTTAGAGTAAGAGTCCATGTTTCGCACCCATATAATATAACTGGTAGAATAATAGTTTTATATATTTTCAGTTTAACATTTTTTTGAAAGGAGTTGGGACATCAATAGTCTCTGCAATGCATAATAGCATGCATTTGCAGAATTGAGCCTATGTTTAATTTCTTTGTGCATCTCATTCCTATTTGTGATTATTGTTCCTAGGTATTTGAATTCAGCCACTTCCTCAAAATTTCCCTCATTTGTCATTAGCTGTCCATTTCCATTATATAATGAATTTCTACATGTGACCATATATTTAGTTTTATTGATACTTACTTCCAGTCCTAATTTCTTAGTGTTACTCAACAGTGTGTGCGTATTGTCCTTTAGTATTTCCTTGCTATTGGCCAACAATACTACATCATCAGCATAAACTAACAGCTTATTAACGCCATTCAGTTGTAAGTCTTCCTCATTCTCTAAAGATTTAATGGCATGCTCTAGTACAAAATTAAATAGTAGAGGAGATAGTGCATCTCCTTGCTTCAACCCATTCTGGATTTCAAAAGTGTCCAAAAACTGTTTGCCTACACGCACCCTACTCTTTGTGCCATTTAGACACATTCGTATAAGTCTAACTAACTTTTTAGGAAAACCAAACTCCAGCAGGATACTATATAACTTCTCCCTCTTAATTGAATCATATGCTTTTTTGAAGTCTACATATAGTTGATGTACAGCACCATTATTAAGGTAGAATTTTTTTTTATCACTCACCTCATACTGTTCTTCTTAATTGACTATAAACTAGTTTCAGAACATAGTTTCTGTTCCATCCTCAGTATCGTCACGACCGTTGTTCTGTCATCTTGAAGAGCTGTCCTTCTCTCCTTCCATTGGCTGACTGAAAAACCTCGAAACCAGGTCATTCTCACCGGGAATTTCAAAGTTCATCAATTTCTTCTTTTCGCTCTTTTGAATGTAGATCTTTTCCCAAACAGTAAGTTCTTTTGGTTTTTCTATTTGTTTTAATAATTTAGCTTCTTTCTCGATAAGATGTTTTTCAGACCATGCATGGGCAGCCACTGCAGATTTTTCTACTTCCCCTTTCTTGACATTTCTGAGATGTTCTTTCACTCTAGTTTTCAAGTTTCTCTTAGTTTTTCCTATGTAGAATTTCTCACATTCTTCACATTTAATTTGATAAATCCCTGATTTGTTTTCTTCTTTAATTTTCTCATTCTTATTAGGTCTAATAAGTCTACTATGCTGTAGTCAATTTTGGGTGCTAACCTTATGTTGAAATCTTAAAAAATTTTTTGAAACTTGTGGTGTTTTAATGGATGATATGTGAATTTTCTAAATTTTACATTTTCTTCTTTTACTTTTAGAAGAGTGCTTTGATTAATAAATTTTTGTCTTTTGAACTTGTTTATTTTCTTGAGTATCATTTTTATTGCAAAACCATTTTTCGTGGCTACGTTGATTATGTGTTCTTTTTCTTTTTCATAATTTTCTTTGTTCATTGGTATGTTCACTAATCTATGTGTCAAACTATTGAAAACTACTTCTTTGTGAGCTATGTGATTGAAACCTGAAGCTCTTATGTAGTTATCTATATGTGTCTTCTTTCTGTAAATTCCAAATTCTATCTTATTTTCTTCATTCCTTTTTAAGTTGACATCTAAAAATGGTATTTCTCCATTGATTTCCTTTTCCATAGTGAACTTTATAGTTTGACTTTGAATGGTCAATAATTTTAATGCATCATCTATCTGTTTATGATTAACTATTGCAATTATGTCATCCACATATCTGCACCAGAACTTGAAAATTAAACGATGTCCATTAATTATCTTGTGTTCAAAATTCCCCATGAATAGATTAGCTAAGAATGGAGATAAAGGGTTTCCCATCGAAAGACCTGAATTTTGTTTATAAAATTTTCCATTGTAGGTGAAAAACATATTATCGATACATAATTTAGTTGAAGATTTATATTCGACTATCTTTCCTTTTTCAATTTTATTATTGTTCGGCCAAATCTCTAAAATTTCCATAGTTTGGTCTTTCGGAATGATTGGAAATAAGGAAACCACATCAAAAGAAACTATTCTGTCTGAAGATTGTAGTTGTATGTTTTCTAGTTTATCTACCAATTCATAAGAGTTTTCTATTGCAGAGTTTTCAAATCCATTCATTTTATTAAATTCCTTACATAACCACTTAGATAAATGATATGTAGGAAACCCTATGTTGTTAATTGTCGGCCTCATTTTCTTCCCTTCTTTGAGGCCGATAATTAACAACATAGGGACTCCTATGTATCATTTATTTAAATGGTTATGTAAGGAATTTAATAAAATGAATGGATTTGAAAACTCTGCAATAGAAAACTCTTATGAATTGGTAGATAAACTAGAAAACATACAACTACAATCTTCAGACAGAATAGTTTCTTTTGATGTGGTTTCCTTATTTCCAATCATTCCGAAAGACCAAACTATGGAAATTTTAGAGATTTGGCTGAACAATAATAAAATTGAAAAAGGAAAGATAGTCGAATATAAATCTTTAATTAAATTATGTATCAATAATATGTTTTTCACCTACAATGGAAGATTTTATAAACAAAATTCAGGTCTTTCGATGGGAAACCCTTTATCTCCATTCTTAGCTAATCTATTCATGGGGAATTTTGAACACAAGATAATTAATGGACATCGTTTAATTTTCAAGTTCTGGTGCAGATATGTGGATGACATAATTGCAATAGTTAATCATAAACAGATAGATGATGCATTAAAATTATTGAACATTCAAAGTCAAACTATAAAGTTCACTATGAAAAGGAAATCAATGGAGAAATACCATTTTTAGATCTCAACTTAAAAAGGAATGAAGAAAATAAGATAGAATTTGGAATTTACAGAAAGAAGACACATATAGATAACTACATAAAAGCTTCAGGTTTCAATCACATAGCTCACAAAGAAGCAGTTTTCAATAGTTTGACACATAGATTAGTGAACATACCAATGAACAAAGAAAATTATGAAAAAGAAAAAGAACACATAATCAACGTAGCCACGAAAAATGGTTTTGCAATAAAATGATACTCAAGAAAATAAACAAGTTCAAAAGACAAAAATTTATTAATCAAAGCACTCTTCTAAAAGTAAAAGAAGAAAATGTAAAATTTAGAAAATTCACATATCATCCATTAAAACACCACAAGTTTCAAAATTTTTTTAAAGATTTCAACATAAGGTTAGCACCCAAAAATGACTACAGCATCAGTAGACTGATTAGACCTAATAAGAATGAGAAAATTAAAGAAGAAAACAAATCAGGGATTTATCAAATTAAATGTGAAGAATGTGAGAAATTCTACATAGGAAAAACTAAGAGAAATTTGAAAACTAGAGTGAAAGAACATCTCAGGAATGTCAAGAAAGGGGAAGTAGAAAAATCTGCAGTGGCTGCCCATGCATGGTCTGAAAAACATCTTATCGAGAAAGAAGCTAAATTATTAAAACAAATAGAAAAACCAAAAGAACTTACTGTTTGGGAAAAGATCTACATTCAAAAGAGCGAAAAGAAGAAATTGATGAACTTTGAAATTCCCGGTGAGAATGACCTGGTTTCGAGGTTTTTCAGTCAGCCAATGGAAGGAGAGAAGGACAGCTCTTCAAGACGACAGAACAACGGTCGTGACGATACTGAGGATGGAACAGAAACTATGTTCCGAAACTAGTTTATAGTCAAATAAGAACAGTATGAGGTGAGTGATAAAAAAAAATTCTACCTTAATGAATATACCTCATAGTGAGAATTCCTAAAATAAGTACCATTATATTCCCATTTCTTTTCTAAAATCTGTCTTATACTAAAAATCTGATCTGTTGTAGACCTGTTTCTTCTAAATGCACATTGATGATCCCCTAGAATGTCATCAATATAGGGAGTAAAGTCTGCTTACTAATATGTTGTTGTTTTCAAATGCTGGGCCTTGGCACCGAAGCCATTAGCTTCCTTGCTCTCCAATATTTCTCTACGGTGGATCCAACAGGTATTACTTCACAGGTTTGTAGGTGTTCTTCATTAATTTCTTCATCTTTATTGCATAGAGGACAATTTGGATTCATGTAGATTCCTATTTTATGTTTGGCCAAATAGTCATGTTCTGTAAGCAGTCTAAATTTTGCTACTGTAGTTTTATGTGGAATTTCTGGAATAATATCTGGCTTCTTTACTAAAATATTCCATTTTTTGTCTTTGACTTTATTACATAGGTCTTGGTTTTGTTTGATTTTATATTTGTTTTTAATTATTCTTTTTATGGATGTGAAAGGTAAGCTTTTAGTAGTATTCTGAATTAAATTGGAGCCTTTTTTGGCAAGAAAATCAGCAGTGTCATTTCCAGCAATTCCACAATGTGCAGGTATCCATTGCAATTGAATTCTTTTCTGTAGTCTTTAGAGTTGTTGAATCATTTTGTAGCACTCCTTAATTTGTATTGACTTCATTTTGTGTGAATTTATTGCATATATTGCTGCCTTAGAATCAGAGAGTATGACAGCATTTACTTACTTACTCACTGGCACTATCGAACCCGTAGGTTCATGGCCACGCGGACATACGCTCTCCATACATCCCTATCCTGAGCTAATACTTTCCAATCATTCCCTGTATAATCTACTTCCCTCAAATCATAGTTAATGTTATTCTCCCACCTCATTCTTGGTCTACCAACTGGGCGTTTTCCCTCTGGCTTTACTACAAGAACCTTGCATGCAAGTCTTTCATTCCCCATATGTGCAACATGTCCTGCCCATCGCAGTCTATGAGACTTAACTGTTATTATATCTGGCTTCCTATAAAGACCATGTAGTCTTCTCCATTCTCCTGTCTGTTCATCTCTCTTTGGTCCAAAAATGTTCCTAAGTACTTTATTCTCCAATACTTGTAATCTCCTTTCCTCCCTTAAAGTAAGAGTCCATGTTTCGCATCCATATAATATTACTGGTAGAATAATAGTTTTATATATTTTCAGTTTAACGTTTTTTGAAAGGATTTGGGATATCAAGAGTCTCTGCAATGCATAATAGCACGCATTTCCAGAATTGAGCCTATGTTTAATTTCTTTGTGCATCTCATTCCTATTTGTGATTATTGTTCCTAGGTATTTGAATTCAGCCACTTCCTCAAAATTTCCCTCATTTGTCATTAGCTGTCCATTTCCATTATATAATGAATTCCTACATGTGACCATATATTTAGTTTTATTGCTATTTACTTCCAGTCCTAATTTCTTAGTGTTACTCAATGTGTGTGCATGTTGTCCTTTAGTATCTCCTCGCTATTGGCCAACAATACTACATCATCAGCATAAACTTACAGCTTATTAATACCATTGAGCTGTAAGCCTTCCTCATTCTCTAAAGATTTAATTGCATGCTCTATTACAAAATTAAATAGTAGAGGAGATAGTGCATCTCCTTGCTTCAACCCATTGTGGATTTCAAAAGTGTCCGAAAACTGTTTGCCTACACGCACCCTACTCTTTGTGCCATTTAGACACATTCATATAAGTCTAACTAACTTTTTAGGAATTCCAAACTCCAGCAGGATACTATATAACTTCTCCCTCTTAATTGAATCATATGCTTTTTTGAAGTCTACATATAGTTGATGTACAGTACCATTATATTCCCATTTCTTTTCTAAAATCTGTCTTATACTAAAAATCTGATCTCTTGTAGACCTGTTTCTTCTAAATGCACATTGATGATCTCCTAGAATGTCATCAATATAGGGAGTAAGTCTGCTTACTAATATATTTGTTAGAATTTTGTACGAAGTTGAAAGTAATGAGATGCCCCTGTAGTTGTTGCAATCAGTTTTATCTCCTTTCTTATAAATTGGTACGATAATTGATTCCTTCCATTCATCTGGAAGAGCTTCTTTTTCCCAAATCATACTAAGCAACCAGCGTATCTTGTCCATCAATTTTTCTCCCCCTGATTTTATCAGTTCTGCTGGGATCTCATCCGAACCTGATGCTTTATACATCTTCAATTTTTCTATCGCCATTTCAACCTCTAATGTACTTGGTTCTGCGACTAGCATTTCTGCTGTCTGTAAATTATCCTCCTCAATGTCCTGTTCTGTATGTACATTTAATAGCTGATTAAAGTAACTTCTCCATCTATTTAATATACTCCTGGAATCTGCAATAATATCCCCATTTTCATTCCGAATTATGTTTGTTCTAGCCTGAAACCCTTTCTTCTCCATCCTAATTCCCTGATATAATTCTCTAATGTTCCTATTTTTTGCATTCATTTCAAGATCATTAATCTTCTCTCTCAAATATTCCCTCTTTTTACTCTTTAGTAACTTGGTGGTTTCCCGTCTAATACTACCCAATTGCTCTAAATTTACCTCATTTGGCTCATGTAACCATTTCAATTTAGCTAGCTTTCTTTCTTTCACAATGTCGGCACATTCCTCATCAAACCATTTCTTGTTTTGCCTCTTTTTTAAACAACCAATGCTTTCTGATGCTGACAATTTAATAGTATCTCTTATAGCCTCCCATTCTTTATTTATATCAGTTTAGGCTCAAAGATGACAGCATTTTGAAATTTATTTATTCTGTATAGTAATTGTTGGAGTGAAATATGAATAGCCGTTACTTCCGCATCAAAATTTGTTGTGTGGTGTCCTGCTGGTTGATAAGATGAAAATAATGCACATGTAATTCCTGATCCTGAGTTGTTATCAATAGTAGATCCATCTGTGTAACCATTCTTCTGGTGGATATCTCTTATTCACAGCTTCTAATGCTAGAGCTTTTAGTACAGGCGTGGGAGTTTCAGATTTTGTAACTGGTTCTTCTAGATTTAGCTGAATGTTAATTGGTTCAAAAGTAAGAGGGTTATCTCTGATCAAAATATTTTCTTTAGATTTAGGAAGATTCAAATCTGTTTTTATTTCCGTTACTTTGGACAAGAAACTTGTTTGTGTTTTCAACTTGGTTGGTTGTAACTGTCTTTTTTCCCATTTTGTTGTTGTTAATCGTAACATTTTCTCATGTTGTGTTATTGTCTGTTCCTCTAAAGTTAGACATATTGGAGGGTTCTGAGTTAGTGCTTGCACTGCTGCGATTTATTTGATAGAATTTGTACGAAGTTGAAAGTAATGAGATACCCCCGTAGTTGTTACAATCAGTTTTATCTTTCCTATAAATTGGTACGATAATTGATTCCTTCCATTCATCTGGAAGAGCTTCTTTTTCCCAAATCATACTAAGCAACCAGCGTATTTTGTCCATCAATTTTTCTCCCCCTGATTTTATCAGTTCTGCTGGGATCTCATCCGAACCTGATGCTTTATACACCTTCAATTTTTCAATCGCCATTTCAACCTCTAATGCATTTGGCTCTGCGACTAGCATTTCTGCTGTCTGTAAATTATCCTCCTCAATGTCCTGTTCTGTATGTACATTTAATAGCTGATTAAAGTAACTTTTCCATCTATTTAATATACTCCTGGAATCTGCAATCACATCCCCATTTTCATTCCGAATTATGTTTGTTCTAGCCTGAAACCCTTTCTTCTCTATACTAATTCCCTGATATAATTCTCTAATGTTCCTATTTTTTGCATTCATTTCAAGATCATTAGTCTTCTCTCTGAAATATTCCCTCTTTTTATTCTTTAGTAACTTGGTGGTTTCCCATCTAATACTACCCAATTGCTCTAAATTTACCTTATTTGGCTCGTGTAACCATTTCATTTTTGCTAGCTTCAATTTCTTTACATTGTCGGCACATTCCTCATCAAACCATTTCTTGTTTTGCCTCTTTTTTAAACAACCATTGTTTTCTGATGCTGACAATTTAATAGTATCTCTTATAGCCTTCCATTCTTTATTTATATCAGTTTCTTCTTCGTTTGCCACATTGTCATCTGAAGATTCCAGTACTTCAAACCTATTAGCACTTTTCATTTGGTATTCATGCTGCATTTGATTATTTTTCAAGTTTAAATTCAAATTTTACAGAATCATCTTTAGCATTTGTTCCTCTCATAAGCGATAGCCGTTGTCTGATTTTCACTCTGACCAGATGATGATCCGAATTGCAATCTGTCCCTCTAACTGATCTAACATCAATGATGCTACTGTGCCAGCATTTATCCACTAATACATGATCTATCTGGTTCCGAGTTTCTCCATCTGGGGACGTCCAGGTGTATTTATGAATCTCCTTTACGCTGAAATGTTGTGCTCTTAAGAATGAGATTCTTTGATGTGGCAAATGTGACTAATCTAACCCCGTTGTCGTTACTATCTTCATGAAGACTGAATTTGCCTATTGTTGGTTTGAATATATCTTCCCGCCCCACTTTTGCATTAAAATCTTCTAAGATAATTTTCATATGATATCGTGAAAGGCTATCAAATAAGCAATCTAATTCTTCATAGAACTCATCCTTGATCTTGTCATCTTTATCTTCTGTGAGGGCATGTACATTTACAATTATAAAATCATATCGTTTACCCTTTAGAATTATGTATGATACCCTATCACTAACAAACTTAATATCTCGGATAGTGGATAGGATCCTCCTTCTGACTAAAAAACCCGTTCCAAATGCAGGTCTTTCTGCACCCCCCGTAGTATTATGCAAAGCTTCCTGATTCCTGACTACCTTCTCCTGCCCACCTAACTTCCTGTAAAGCGACTATACCCAAGGGCGATTTATCTAATTCCCGCGTTAATATCTCTAGTGCCCCGCTATTGTATAAAGTCCTAACATTCCATGTTCCTAGGAACATGTCCCTGTGTTTGAGCCTTTGGCATGGGTTCCCTGAAGTAGTCCCTGTCCGGAGAACCGAATGGGGGACTATTTGACCTCCAGAAAATTTTACCCCAGTTGAACCCATGTCCGCATTTCTTGACAGTTGTATTTTTACGGTGAAAGATCGTCACTCTTTCACCCAAGGTACTTTTTTCGCCTGGCTTATCACCTTCGACCTGTCCGGCATGGGTAACCTTATCGGCAGCAATGCTACCACCGGCAGAGCTCTCAGGATCATTTAAGCACGCAAGCCACTCCACCATGACAAGGTAAAGATACAATGGAGGGACTGTTAGGCCTATGTTATTTTTATTAAAATATTAATCATATACTTGTTAGGTTATTTTTAAAATTAAATTAAACATTTTTTCGTGTATAATCTGCATTGAACAATATAAGTAAAGAAAGTTTAATATAAATTTTAGTTTTAAAATTGAAATAAAATTGTTATATTAAAATAATTAATTTTTTACCTGTCATTGCGACACTGGCACTGCTTTTCACAAACAAGGCATCCGATATCTTGTTTGATTGATGATGTGGCAACTCGAAGTGAACTCTACAGATGAACGTCGGTGATTTGCGTTCTCGCGCACTTCACATGTTTCATCCTGGAGAACACTTGTTCGCATATGTATGTGCTACCGAAAAGTGATGCAAAATGAAGTGCATGTCTATTAATGTCCGGATATTTTTCTCTGGGAAAGTAGTAGCAATAGAATTGTAGTAAGGGGACATTGTTAAACTTATTCTTTATGTCTGATGCAGATTGAAAATCAACACACTCCATTTGCAGATCCTCGGGGACCTCATCTATGTTAATGGAGAAATGGGAGAGAAAAAACAGATTGAAACTTATAACATTCTCCTTGAAGTCTTGAAATCTAATACAGAATTTGTTTTTTAATTCTGATATAATTTCTGGGTACTTTTGAGAATGTTGATTTATTACACTTTTGTGAGGACTGAGAAATGCAAAAAATTGTTGTTTTTTATTTGTTATTTCCAAAGTTGCAATTTTGTTTCAAAGGCCTTCACGTGATCAAACATAGTAGTGATCAATTGGTCTTTACCTTGGAGACGTGAATTAAGTTCATTCAGTTATGTTGTTATATCTACCAGAAAGGCTAAATCACATATCCATTCTGCATCTTTAAATTCAACAATTGATTTGCCCTTCTCCTCCATAAATGTTTGTATTTCGTTTTTGGGATCAAACACTCGCTTCAACATTTTGCCACAGCTCAGCCATTTTAATACAGTATAATAAACAATATCTTCTAATTCTGAATCTAGATTTTGTAAGAAATTTTGAAATTCTCTATGTCGCAAATCATGTGAACGAATTAAATTCACTACTTTTACGACTTTCAAAACACTATCTAAATATAGGGATTTAGCAAAAGGATTTTCTTGGTGTATTCAGCAGAGATATTGAATTATGCAAATGTTTCCTACTTTAGCTGCCTCTGCTTGCAGTAATTTAACTAACCCTTCTCTTTTTCCTGCAAATGCAGGAGCTCCGTCTGTTATTACACCAGATAGATTTGTATATTTCAAACCAATACGATTCAAGATTTTGGTGACCTCCCCCCCATTAAATCGTTGGCTTTAGTGGTGCCTTTAAGAGAGACAAGAGCAGCTAATCCTTCTGTAATATTAAAATCTTTATCAACTCCCCTTAAGAAAATTGCTAATTGGCAGTATCACTAAGCATCACTACTCTCATTGAGTGCCAGAGAATAGAACTGGAAATTTGTGGCTCGATATTTTAAAGTTCTCTATACTTACTTACTTACTCACTGGCACTATCGAACCCATAGGTTCATGGCCACACGGACATAAGTTCTCCATACATCCCTATCCTGAGCTAATGCTTTCCAATCATTCCCTGTATAATTTACTTCCCTCAAATCATAGTTAATGTTATTCTCCCACCTCATTCTTGGTCTACCAACTCGGCGTTTTCACTCTGGCTTTCCTACTAGAACCTTCCATGCAAGTCTTTCATTCCCCATACATGCAACATGTCCTGCCCATCGCCTCTACGAGACTTAACTGTTCTTATTATATCTGGCTTCCTATAAAGACCATGTAGTTTATTGTTATGTAGTCTTCTCCATTCACCTGTCTGTTCATCTCTCTTTGGTCCACAATTTTTCCTAAGTACTTTATTCTCAAATACTTGTAATCTCCTTTCCTCTCTTAAAGTAAGAGTCCATGTTTCGCACCCATATACACTGCTCAAAACAATTAGGGGAACACTTGTAATAAATTGAATAAGTAATTGTTTTTTAAAGCTGTGATGCTGAAAGTTGGACAATATGTAAATTGAATTATTAATTTTATCATTGGATACAAATTTTAAAGATCCATGGCCTAAATACAGAGAAATTACCTCAAATAACAAATATAGAGATTTTTTTTATTTTGGAAGGCACTGGCCACTTCTAATTGGTAAGCTTCCTGATGTTGCTATAGTGACGAATGTTGATTATTGCCTTGTTTATTGAAGTCTCTGACAAAATGAGGCATTTAAATGAGTTTGAAGTGTATCATGCTCTACATCTTTTACGACAAGGTCAATCTCTGCGACAAGTGGCTAGAGAGCTTGGGGTTTCTCCTTCCGTGGTGTCCAGGTTACGCAACAGGCACAGAGAGACAGGTCAGTATTGTAGAAGACGTGGCCAGGGCCGTAAATTTAAAACAAGCCCCCAGGATGACAGATACGTTGTTCTTTCTGCTCTTCGACAGCGTACAAAAACTGCAAAAGACCTGCAGAATGACCTTCATATGGCTTCCGGAATCCGGGTTTCAGACCAAACCATAAGGAACAGATTAAGGAAAGAGAATATTCGTCCAAAAAGGCCCGTTAAAAAACCACGCTTAACAAATGGGCATAAGGCAGCAAGACGTACGTATGCTGAAAACCATGGTGATTGGAACCTGAACCAGTGGGAGTCTGTGCTCTTCTCGGACGAATCCAGGTATCGTCTTACACGTTGTGATGGTCGATTGAGGGTGTGGGGACGGCCAGGAGAAAGATTTTCTGCAGAGGCTGTACAGGAAATTGATAGATTCGGAGGAGGTTCAATAATGGTGTGGGCCGGAGTTATGTACAACAATCGTACGGACCTTGTACTTGTTCCCCAGCGACTGAATGCTGTCCGGTATATCGAGCACGTTCTGGAAGAGCATGTAGTACCTGCTGCCATTGGAGTAGGCCCTGGATTTCTGTTTATGCAGGATAATGCCAGGGCACATTCTGCGGCTGTCACCAGGGATTTCCTGAGGAGGAATGAAATTGAGGTAATGGAGTGGCCAGCGGTCAGCCCAGACCTCAACCCTATTGAACACTTGTGGGATCTTCTAGACAGGAAGGTCAGGAACCGACATCAAGCTCCACAAACTCTGCAGCAACTTGGAGATGCTCTGAAGGAGGAATGGGAGAATATCCCGCAAGAGGAAATCCAGAATCTTATTGGGAGCATGCCACGAAGTTGCCAAACTGTCATCGAATGTCGTGGAGGCCATACACGATACTAACTCTATATAACGAGTGTTTAACTTTGAAATAAGCACAAGATTCAATTGCTTACATAGCGGAATTATTTGAAAAGTTAATTGTCAGCGTTATTCACTTGTTTTTACTGACATGAGCAATAAATAAATAAATAAATAAATAACCACAAATAATGTACTTTATTAATTTCATGTTTGTATCTTTATCCAATGAAAAAATATTTGCATATTTCATAGTGTTCCTCTAATTGTTTTGAGCAGTGTAATTTAACTGGTAGAATAATAGTTTTATATATTTTCAGTCTAACGTTTTTTGAAAGGAGTTGGGACATCAAGAGTTTCTGCAATGCATAATAACATGCATTTCCAGAATTGAGCCTATGTTTAATTTCTTTGTGCATCTCATTCCTGTTTGTGATTATTGTTCCTAGGTATTTGAATTCAGTCACTTCCTCAAAATTTCCCTCATTTGTCATTAGCTGTCCATTTCCATTATTTAATGAATTTCTACGTGTGACCATATATTTAGTTTTATTGATATTTACTTCCAGTCCTAATTTCTTAGTGTTACTCAATAGTGTGTGCATGTTGTCCTTATTGGACGCTAATTCATCAATACAGCGAGCTACAGTCTATTGCAACAAGCTTAATTTTACAAACTATGCTTTTTTGTCAGAACATTAATATCAGCAACACTCTCAATGCACTCTTTAACAAACTCGCCATCTGAAAATGGTTTAGATTTTTTTTTGCAATAATTTCTGATATTGCGTAACTTGCTTTTACCAGAGCTTCAGTTTAAAGTGACTCATTCTTTAAAATCAAGTGCTGTCCTGAAAGTTTAATTTTAAGTTCGGATACCTTGTCTTCACTAAATTGAACCTCAAATTTATCATATGAAGACACACGTTTTGTGTCATAATGTCGCTTTATGTTATACTCCATAAACACTGAAACTGTTTCACTACAAATTAAACACACTGTTTTCTTGTTTACTTCAGTAAAAAGTACTGATTTGTCCACTTTATTTGAAATGATCTACCTTTGTCTGAATTTTTTCTTTTCTTGCCTCTACACTTAGAAACCATAATTAACACATATAAAACTCACAGAACTAATTGTATTCTTCAAACCTCTCACTAACACTACAATGTGAGCGAACAACTGCAAACTGGAAACTAACTTGAAATGTATAAAAATGTAATTATAAATAAAACATCTGGCGCACACTCGCCTTTGAAAGTGGTAACCACGCGGTCAACAATGCAAGGAGAGTTCAAAGTGATGCGCAGTAGGTAGGAACATAAATAAAAATGTGGGCTGGCTGTTTCTTAAAATGAATGTGATTTCACCATGCTTTGAGCAAGAGGATGAGTAGGATGAACTTTCGCAAACACATGAGTTGGAAACAGAAAAAGTCTTGCTCTTTCAAGTTCATATTATACCAAATATAATTACTTATTTCATAAATGATATTAGACTATAACTTACAAATATCATTGCAGGCCGAATGCAATGTGATAGAGCAAATTCATTGCAGGCCGCATGCCATGGGATCAAGGGCCATGGGTTGGACACACCTGTTATAGACTATGCAAACTGTCAAACAAACAATCAGCGCAACAAATTAATAAGTTTGTGTGATAGAAAAATGAATGGTGTGACAGGCCTAGAAAGCCCTTGGCTGCTGATCTAGTTTCAGAGTATTTTGTTACATTTGTGTAATATTTGCACTTTGAAATTCTAAATAAAATTCAGATATGTCAGTCAGTCACACATCACATATTAGGTCATAACTTCAGTATTAATTGTGATTTAGGTTTAGTTTCTTATTTAAAACATAAATAGAAATGTGCCCTCCAAACGGTATTTTGGAAAATTGAATTAGGAATGACATTTCAGAGAATGATGTAGTTGAACATGTTAAGCTGCATGATGAGTTGACATTTATGTCAGTCAGTCACACATACTTTGATAGATAATAAATAACATTGTTTTTCTTCCGAAGTTGTATATTTATGTACAATCTTAATCACATACTTTTCCTCTATCATATCTCGCATATAACACCCCTAATTTCAGCCAATTATAATATTTATGCAAGCATTTTGCTGCAAAAATGTATTGTACATGTCAGTCAGTCACATATAGAATTGCTCGTATATATATCTTTAATATTTTATTTTTCTATATTCAATGGAAATCAGTTAAAATGTCATAAGTATGAATACGGAGAAATTAATCTTTTTATATCATAAAAAAATATTTATAACTGAATATAAGTTATGTTTAAGATATCAACCTGCAGGAAGAAGACCAGGACGTCCACTCAAAACACTTTTGAATGGTGTTTCTCTTGAGGCCGAAACAGGTCAACATTTGGCCTAAATTTGTGAATGTATTATGATGATGATATAAGTTATTGTTGAGAATATTATGTGGTTCTGGAAAATTTCTAGAATCAGTTAAGAATTTGAAGGAGTTTAAAATAGCAACTGCCACATTACTTTGAAGTGATTGGATAACTTGGATGTGAGTCCACCACCAATAGCACTCATGGGCCAGGTTGGTTAACCAATCACATTTGAATGGTTTAATAATTATAGTGGGAAGGAGATCCTTCATAATGCCAACATTGCACTACAAGATGTCATGGCGACAAGTCTTATACAGTAACGGTCGCACATGATTTATTTAATATTAAACACAAATCTATTGATAAATGAAAAAATAGTGCATCATATTACAAAATGTATTTAGAAATATATGTGCAGTTAATTTAAAGTCAAAATAGTGAATTTTGAATAACATAATTTGTGTGAATTGAGTCACCAGTTATTATTAGCTCTGCATTAATAATGGTCAAACATAACTGATCATAAAGAGAAAAAACACAAGTTTCATCATAGTTAAAATAACAATCTATGAAAATAAATATTGAAGCTACATTCTCAAATTTACTCAGTGATTTTTATTTGAGATGAAAACCATTTTTTAGTCTTCCCTCTGTTCCCCCAAAAGGAGTCTTGTAAGCCGTGGCAAACTAAAATTGAACCCAGGACTACATCTAGAAGGAGTCCACCACCCAAGTGCTACTACATAATGGTAGGTGTAAAGTAATGTAGTGCTACAATATATTCTTCTTTAAATATCGTCTCAACGTGGTGAATGGTCGCCCAACAACGTGACCCAATATACAACTTTATATGACGCCCCCAATGTGGTACCTTCTACAACTTTATTTGGCATGTGCCTGCAATAAAAAAAGTTGCCTACACTTTAATAAAGGATACTAGTCCTAATATACTGACTGGATCCATGAATAAAGAAATTTTTAGCTGCAAATACAGGAATTGTGTCGCAATTTTTAACCTGTAAATAATGAAAACACAAATAACAAATTAAGGAGTTTTTGCTGCACTCCATGATTTTCACTGGACCTCTTTCAGAAGGCATACACAGCCAAAACTCAAATTCAGCCTGGTGGCCCCTTGGTGCTTTTTGACAGAAGTAGACTGCATGCTTTCCTTTCTCTTCATCATCATGCCTCAAACAACACACTATACACTACACAAACATAAACATACACTCCTCTCTGTATACAATACAAGGATACATCATGTATGTAAAGTGGTCTGTAGAAGTAGGGCATAAATTGAAAATAAATCACATTAACCCATGTATGTGCCTGGTGCAGAATCCAAAGCATGTCGTGGGTGGCATTAGAACATATACACACTCCGTTCCAGACTCAAACTATTACCTTCTCTGTTTACCCTATGGCTGCCCCCTTCACAAACATTCAGAGACATACTTTAAAGAGTTCCTGCTACAATTAGGGCTGTCATAATGGCCCATTCCTTATTAAAGTTTTGTAGTTGAGTGTATCAAGAGGAAAGGCTAACTACTAAGAGCTGCGAGTGTATCAAGAGGAAAGGCTAACTACTAAGAGCTGCGAGTGTATCAAGAGGAAAGGCTAACTACTAAGAGCTGCGAGTGTATCAAGAGGAAAGGCTAACTACTAAGAGCTGCGAGTGTATCAAGAGGAAAGGCTAACTACTAAGAGCTGCGAGTGTATCAAGAGGAAAGGCTAACTACTAAAGCTGCGAGTGTATCAAGAGGAAAGGCTAACTACTAAGAGCTGCGAGTGTATCAAGAGGAAAGGCTAACTACTAAGAGCTGCGAGTGTATCAAGAGGAAAGGCTAACTACTAAGAGCTGCGAGTGTATCAAGAGGAGGAAAGGCTAACTACTAAGAGCTGCGAGTGTATCAAGAGGAAAGGCTAACTACTAAGAGCTGCGAGTGTATCAAGAGGAAAGGCTAACTACTAAGAGCTGCGAGTGTATCAAGAGGAAAGGCTAACTACTAAGAGCTGCGCGAGTGTATCAAGAGGAAAGGCTAACTACTAAGAGCTGCGAGTGTATCAAGAGGAAAGGCTAACTACTAAGAGCTGCGAGTGTATCAAGAGGAAAGGCTAACTACTAAGAGCTGCGAGTGTATCAAGAGGAAAGGCTAACTACTAAGAGCTGCGAGTGTATCAAGAGGAAAGGCTAACTACTAAGAGCTGCGAGTGTATCAAGAGGAAAGGCTAACTACTAAGAGCTGCGAGTGTATCAAGAGGAAAGGCTAACTACTAAGAGCTGCGAGTGTATCAAGAGGAAAGGCTAACTACTAAGAGCTGCGAGTGTATCAAGAGGAAAGGCTAACTACTAAGAGCTGCGAGTGGATCAAGAGGAAAGGCTAACTACTAAGAGCTGTGAGTGTATCAAGAGGAAAGGCTAACTACTAAGAGCTGCGAGTGTATCAAGAGGAAAGGCTAACTACTAAGAGCTGCGAGTGTATCAAGAGGAAAGGCTAACTACTAAGAGCTGCGAGTGTATCAAGAGGAAAGGCTAACTACTAAGAGCTGCGAGTGTATCAAGAGGAAAGGCTAACTACTAAGAGCTGCGAGTGTATCAAGAGGAAAGGCTAACTACTAAGAGCTGCGAGTGTATCAAGAGGAAAGGCTAACTACTAAGAGCTGCGAGTGTATCAAGAGGAAAGGCTAACTACTAAGAGCTGCGAGTGTATCAAGAGGAAAGGCTAACTACTAAGAGCTGCGAGTGTATCAAGAGGAAAGGCTAACTACTAAGAGCTGCGAGTGTATCAAGAGGAAAGGCTAACTACTAAGAGCTGCGAGTGTATCAAGAGAGGAAAGGCTAACTACTAAGAGCTGCGAGTGGATCAAGAGGAAAGGCTAACTACTAAGAGCTGCGAGTGTATCAAGAGGAAAGGCTAACTACTAAGAGCTGCGAGTGTATCAAGAGGAAAGGCTAACTACTAAGAGCTGCGAGTGTATCAAGAGGAAAGGCTAACTACTAAGAGCTGCGAGTGTATCAAGAGGAAAGGCTAACTACTAAGAGCTGCGAGTGTATCAAGAGGAAAGGCTAACTACTAAGAGCTGCGAGTGTATCAAGAGGAAAGGCTAACTACTAAGAGCTGTGAATGTATCAAGAGGAAAGGCTAACTACTAAGAGCTGCGCGAAGAGCTGCGAGTGTATCAAGAGGAAAGGCTAACTACTAAGAGCTGCGAGTGTATCAAGAGGAAAGGCTAACTACTAAGAGCTGCGAGTGTATCAAGAGGAAAGGCTAACTACTAAGAGCTGCGAGTGTATCAAGAGGAAAGGCTAACTACTAAGAGCTGCGAGTGTATCAAGAGGAAAGGCTAACTACTAAGAGCTGCGAGTGTATCAAGAGGAAAGGCTAACTACTAAGAGCTGCGAGTGTATCAAGAGGAAAGGCTAACTACTAAGAGCTGCGAGTGTATCAAGAGGAAAGGCTAACTACTAAGAGCTGCGAGTGTATCAAGAGGAAAGGCTAACTACTAAGAGCTGCGAGTGTATCAAGAGGAAAGGCTAACTACTAAGAGCTGCGAGTGTATCAAGAGGAAAGGCTAACTACTAAGAGCTGCGAGTGTATCAAGAGGAAAGGCTAACTACTAAGAGCTGCGAGTGTATCAAGAGGAAAGGCTAACTACTAAGAGCTGCGAGTGTATCAAGAGGAAAGGCTAACTACTAAGAGCTGCGCGAAGAGCTGCGAGTGTATCAAGAGGAAAGGCTAACTACTAAGAGCTGCTTCTCAGGTCCCTTAAAAATGTTGATCATTATTACTATATTAAATTAATATGTAAAAAACATTTACAGATTTTTTTTTCCCCAAATGCCCCAGGTTTGTCTTTTGGCATTCCTGGTTTCTCTCCTGGCATGGCATACTTGTAACCCACTTCTGAGGTTGGGGCACCTGGAAGGCAGGGTTACGTTGCCCCGATGATATGATGATGATAATGGTGTGCCAGGAGAGTTCCTAATCCTAAGCTTAACCTAAGATGAATATGAATGATGATGATTGCGATGGCCATATGATTTCGGGGACCGTTTGGGCCTTAAAGTTTTCCTGACATTTGTCTTACAGGTGAGGAAAAACCCCGATTAAAACCTCACCCAGAAAAACTGTCCCGACCGGGGATGGAACCCAGGCCCGCTGCGTGACAAGGCAGCACACTACCCCGAGACCACAGCGGTGGACCATTTACAGATTATTGTTGAAGTTAAATGTTAGTAATGGCAAAATATGTTACATCTAAATATAGATAAATATTAGAATTTAAATTAAACAATATACAAATAAAGACAAGAAAACTTACCTTTAATTGCTTCACAGTCCAAAATAACCACCAATTGTTGAAGCCAGGATAACTCCAATAATAGCCAGACAGATCATGATCATTATTTTCTTCTGCAGAACAGAAATTCATAAGATACACCAGTTAGTATGACCTTTATCATATGTATTGTACGGTGAGTAAACATTCTGTGACAAATCCAGCTTAATATATATAAATGAACAAGGTGGCAACTTGCATAGCATTAAATTTTATACCTGGCGTTTTCACAGTATTAATTTTTTAGTATCTTACCTTAATTTAAAAAAAAAGATATATATATATATATATATATATAATTTTTTAGTACCATAAACTGGAATCAAAAAAGGACAGTTTTTTTTTATGAAACTGGACAGTAAATGATATTTGTACTAATAACATTTTGGTTATATTCTGTAACTCTAGGTAGGTTGCCCATACCATAAACAGAAATCTACTTTGTAATCAATGGTAAAAAAAAAAATGTTTGCCTGAACCAGGAATCGAACCCCAAACCTTCAGCTCGATTCCCAGTTCAGGCAAAAAATTTTCTCCTTACCATTGATTACAATAATTTAGTTGTGTTCATTAATAACTTATTTCTATCATAGTAATAGCTTTATCCTCTCAATATTAAATTAACATATCTACTTCCTCATTCCTTTTCAAATATCCCTCTAATGGTGAAAATAGACTACTTACTTTCATTGTATGCCCTGAATCAAACATATTGTGGGGTGAATATTAAACACAATTTACCTACTTTAAAAAACTTTTTATATATTTCCATTCATACCAACACAAAAATTAACCCTAGGTTGAAATCCAAGTATTACATCTTTCAGAAATTTTAAATAATTCCTACAGTGTCTTTGATTATAGTTCATTTTGTATTTTTTATTATTTTCTTATTTTTCCAAGTCCTTTTTTTCCTTCTACTGGAATTTCTTTTCAGTGATTTTTTAAATAATTTTCAATAGAGTACTTACTCTTGTCCTCTGGAGCATTTTAGCTTGTGTTGTATCTCTCTCTTTTAATGTATTTGTCATTACACAAGTATAGTCTCTGCTTTGGTTCTAAAAGATATAGTTTCATCTGTTTTCCTTTTTATAATATGAGGGTAGTGTCAACACTTCTTAGAATGAAATACAAAATAACAACAGACTTCAATAGAATATTTTTATTTTTCAATATAATCTTCCTGTACACTAGTTCACTTGGTCCATCAATGTTCCAATGTCTTTATTCCATCTCAAAAATTAGTTTCCTCTATGCATGAAACTGCAGCATCTGCTCTCATTTGAAGAGAATACCTGTCCACCAAGGAAAATTTTGAGCTTAGGGAAGAGACAGAAGTCTAATGTAGCAAATAAGGCAGATGTGGCAAAAATTTGTAACTCAGTTGATGTATTTCTGCCATGTCAATGCACATGTTCTCTTGATGGTAGATAACTTTCTTCCTTCCTAGATCTGGCCTTTTGTGCATATATTTTGCTGAAGTTGGTCCAGGTGGTTAGCATAGTATTAACCTGTAATTGTTCGACCAGTGGATAAATAATTATTTATCCATAGATAGATTAAGTATCCATTATTAATCCATATATTATAATTTATCAACAGATTCCATTTCACATTTCAGAAAACAGATGACATGACTTTTCCAGCCTTTGCTTTCTTTAGTGGTGACAAATTAGCATGTTTTTATTGTATTGACTGTTGTGTTGCCTCTGGGGTACAGTGTGCACCCAAGTCTCATCTGTGGTTATGAACCAGCATATAAAATCTTGTTGGTTTTTCTATAAACATTGTTCAGGCAGGTGTGTTGCTCCCATCTAGCAGATAATTTTATCACATCCAATTCCTCACTCAAAATATGATATGTCCATTCAGATGATATGTCCGAAGACTTTGCTTTCACAATGGCCCGATGGTTCCAAGAGGAATGACAGGAACTGCTACTAATACTATCACATGATATCCCAACAGAAGGGTATTTCACAATGCAAATTTTGATTGAGAAATATTGTGAATTTAATACAGAAACACACTTGGCATTTATTGACTTTAAAAAAGTCTTTGATAAAGTGAACAGAAGTCTGTTATTTGAAATTTTGATGAAAGATCAGATCCCAAAGCAGATCATATATAATATTTACAACATTTATAACATTTATAAAAGATAATGAAATCTCTGTTAAACAAGATGGCAAATTATCTTCTTGGGAAAAGATCAACACTGGAGTAAGACAGGGATGTGGACTTTCACCGGTGCTTTTCATTATATACATGAATAAATTAATAAATGAATGGAGGAAACACAATGAGGATATATACCCATCAATAGGAACCTCAAACTCGATGCTATTCTTTTTGCAGACGATTTAGCTCTTCTGGCACTTTCAGAAAATGATTTGCAACAATCAATTTATAATTTACAAAAAATAGGTGCCAAATTTAATATGGAAATATCAATTAACAAAACTAAAATTATGGCATTTCATGGGAAGGACCCCATACAAAGTAAAATCTGTCTCGAGAATAAAATTTTAGAGAATGAGTTCAAATCGGATCCCCAAAGCCGTTTATAATTATATACCAAGAGGACGAAGATCACTGGGCCATCCTATGAAACGCTGGAGGGAAAATTTTCTATAGGATCGTAACAGGCCTTGGCCTAATACTTGGAAGGAAGAAGAAGACAACATTTATAAGTCAACTTCCGTATGGAGTTGCCAATCTCCCATCGGACGCCTCCCCAGGTGGCAGATAGGGGAATGCTCACCAGATATGGCGGGTACTGGGGAAATAAAATACCCAGGGCAGACCAAAACTAGCGCTGCTGCCTTGCAGTAAGATACTGGACTATCAAAGGCTAGAGGAACAAAACCTTGAACAAAAATTACCCGTCCCCCAGGTTGGGGGTTGATGCATCGGGCCAGCTCCTCGTTCATCATAAAAAGAAAAAAAATGCTAAAAAACCAAACAACGTGCCTCGGAAAAACACTCTAGGATGATAAAAGCTAAGAAAAAGGACTTTGAAAATTGGCACATGGAATATTCAAGGCTGAGAAATAAAATGGAGGAAGTAATTAAAGAAATAGATGCAATGGAACTAGATTTGGCAATTTTAACTGAAACAAAGAAGAAAGGCACAGGAAATGAAACATTAGGCAATTATATACACCTTTACAGTGGAGTAGATAAACATAAAAGAGCAAAAAGAGGTGTTTCAATGTTGATTAATAAGAAATGGAGAGGCACTATAAGAAATTGGGAAGCCATTGATGAGAGAATTTTAAAATTAGATTTGAATATATGGGGCTATAAATTAGCAGTTTTTGGAATATATGCACCAATTAACGATAATGGAGTGACAAATCTAGAAAATGATTTATTTTTTGACAAAGTTAATGAAGAAATAGGAAAAATTAGCGCTGGGAAACAATTAATATTATTGGGAGACATGAATGGAAGAACAGGAAGTAAATTTGGAGACCCAGTAGTAGGAAAGTTTGGAGAAAACATTTTAAATGAAAATGGAGAAAGGTTAATTGAATTATGTAGACAATCATCTTTAAAAATATGGAATGGCTTTCTCAATCATAAAGATATCCATAAAAACTCGTGAGAAAGTCCAACACTAAATCAAAAATCCATTATCGATTACATAATTACAAAACAAAATTCAAAAATGAAAATACAAGATGTCAGAGCTTATAGAGGACCAAGTTGTGGGACAGATCATAAATTAGTAATTGGAAAATTTGTATTTCTTTGCATTCTTATATAAAGAAAGAAAAAACCATGCAGAAAAAGGAAAGAAAAGGTGTTTGTAGTAGAACAGAACGGAAGAAAAAGAACAATATAATGTTTGAACGCCTACAACCGGAAAAGTGTCAAGCATTTATATCAACAGAGATTGAATAAAATGGAAACACAATGAATTCAGAGATACAGAAGAAGAAATGTATCAGTACCTAAAAAGGTGCATCCATGAAAGCCACCGCTATAAAGCATTGTGGAGGAGAAAGACGACTATAGAGGAAGGACAGCACTGTTTTGGAACAATGAAATAGAGGAAAAGAAAGACAGAATAAAAACCAGTTATTTTTAAAATGGCTTCAGGACAAAAAGAACCAGAATGACATAATACAATATCCAAAACGAACAAGCAAAACGTGAGAGAGAATGGTTACTAAACACTGAAAGAAGATTTGGGATAAGAAATGAACAGAACTACAAACATATTTAGGAAGAAAGACGAGTTCTGAATCATGGAAATTTATAAAAAATATACGTTCATCGAATAGAAATAAGAATTTTCTCAACCTAATAGGGACACACAATGGGAAGAAGAAGATATATTACCAAAAACTTTTAGCAGAGGAATCACGAAAAGAACTTGGGAGAGGAAAATGATGATTTATCAGACATGGAAACAGGGGGAACATAATCGAACTTGATATTAAGACTGTAAGAAAGGAAATTATGAGAATGAAAAAATGGTTTAGTAATTGCCGGCCCAGGAAATATTGCCTATAGAATTGATTAAAAATGGCAGTCAAGAGGGGATGAAAAAATGATCACTGTACGGTTTAATAAAATAATAACTGGCGAAGAAGTGCCGCAGAAGAGGGAAAAGTCGCTATTATAACATGAGACATACGAAGGGAGACACGAGAAAGGTGTGAAAATTATAGCGGAATATCAGTAACGAGTACATTAAGTAGACTATTATGGATGTATACTAAGGAAAAGGAGTTGATATAGCATACCAGGCTAAAGAAATGGAAGAACAATCGGGTTTTAGAAGTGGCATATGTCATGCACAGATAAATTATTTTGCATAACACAAATGATAGAAAAAAAAGAGCAAATAACAGAGATTTACATTTGATTTGTGGGCAATTTAACCAACGCCTATAGATAGTATTCCCCAGAAAGAAAATGTTATGGAGGAAATTTAGATGATTCCAAAATTACCAAAAAATTAGTAGAAGCTATAAAAGCATTATACAAAAGGATATATTTCAAAAATAACGTTGGAAATCATATAAAAAAGGGATTTACTATTACAAAAGGTTTAAGGCAAGAGTACAGTTTATATCCAAACCTCTATTTAAACTTGATCTCGAAAGCGTACTAAGAGAATGGAGGAAAAAGGAAAAAAATGTCAAAAAATGGGCATACCTATCCAAAATTACACAGGTCTATTCATTAAAATTTTGCAGGACGGATGACCAGTAAATAATAGCACATGACCACGATGACATAGAATATATGGCTAAAAAACTAAAAGAAGAATATGAAAAATGGGGACTTTATATAAACATTGAGAAAACTAAATATCTGTGTATAGGAGAAGAAATGGAAAATATAAATTTCAACAATGGAGAAGAACTAAAACCTAGTATTGAATGCACTTATTTAAATGAATTGGAGAAAATGTTTATATCTCACCTCATAAAGTTCCATGTTTTCACGATACCAATTTCAAAGGTCATTCTACCTTCATCTTCAGTCAAACTCCAACTGTTTTTGACTGAAGATGAAGGTAAAATGACCTTTGACTACGATGATCTTGATGAAGATTTTCAGGCTGTAGGCTGTGGTTGTGAGGCTTGTAGTTCCCTGACATTTCGTCAGAGACTGTGTCTGGCATCCTCAAGGGTTGTCTTGAGACTGGCAATTCTGTCCACTGTCTGTGCTATTTATACATTCACCTCTACGGAGGAAATATACAGATACATACGGCGATTTGAGAAACTGCGCAAGAATAAGACATAACTGCTCTCGTCCCTTACATTTCTTTTACGTCACAGAGGTAATAAGACGATCCCTAAATTCATCGGGATAAAAAGAACATTAATATCTGCACAAGCGCAAAGGATTTACCAACACACTGAGACATAGGAACTCTGGCCATGAAAGTCTACGTGAATACATTGACCTTTGACTATTGAAATTTCAACAGTTGGAGTTTTATTGAAGATGAAGATAAAATGACCTGTGAACAGGTATTGTGAAAACACAGAACTTTATGAGGTGAGATATAAACATTTTCTCCAATTCATTTATAAATTGAAAACACCTCATAGTGTTACTTCCCACTTATCATAGGCCAACCAAACAAATTAAATTGCAACCAAACAGATTCAATTCTAACTTTCAAAATAAAGATAATAAAAAATTAAGTGACAATACTCACTAAAATACACTCAAGTTAGAATATCAACAAATCAGTATAGCCAGAAGCACACAACATTTCACAAGGTACAAAATTTCTATGAAAATTAAGTGTTGATTAAGTGGGCTGTCAATCCAAGGAATAATCAAATGAATTTGGTGCTAAAACAGATTGTGTAAAAAGTACCACCAACTTAAATGCATATATTCCATTACTATAAACAACACAAATAGAGGATTAATTTGATAAATTGTTTCTAGATTTTTCCATATTATGGTAAATAATTATGAAGAATAGTACATTTTGTGTTGAAGTCCACATGAAAATTATTCTCAATTTTGATTTATTATAACTAACGTTGCTGCATTTAAACAATTTTGTTTTAAGTTCTTATAAATTTCAACTCCAAGTGGGCAATGGTTATTTCATAACTGTTATTACATATCCTTAAGTTTAACTCATTTCAACTACATTTTAAACTTGATAAATTCTTTAACTTTTATAGAAAAAATCACTATGAGGTTTAATTTAAGATTAAATTTAAATGTTTCATACCTCACCTCATATCCAGTCTTCTAACTAGACCGGTTGCAAAGCCTGGGAAGCTTCATCTTCAGTAATGTCTCGTCGACTGATGTTATGCTGTTCACGAGAACTGCTTCTTCCTCCCTCTGTTGGTGGACCGATAAAGCTCTGGATCAACTCAGAATCCGCAGGAATTTCAAAGTTCATAAGTTTTTCTTTCTTGTTTTTTTAATGTGGATTTTTTCCCTAACTGTGAGTTTTTTTCTATTTGTTTAATTAGACTGGCTTTTGTATCAATTAGATGTTTATCAATTAGGTGGGTCAGATTTTATTTCAGTGTTTTCTGTGGATTTGAGAACACACAGTTAGAACCAACAGACAGATTAGTGTCATTTTATGTAGTTTCACTGTTCCCAGCGTCCCTAGAGAAACCACTATTGAAATTTTGGAAAAATTGTTAAACAAAAACAAATCAGAGAAAGAAAACATAAAGGAATATATAAGTTTAACCAAATTATGCATTGAAAAAATGTTTCTTACATATAATGCAAAATTTTACAAAGTTCTGGACTTTCTAATATCATCATATTTATGGGAAGTTTTTAGCAGAAAATAACAAGTGGATACCCTTTAATTTTCAATTTTGGAGCAGATATGTTGACGATATAATTGCTATTGTGAATCATAAACATAGAGAGGATGCTTTAAAGCTTTTGAACATTCAGAGTAGAACTACAAAATTTACCATGGAAACTGAAATTGAAAGACAAATACCATTTTTAGATCTAAATTTAACAAGAAATCAAGAAAACAATATAGAATTTAGAATATACAGATAGAATAAACATGTAAATAACTATATTAAAGCTTCAGGATTCAACCAATCTGCTCATAAAGAGGCACACAGATTAATAAATATACCTATGAGCAAAGAAAATAATGAAAAAGAATACCGGTACATAATTAATGCAGACAGAAAATGGCTTTGAAGAAAATATGGTAAAATATGGTACACAAGAAAATAAATAAATTTAAAAGACAAAAATTAATTAATGAAAGCACACTTATAAAATAAACAGAAGAAAACATAAAATTCAAGAAATTCACTTATGTAAGTTTCAATTTTTTTTTTAAAAGTTTAAAATAACATTGATACCGAAGAATGAATACAGCTTAAATAGGATAATTAAAACCAATAAAAATGAAAAAAACTGGAGAAGAAAACAAATCAGGAATATATCAGATCAAATGCAGGGATTGTGATAAAATTTACATAGGGAAAACAAAAAGAAATTTAAAAACAAGGGTGAAAGAATATCTTAGAAATGTCAAAAATGGTGAAGTGGAAAAGTCAGCAGTAGCTGCTCATGCTTGGTCTGAAAACATCTAATGGATACAAAAGCCAGTCTTATTAAACAAATAGAAAAACAAAAAACTCATGGTTTGGGAAAAAATCCACATTCAAAAAAACAAGAAAGAAAAACTTATGAACTTGAAAAATCCTGCCGATTCTGAGTTGATCTGGAGTTTTATCGGTCCAAAAGAGGGAGGAAGAAGCAGTTCTCGTGAACAATTTAACATCAGTCAATTGAAACTGGTCTAGTTAGAAGACTGGATATGAGGTGAGGTATGGAAAATTTAAATTTAATCTTAAGTTAAACCTCATAGTGATTTTTTCCTATAAAAATTCAATACTAGTTTTGGACTTCTTTGTGCCATCTTCAGTTATCTAAGTTATAGAATTAATACCTCACCTCGTAATTGTAGATTTCTTGAAGACTAGTTTCGATATTTCTTTGTACCATCTTCAGCTGTTAAGTTATAGAATTAACACATCACCTCATAATTGTAGATATCTCGAAGACTAGTTTTGATACTTCTTTGTACAATCTTCAGCTCTATCCAAGTCTTTGAGAAATCTACAATTGTGATGTGAGGTGTTAAATTATAACTCTATTATTGATTAAAATTAACCTCATAGTGTCACATCCTTTAAATATTAATGAAAATATATGTACTATTTTAATAATAGTATATTGTTTTTTTTTAATTCTGTTTTTGCATTAATTTTAAAGACTAAAAAGATGGATTCATTTTTTTAAATTTTGATTACAAAAGTAAAAGTAATAAGGCAAAGGTTCAACTCAAATTAATTTTAAGGAATATGATTTGTGATGTTATTCCAGTTGAGATCATTCAACACAACATGAAGGTGCTCATTAATATGTGCTCTCTGGCAACTGATACTGTTTTTAGTGTCCTTTCAAGTTAATTATAGGATGACAACAATTTAAAAAAGATATTACGGTTGCCATCCATCCTTATTTTGTGGTGATTATTCCTACTTTATAATAGGAGAGTTAGAGCGAATGATTTCATTATCAAGTGCTCGACATTAGATACCAACCAACCACCAACCATAATAGGAGAGTCTAATGATCCCATTTTTCTAAGAAATGTTAATGAAACAATTAAAATTTAAATTCACTGGTAATGGTGAAATTAGTTAAGACAGACTTTTTCACTATTATTTACTGCACTATTTGAAGTCACATTTCATTGAAACAAAATCTTTACTACACATGTCCAAAATAACACTTACTTTACTGCTACATGTGGTGTTAATCGACCTTGTGTGCTCTCGCAAGTTAATTGTTTTTACATTTAGGTATTTTCTTTTATCACTCACCTCATATTATTCTTCTTATTTAACTATAAACTAGTTAAGTTCTGAAACTAGTTTATAGTTAAATAAGATGAATAATATGAGGTGAGTGATACAAAATTTTACCTAAATGAATATACCTCATAGTGTGAATTCCTAAAATAAGTAATGTTTCTACATTACATGGTACTCTGCTCATAGCAGGTGTACTTACACATGTTTCACAGCTTCTCAAGAAATGTTCATCTATTGCAATGCACCTAATTATTCTTTGTATATTTTTTTAGTTCTTAGTGTGTGAAATTACTTTCATAAACTTTACTTTTTAGCATCATCAACATCTAGTCTTATATCCCAGGGGTCGAGTTTTGTGCAAAAATCCCCATCTCTCTCAAGCATTCCATATCTCCTCTTCCATCCATTCAATTCCTCTTTTCTTGACATTCTTCTTAACTTGTTCTTCCCATCTATACCTCACAGACCTCTTTATTTTTAAGCATTCCCATAAATAAAATTCACAACTATGTAAGATCTAGAGATTCCAGCTTGTAATTCTGTCTCCATATATCTGATGCATTTCATCACGGATTTATTTGAAATTTGGGCTGTCACATTGTCTTGTTGGAGATACATCGAGAGAAGCAAAAGTAGAGGTGTGGTGTGCTCAGTGGCTATAGAATTATTGGATCGATTTCTATCAAGAAACAATAAGTAATGCAAAATACATCAATCACATTTTGGGACCTCTATGTGATGAGTTAACATACACAGAGCATTTCCAATAAATCAACTGCACACGAATCCATGACTCGGATACAATAGATATTTTGAGACAAAATTATAAGCAGGAATTTACCAGTTCCCAGATCTCACAGTTTGTGATTTCTATTTATGACAAATGCTAAAAAAATAAAGTTTATAAAACTAACCCTCAGACAACGGCTATCGCTTATGAGAGGAACGAATGCTAAAGATGATTCTGTAAAATATGAATTAAAAAACTTGAGAAATGATGAAATGCGGCAAGAATACCAAATCAAAATTGCTAATAGATTTGAAGTACTGGAATCTTCAGATGACAATGTGGCAAACGAAGAAGAACCTGATATAAATAAAGAATGGGAGACTATAAGAGATACTATTAAATTGTCAGCATCAGAAAGCATTGGTTGTTTAAAAAGAGGCAAAACAAGAAATGGTTTGATGAGGAATGTGCCAACATTGTAAAGAAAAGAAAACTAGCAAAAATTAAATGGTTACACGAGCCAATGAGGTAAATTTAGAGCAATTGGGTAGTATTAGACGGGAAACCACTAAGTTACTAAAGAGTAAAAAGAGGGAATATTTGAGAGAGAAGATTAATGATCTTGAGATGAATGCAAAAAATAGGAACATTAGAGAATTATATCAGGGAATTAGTATAGAGAAGAAAGGGTTTCAGGCTAGAACAAACATAATTCGAAATGAAAATGGGGATATGATTGCAGATTCTAGGAGTATATTAAATAGATGGAAAAGTTACTTTAATCAGCTATTAAATGTACATACAGAACAGGACATTGAGGAGGTTAAGTTACAGACAGCAGAAATGCTAGTCGCAGAGCCAAGTGCATTAGAGGTTGAAATGGCGATTGAAAAATTGAAGATGTATAAAGCATCAGGTTCAGATAAGATCCCAGCAGAACTCATAAAATCAGGAGGAGAAAAATTGATAGACAAAATACGCTGGTTGCTTAGTATGATTTGGGAAAAAGAAGCTCTTCCAGATGAATGGAAGGAATCAATTATCGTACCAATTTATAAGAAAGGAGATAAAACTGATTGCAACAACTACAGGGGCATCTCATTACTTTCAACTTCATACAAAATTCTTACAAATATATTAGTAAGCAGACTTACTCCCTACATTGATGACATTCTAGGAGATCATCAATGTGCATTTAGAAGAAAACAGGTCTACAACAGATCAGATTTTTAGTATAAGACAGATTTTAGAAAAGAAATGGGAATATAATGGCACTGTACATCAACTATATGTAGACTTCAAAAAAGCATATGATTCAATTAAGAGGGAGAAGTTATATAATATCCTGCTGGAGTTCGGAATTCCTAAAAAGTTAGTTAGACTTATACGAATGTGTCTAAATGGCTCAAATAGTAGGGTGCGTGTAGGCAAACAGTTTTCAGACACTTTTGAAATCCAGAATGGGTTGAAGCAAGGAGATGCACTATCTCCTCTACTATTTAATTTTGTACTAGAGCATGCCATTAAATCTTTAGAGAATGAGGAAGGCTTACAACTGAATGGTATTAATAAGCTGTTAGTTTATGCTGATGATGTAGTACTATTGGCCGATAGCGAGGAGATACTAAAGGCCAACACGCACACACTATTGAGTAACACTAAGAAATTAGGACTGGAAGTAAATATCAGTAAAACTAAATATATGGTCACAGGTAGAAATTCAGTATATAATGGAAATGGACAGCTAATGACAAATGAGGGAAATTTTGAGGAAGTGGCTGAATTCAAATACCTAGGAACAATAATCACAAATAGGAATGAGACGCACAAAGAAATTAAACATAGGCTCAATTCTGGAAATGCATGCTATTATGCATTGCAGAGACTTTTGATGTCCCAACTCCTTTCAAAAAACGTTAAGCTGAAAATATATAAAACTATTATTCTACCAGTTATATTATATGGGTGCGAAACATGGACTCTTACTTTAAGGGAGGAAAGGAGATTACGAGTATTTGAGAATAAAGTTCTTAGGAAAATTTTTGGACCAAAGAGAGATGAACAGACAGGTGAATGGAGAAGACTACATAACAATGAACTACATGGTCTTTATAGGAAGCCAGATATAATAAGAACAGTTAAGTCTCATAGACTGCGATGGGCAGGACATGTTGCACGTATGGGGAATGAAAGACGTGCATGGAAGCTTCTTGTAGGAAAGCCAGAGGGAAAACGCCCAGTTGGTAGACCAAGAATGAGGTGGGAGAACAACATTAACTTTGATTTGAGGGAAGTAGATTATACAGGGAATGATTGGAAAGCATTAGCTCAGGATAGGGATGTATGGAGAGCTTATGTCCGTGCGGCCATGAACCTACGGGTTCGATAGTGCCAGTGAGTAAGTAAGTAAGTAACCCTCATATACTAAATGAACTAAAGGAAACCTTCCAAAGAATGTCCATTACAGTAGATCAACTAGTATGTGTGAATGAAAATTTCTTGAGAAGGTGTGAAACAAGCTTAAGGGAAATCTTCTGTGAGCGGTGTAAATACAAAACTGTGTATAGTGAAATTCATACCTAATTTTTAACAATTAACTAGTGAGCTTGCATAGCAGCAAGTGGTCAGGCGACCTTTGTGACAGTATTTATCAGATACACTGTATTAATCTATCAAGAAACTATATTATGGTCAAAGAATGATCTTCACACCAATTCAGGAAAACACTATTAAACAATAATAAAATAACTTTTTTACTAAATAGCATAAAAGTGTGTTTCAATATTTAACATTTTTCAAAACATCACATATTTCACAACACAACAAAACTATACCTGGCAAAAATGTTAATCATATCTTAATAGCTATAAGGGTGTGGACATATTCGTGCTGCCTTGCACTACACATGGCAATGTCATTATCATTGTTATAATTTACTATAAATACTCAATTTTCAGATAGAATAGAGATCAGATGAACACATCAGACAGACAGCTACAATATAACTTAATACTCTCACCATAGGGCAAACCATTACTCTACAATGCACAATTTGGTAAAAACTGTGAGTAACTGCAAAGACATGTTTTATATACAGAATGTTATAATATAACCTTTAAATACAGTAAAGTCTTGCTGGCTGCAGTAACATCGTCTCACACTACACAACCATGTTTTGTAGGGATCTGATAGGTATTTGTATAAAAAATCTTTTAATCCTTATAAAGGTTTAATTGTTAGCATAATAATTTATTACACTATCAGACCCGCAGGTTCACGGCCATGCAGACATAAGCTTTCCACATATCCCTATCCTAAGGTAATGTATTCCAATCATCCCCTGTATAGTCTACTTCACTCAAATCATAGTTAATATTATTCTCCCACCTCATTCTTGGTCTACCAACTGGGCACTTTCACTCTGGTTTTCCTACAAGAAACTTCCATCCCCCTCTTTCTTTCCCCCTTTGTGCCACATGTCCTATCCATCACAGTCTATGGGACTTAATTGTTATTATATCTGGTTTCCTATAAAGATCATGTAGTTCACTGCTATGTAGACATCATTTAATTTTCAAGTTCTGGTGCAGATATGCGGATGACATAATTGCAATAGTTAATCATAAACAGATAGATGATGCATTGAACATTCAAAGTCAAACTATAAGGTTCACTATGGAAACCGAAATAAATAGAGAAATACCATTTTTAGATCTCAACTTAAAAAGGAATGAAGAAAATAAGATAAAATTTTGAATATACAGAAAGAAGACACATATAGATAACTATATAAAAGTTACAGGTTTCAATCATATAGCTCACAAAGAAGCAGTTTTCAATAGTTTGACACAAAGATTAGTTAACATACCCATGAACAAAGAAGATTATGAAAAAGAAAAAGAACACACAATCAAAGTAGCTACAAAAAATGGTTTTGAAGAAAACAAGTTCAAAAGACAAAAATGTATTAATCAAAGCACTCTTTTAAAAGAAAAATAATAGTTTTAAAAAACTAAAAGAACATGCTTTATTAGAAAACTGAAAAATAATTTTAATTTCCAATACGCTTGGGATAAACAAAAATAACAAAAATAATCTCCAACACATATAGAGTAAAACTAGAGTTATCAACAAAAAGAAAATAATTTTACCATCAAAAGCGTGGGGTGCTCTATATCAATTAATATATTTTATAATAAACAGATATTGGTAAAAGTAAGCTCTCTAAGAAGAAATTGTAAAAATCATAAAAATCACCCCACACTTTTGATGGTAAAATTATTTTCTTTTTGTTGATAACTCTAGTTTTACTCTATATGTGTTGGAGATGATTTTTTTGTTGACCACTTTATTTTATCCCAAGCGTATTGGAAATTAAAATTATTTTTCATTTTTCAGTTTTCTAATAAAGCGTGTTCTTTTAGTTTTTTAAAACTATTATTTATTTTTAATTTTTTTAGTTTTAATATTTTACAGAATAAGATAAAAATGTAAATATCTTTAAATTCGATACTATTGTAGTACGAGCTAAAAGTAATACTCTTCTATAAAAAAACCTCCCAGCCGGATTTGAACCAGCGACGTATGGATTACTGAAATTATATACCACTAAGAGTTCACTGCTCTACCAACTGAGCTCTTACAGCGATTGACTAAACACTCGAAAAGTCCGCAACCTATTATACCAGTTTTCATTTTTTTTTTCGGATGATTCTGGCCAGGATTTTTGAAACAAGATATGAAATTATTGTATTGTCACGGGTCCTCTACATGTATACAAAGTTTCAAGTCGATCCAATATTTCTAAGTGGGTGAAAATCGCGTTGAAAGATTCCGTTACATTGATACAAAAACACGTTTTTTTGATTTTCTGATGATTATGGCCAGGATTTTAAAAAATAAATATGAAATGATTGTATTGTCACGGGTCCTCTACAAGTATACAAAGTTTCAAGTCGATACAATGTTTCTAAGTGGGTGAAAATCGCATTGAAAGATTCCGTTACATTTATAGAAAAACATGTTTTTTGATTTTCTGATGATTCTGGCCAGGATTTTTGAAACAAGATATGAAATTATTGTATTGTCACGGGTCCTCTACACGTACACAAAGTTTCAAGTCGATCCAATATTTCTAAGTGGGTGAAAATCGCGTTGAAAGATTCCGTTACATTGATACAAAAACACGTTTTTTGATTTTCTGATGATTATGGCCAGGATTTTAAAAAATAAATATGAAATTATTGTATTGTCACGGGTCCTCTACAAGTATACAAAGTTTCAAGTCGATGCGATGATTTTAAGTGGGTGAAAATCGCGTTGGAAGATTCCGTTACATAGATAGATAGATAGATACAGGTCAAGCTAATATAAAGCGTGTAAAAAGAAGAAAATGTAAAATTCAGGAAATTCACATATCATCCATTGAAGCACCACAAGTTTCAAAGATTTCAACATAAGGCTTGGCACCCAAAAATGACTATAGCATCACTACATTGATTAGATCTAATAAAAATGAGAAAATGAAAGAAGAAAACAAATCAGGGATTTATCAGATTAAATGTGAAGAATGTGAGAAATTCTACATAGGAAAAACTAAGAGAATTTGAAAACTAGAGTGAAAGAACACTCAGGAATGTCAAGAAAGAGGAAGTAGAAAAATCTGCAGTGGCTCCCCATGCATGGTCTGAAAAACATCTTATCGAGAAAGAAGCTAAATTATTAAAATAAATAGAAAAACCAAAAGAACTCACTGTTTGGGAAAAGATCTACATTCAAAGGAGCAAAAAGGAGAAATTGATGAACTTTGAAATTCCTGGCAGAATGACCTGGTTTTGAGGTTTTTCAGTCTGCCAATGGAAGGAGCGAAAGACGGCTCTTCAAGATGACAGAACAATGGTCGTGAAGATACTGAAGATGGAATGGAAACAAAGTTCCGAAACTAGTTTATATTAAAATAAGAATAATAATATGAGGTGAGTGATAAAATTGAACCTAAATGAATATACCTCATAGTGTGAATTCCTAAAATAAGTTACTATTACATTATCTATCTGGTTCTGAGATTCATCAACTGGAGATGTCCAGGTGTATTTATGAATATCCTTATGCTGGAATATTGAGCTCTTAACAATAAGATTCTTTGATGTGTCAAAGGTGACTAATCTACCCATTGTCGTTACTATCTTCATGAAGACTGAATTTGCCTATTGTTGGTCTGAATATATCTTCCTGTCCCACGTTTGCATTAAAATCTCCAAAGAAGGAATAACATGAAAAACTAGCAAATACGCATTCCAATTCTTCATAGAACTCATCCTTGATTTTGTCATCCTTATCTTCTGTGGGACTATGTACATTTATAATTACAGAATCATGTCGTTTACTCTTTAGAATTATGTATGATATCTTATCACTGACAAACTTAATATCTCAGATAGCGGATGCAATAACAATATGAAGCACAATTCTGGGACTTAAATACAAGCAATTAGAATAAATTATAATCAACAGAAATTGACTTTTTAAGATCAGCAAAATATTCTAAAAATTAAAAATTAAATAATTAGGCAAAAAATGAATGTTCAAAATTCTACAATCAAGTTTGTTGTTTATAAACAACTGCAATGGTTTGGATACATGAAAAGAATGTCATTATTAAATTATGTCGGTAGGAGATAACACTATGAGCTTTATTTTAATTAATTTGAGTTGTATTTTGACTCACCTCATATTTCTTGATTTTTACGCATACTTAAGTTTTGTCACTACCTTTGTGACACTTTCAATGCAACACCATGATCACAACTGCCATCCTGCGGTTGTCTATCTTGTAAATTGACTTCTGCACTCTCTGTTGGCTGACCGATGAACTTCCAAATCAATCCCCTCTCATTTTCACTGGGTATTTCAAAATTCATAGATTTCTTTTTATTCTTGCATATGTAAATTTTCTCCCAAATCGTGAGTTCTTTTGATTTTGCCAAATGTTTAAGTAATTTTGTTTTGGTTTCAATTCTGTGTTTTTCTGACCAAGCATGTGCAACTATTGCAGATTTTTCTAATTCTCCATTCTTAACATTTCTAGGGTGTTCCTTCAATTTTGTATTTAAATTCTTTTTGTTTTCCCTATGTATATCTTTTCACAATCTTTACATTCAATTTGATACATTCCTGATTTGTTACCCTCTTCAATCTTTTCATTTCATTTCATTCATCTACCCCTGTGAAGGTGCATCAGGCGTGGTCGACCGGTACCCTTGTCATCTATATAAAGGGCTTCATCTCAACCCTTGACCCGACCCTGAGTTGGACACGAGTTGAGGATATTATTATTTATTTAAATGATGATAATTATTATTTATTGACTCTATCTAAATATTTTGATGTTAAAGCAAAATAAATAGATGGTATAATATTAAAACAAAAAGAGAGACTATGAAAATTAACTAACGAATTTAGTACTGATAGTTTTACAAACATGAATAAAAGAAGCATGAATTCTTTACTAATTTTACAATAATATTGAATGGAAATCTAAAAAGAATCTTGTAGATGACAAATCATGGTGTATGGTTGCTATAACATCTATTGTTATATTGTTTATTGAACTTTTTATTTTTTGCTGCATTATGACACTGTTCATATCACCAATTACTCTTAAAATAATTCTAAAGTAACAAGCCTCTATTCAAGAGGTGTGAGTTTGTGATTTTCCAATCAGTTTTAATCTCTTATACAATAATTCTCACTACTTTCTTCTCTAAAATCTGCACCTTTGATAAAATTTTAAAATTATAATTTTGGGAGCCATTAACATGATGAAGAGTACCATGATATTCAATAGAATGAATTTCAGCATTATATGTGATGTCAAATTTAACACTTTTGTAGGGAGTTAACATAACTTATGGATTCTTGTAGGAAAGCCAGAGGGAAAACGCCCAGTTGGTAGACCAAGAATGAGGTGGGAGAATAACATTAACTATGATTTGAGGGAAGTAGATTATACAGGGAATGATTGGAAAGGGATGTATGGAGAGCTTATGTCCGCGCGGCCATGAACCTACGGGTTCGATAGTGGCAGTGAGTAAGTAAGTAAGTAAGTAAGTAAGTAAGTATGGATTCTAATAAAAACGTTACCATAAAAATGCTTCATGAAACATAAAACTATCTTTAAATTGATAGTGGCCTACTGAAAAAAGACATAAGATGATGATGATCTTTAAACTTAATGAGATATAGTGAAGAAATGTGAAACCAGCTATTAATGAGATACAGAGTAGATTTTAATTACACTGACAAACTGCAGGGACTGATTCCTCACTGGAAATGGAGGAAAAAATGTCCTATGAATAAGTGTCCATAAATGCATCGTTGCCACGGTAGATGACACTGATGAATGGCATTATTCTCTCGAACCACTTGCAGTGTTTTTTTTGTAAATACATTGTTGCCACGGTAGATGGCACTGATGAATGGCATAGGCAGATGAATATGGTTTCTGCATGATAGAGCGCCACCCCATTTCCGCATTACAGTTTTCTGACACCTCAACAAAATCTTCCCCCAGACATAGGATAGGACGCAGAGGTCCTGTTGCATGGCCTGCTAGATCACCGGACTTAAACCCTCTGGATTTTTACCTCTGGGGGCATCTGATAAGCGTTGTGTATGCTGAACCAGTTCCTGATGTGCATATCCTTCAACAGCGTGTCCACGTTGCCTGTGACGCTATTCAAAGAGAGGTCGGAACATGCCAAACAATCCATGATACGATGTGTTAATGCATGCTTTGCATCCCATGGAGGCCACTTTGAACATCTCTTGTGACTTGGATACAATTATGTTATGTTCTGTGTGCGGGGACAATTTGTCATTGTTGCACGCATATCGTTCATTTCCGGACACATGTTTATAGGACCTTTTTCCCTTCATTTTCAGTCAGGAATCAGCCCCTGAAGTTTGACGGTGTAATTACCATTCACCCTGTATGTATGTAATTTATAAATATAAATTATCTCGTGAATAAGATGATATTCTTGTTTTAATGTACAAACCTATAAATTCTTATAATGTAAATCTGAATCTGTATCATGCTGAAATATTATCACATGTTAAGAAACACAGCTTCATTACAACAACTTTTAACAATTAAATAAATTATAATAATTTTTCAAAACTTCATACCATCCTGGTGACCTCTGTCATTTTCTGTTTATTTAGCATGCAGATTGAGATAAAAAAAATCCTGGAATACAATAAACAAAATTGTTTCTAGCAAAATGTTAGAAAAAGTAAGTAACTAATAATGTTGAGTGATTCCGGGCTTTGAGGCCGTGGTCCATCACTGGTGTTCCTACCAGGCGTTTCTCCCTCAGCTGCGGAGGGTATCTTCAGTGGCGAGTACTTCTAGGTCGGAGGCTCGACTGTGAATGAGCGTTGAGCATCTGACCAGGACACAACACCTAGAAGTACTCGCCACTGAAGATTCCCTCTGCAGTTGAGGGAGAAACGCCTGGTAGGAACACCAGTGATGGACCACGGCCTCAAAGCCTGGAATCACTCAACATTATGATTACCGGCCTGCATTCAACTATCAAAGTAAGTATTTGTTCACAATAAATATAATTAGCCATAAAATTGATTGTAATTATACTTTCCAGTCATGAAGGTTTATGAGTTGGAGAAGTCATATGCTGATTCAGTTATTCCTGGTTAAGATAATTACAGAGAAGTGTGACAAAATGAAGTTACAAAAAAGTGGTAATACATTCCATTTCGTTCCAATGAAAGCCACAGAAATAAGTGGTATGAATTACATTCTAGAACTCATGGTAAAATGTGAATCCGTTACGATAACAAATTAAACATTTTTAATTGTACAAATCAATATTTTTAATTTGATGTTTATACTACTTCTTCTTTTGAATCTATCAATTATTTTTCTAAAAAAGATGAAGCAAAACATTTATCTTGTTCATTATTTTTAAATATTTCCATAATAATACTTTTTTTTTTCAAATTTTATTTATATTCATCAGTCAATAACACTATAATGATTTATTTCCATCAGATTCTGATTTGAAGGAAAACACCTATTTAGTTCCAATGAGGGGATATAGGAAATAATGTAAATATGATTCATGAAAAAAATATGGGAATAAAAGAATTTTATAGTCCCTAAAATATCCTAAATTTGAGATTAATGCGTATTTTAAAGTTCTTTTTGCCTAATCTTGCCTAAAACTGTTTCTTTTGCAATATTAGTCATAAACATGAGTGCTTTTTAATTCATATGAATGTTCAAACATTTAGTCATTGTCCAATCTTCTTAATTTATTGTAACCTTTGAATGGACTCTGAGACACAGGCTGCAGCTATTAAGTGGGAAGGAGGCTCAGTTAGAGCATTTAGTTCTCTTGTATTTACAAAAGTCTTTACTGATACCTAATATAACAGAATATCATCCTCTGTTTTTGTGAAGGAAAATTTTGCGCTTTGAATACCTACTAACGAGTTCTTATCTATAGAAAATTCCTTCCTGATGACAGAAACTCAATGAAGCTGAAGTAACTACAATCTGTTTTCTCTAAAGAAGGAAAGATCCCGCCACAACCTCCTCCTTCTAAGATGGAGCGTGTTATAGAGCATTTCACAACCCTCCTTAAACATAAATGGCTTTACCCTCCTTAGCATTGAAATGAGTTGGCAGGACCCTTCCTTCATTAGAAAAAAAAAACTACATAGTCATGTACTTTATGTCTTTCAGGCTAAATGGCCATGGTCTGGTATTATTAAAACTCGACGTTTCGTCTACTACTGTGGTAGACATCCTCAGGAGATTCTGCGTGTTCTTCGACTTGTTAACTCTTCAAATGTCGGCTGCAGACTGGCTATGTGTTGGAAATCGTGTCCTTATTTGTAGTTGAGTGTTGTGCAGAGATGTTTTCTACACGGTCCGCTACTTTGGAGCTATTTTTCTGATTGGTTATCACTGGCGTAAGTCATGGGTTTTATTCTCGTGTTATATAATGCCGGAATCCAAATTTTATTAATCTTCATAGTTTCTTCTTTTTTGTTAAATGAATTTTTGTGTTTGTAAATTTCGATAGCCTCTCTGTGAAGTCTTGGTGTAGTAATGTTGTGTTTTGGACAAAACTTGCGTTTCTTCAAATTTTATGGTATGTTCTTTGTTAAAATGCCATAAAATTTGAAGAAACGCAAGTTTTGTCCAAAACACAACATTACTACACCAAGACTTCACAGAGAGGCTATCGAAATTTACAAACACAAAAATTCATTTAACAAAAAAGAAGAAACTAAGAAGACTAATAAAATTTGGATTCCGGTATTATATAACACGAGAATAAAACCCATGACTTACGCCAGTGATAACCAATCAGAAAAATAGCTCCAAAGTAGCGGACCGTGTAGAAAACATCTCTGCACAACACTCAACTACAAATAAGGACACGATTTCCAACACACATCCAGTCTGCAGCCGACATTTGAAGAGTTAACAAGTCGAAGAACATGCAGAATCTCCTGAGGATGTCTACCGCAGCAGTAGACGAAACGTTGAGTTTTAATAATACCAGACCACAGCCATTTAGCCCGAAAGACATAAAATACATGAATCAAAATACCTGCTGTAAAAGTCTACAATTTTACATAAACTACAGAGTGTCCACAAAGTTCTGCTACCAAAACAATGTAACTTAGCTCGTAAACTATTTGAGATAGAGACATGCAGTTTTTTCCAACATATTCTACATCTCTCAAAGTTTTGTTTACATTTGTTGCAGATTGTGATTTAAATGACAATGATGACCTCACAGAAAAAGACCCAATGTGTGCATTCAGCGGGCAATAAAGCGCTCTAGCAAAAATTTAAGGAGTTTGTTGAATGAACCGCTGCATGCAGCAAAACTGCCAAATTTCAATTTGTTCATTGGCTCATTACTCATATTACTATGGGATGCTATTGAAATTAATCATAATACTAATAGGGATATACAGAATTTACGATTTATTTTAATGTATGTAATTTATGAAATTGACGAATAGATCATTTAAAATAAAATATTATTATAACGAGAAAATTTGTATTTTTTTAATTAATATATCAGGTGGCTCCGTGACGCAAGCAATTAGATGCTTGCATTTCACCACTGGTTTCTCGAGAACCTTATTTATAATATTTATTATTAATCTTATTAATTTGTGTTTTAGTAAGAGTAACTTTTTTAACTTTATAGAGTCTCGGTCACTATACATGGATTTTGTAGTGGAGAAAGCGGATCTACGGCATGTTCTTTCGGGGTTTCTCCCATTTTTCCCTACCACAATTTTATTCCACCTTTCCCCATTTTCATCTCATCCATTTCGTTCATCAGATGTAGTCAGCCTGCACCCTAGTTAATTACAGACCTCTATAAATATAGTGGCTTAATCTAATCTTTCTACATGACCCCGAGTTGGACACAACTTGATATTATTTTATTATATTAAAACATCACTCCTGCAAATTCCCTATGTGTTGCAGATCTTGCTCCTTCACCATCACATAACACATATATTTAATAACCAGACTAAAAGTATTGCCAGGTGGGCTGTAGGGCAAATTTTATTCACTTTTTCAGCCATTTTATTCAAGTCATTTCTTACATAATATTTGACACTTTTAGGCCTATGTTTAAATCTATGAGGATTAGGGGTTACATTAGAAAAACACAGGAAATATAGGCATATGTGCAAAACTAATGTAAGTAGTGCAAGACATGGCCTAAGTACAGCATCCAAACAATTGTATAAAGGATGGCATCATTGTATTTTTTCAACCTCAAACATACTTCTTCTTTATTTTAAATTTCTTAAGGAATAGGAATTAAAACAAAGAAGAATATCAATTTGTAATAATTTAAATACAGTTTTCTTAATAATTGATTAATTCAATTTTTTTGCGTCATCTGAAAATATGAATTACTTATAAGAGTAACTACCATAATCTTTATGGCTAAAATAAAACCAAAATATTATATGTACTTTCCAATCATATATTTGAAATTCTGTCATAAGAGCAGTTAATTATACGTAACCTCTCACTCACCATACTTTAAGACATTATTTAATATAATCTTTAACATCAGCAATGCCACTTTCTTAGTAAAGTTAAGTGTTACACTAAATAGTATATCAATGAATCATTTATAATGTATGAAAAACATTTACCACCAAGATTAATGGTAGTATACAGTGAATAGCAATATCCCATAAGAGAGACTACATGCATTTGAATTAAAAGATATAAGACCACATTTTATTTTACGATAAATTGGGAATTAAATTGAAAATTATTCATATCTGGTTCAAGTAATGGCTCCCAGTATCTCAATGATAGGACATAGTATATACAGCTGGAGATTAAATAATAATGGATCAGCTGTGATTAAAATCCTATGTTGAGTGCACATATTTTCTGTTAATACATTAACCAACTCTAGCTGTAATTTAATTTTATTAATGCACGTTGCACTAGAGTATTTGTATCTTCACTGGTCAAATTTAGATAAGAAATCTAGAATATTGTAATATTTCAATTCAATTTATGGCCGATACTTCACAAAGTTCTTTATTCAGAAAAGATAACAAACATAAGATACACAGTTCATCTCTTTGTCCATTCCACAATTTTCTTATTGTGTTACACATTTAAAGAAGAGTACAAATGTTCGTTTACAAATCTGTAGAGAATATTGGTTTGACAACCACTGTAGCACTTCCAAAAATGACCCCATGAACACAATCATAAGATTCTAATTTATTTTACATATATCTTGATATTAAAAATTATAATTAACTTTGCACCAGGTATTAGCGAATGAAACATCTGGGGATTTAATTTTCATAATAAAAACATTGACTCGTCAATAACACAATGATCTACATGAAAAGAAGAGGTTATAATCGTAAATTCTTGATGTTGATAACAATTTTAAAATTATCACTGTCTTTAGTTTTACTTAATATATCACTTATGTTGATCTAAAATGGTTAACCACCTCGAATAATTCATATATTAATGTCCAGACATAAAAAATACAAAATTTATACATCAAACATAAATTGTTTATAGACAAAGACACTATGTTTAAACTGAATGAACCAGCCAATCACAATGGATGCAGCGGTTTTTTCTGTCTGCAGCCTACTTTTACTTCACTGCAATAGCTGCAAGTCCGCTAGAGAACTTTATTGCCCGCTGAATGGTATGCTGCGCTAAAAGCACATTTGCAGGCTTTGGCCGCTCAATGCCCCTAATGTGTATGGTGGTGTGCTGAGTCTGTTAAATCACCAGTACCCCCACATCAATATGTTCTGGCAGTTAACATGTCCAAACACAAAGAAAGAGAATATCGCCCTCTGTAGGTACTCAATGTCTTCATCAATTGCATTCAGCACGCCAAGGGAAGTCAGTTGGCAGCAACGCTTGCGTAATTTGCACTTTTTAGGCCTGAAGATGTAGCCGTTTATGGAGGACTTTATGAATGGTTGATTTTGGTAAATGCAGTTCCCGTGAAGCACGACGAACCAATTTTTGAGGTCTGAGTTTAAATGCAAGTTGCACATTGTCGATAGTTTCTTGGCTCACACCTGGTCATCCACTCCGTGGCACTGCCAGTTGCTCTGTCCATCTAATTATGGATTATTTGGATGGAGGATCTCTTCCATATTGCCGGCGGAAATTTTGCTGAACAGTTACTGGTGATTTACCAGACTCAACATACCACCATACACATTGGGTATTTCCCTGTGGTGTCGTCATTGTCGTTTAAATCACAATCTGCAACAAATGTAAACTAAACTTTGAGAGATGAAGAATACATTGCAAAAAACCGCATGTCTCTATCTCAAATAGATTACGAGCTAAGTAACATTGTTTTAGTAGCAGGACTTTGTGGACACCCTGTATAATGCCATGATTCATTATTAATTCAACAAAGTAAGCTTTTTTTTTTTACCGATAACCTACGTTTTATATAAGGTATAAACTTTGATGTTCATTTTCTGAATTTCAGGAAATTTGGAGTTCCATTGGTTTAATTTGTAACAAGCACATAACAGTAATATGTGGTACAGTCAATAAGTTTTGAGACTGAGCGCATAGTGGCGCTGTGATGCACTATAGCACATAGGTGGCGCCGTGGTATGGTACCTTGTCAGTTAGTCTCTTGTCCCAGCAAGAGACAGTTGAGTGCATGCACTGCAAGCAGAACTAGTTGTTTGAATGCACATGTCGGAACTTGAGATATCATAGTTAGAGCAACATCAAGTTGTGACAGAAATTAGGCAAGACGACTGCCGAAATGTTTCAAATGATGCAGTAAGTTTATGGTGAGCACACATTGAGTCACAGTGTTGTGTTTAGGTGGCACCGACATTTTTTTGCAAGGAAGATATAGATTGGAAGATGATGTGCATACTGGTCGGCCACAAATAATTCAAACTAAATGCAAGATCCAAGAAGTTGTAATGTTGGTGTGTACTAACCACTCCCAATCAGTAGACAATCTGGCAGCAGCGGCAGGGGTCAGCCATGGTACTTGCTACAAAATTCTGTCTCATGACCTGAACATGTCTCGTGTTACCCATCACAGTGTTTCACAAATGCTGTCACAAGACCAACGTGATGACCGCATGACGAATTGTGGTGACTTTATCAGTAGTGCTGACGATGATCCGACGTTTCTCAACTGGATAAAAACTGGAGACAAAACATGGTGTTTCCTTTATGATCCGTAACTGAAACAACAATCTGCCATCTGAAAAACGCCATTATCACCACGACAGAAAAAACTGTGACAAGACAGGTCAAAAGGCAAGGTGATGCTTGAACTGTTTTTTTGTTTCAAATGGAATTGTTCACATGGAATTCATATCAGAAGGTGCAACTGCAAACAAAACCCGCTACAAAGAGATCCTTGGTCATTTATGCGATTCAATACGCTTTAAGCGACCTCAGCTTTGGCATACAAAGAATTGGCTACACGACAACACCCCCCACACATAGTTCTGTCCTTGTCCAAGAGGAACTTGCAAGGCAACAGGTGACAGTTTTGCCATACCCTTGCATACTCACCTGATCTTGCACCATGCAATTTTTTTTTCTCTTTCCTCACATGAAAGCAATCCTACATGGGTGTATATTTCATTCTTCTGTAGAGGTCAAGACTGCCACAAGAGAAGCCATATGGGACCTTCCTGCCAACATCTATCAGCGGTGCTTCCAGCAGCTATACCAACGTTGGCAAACGTACATAATGGCCAATGGCAACTATTTTGAGGGAGGGTGTGGTTCTGTTTAAGTGTACGCCGAGTTATTGGCATCTTGTGAGACATCCAGTTTCTTGTGGGTGCCTATCCTCCAGGCGTAAAGTCCCAGAACTTAATGACTGCAGTAGTATATATATTAACAATGTTCTCTTCTTAACCATTGTTTTACCTGTTTGTCTTAAGTTCATCCTTCCAAAATCAATATTGTTCACCTCAATAGCACATAAATATTATGTATGAAATAAGAATACTACTATCAAAATGCATTTACTGCACTCATATTACTTTCTTTAATGGGTTATGTAAAAAATTGAAAGTCTTAGATATGAAAATTTATTGTGCAAAATTCAGGATTTCAGGCAGATGTGCACAACAACTAGAAACTGTAATCATAATATTTAATAATTTGCAAATTATAATACAGTAATCAAAACAAATCACAAAATAAATACAGAACAAACTGTATTAAAATATATATAAATATAAAACATAAAGCAACTTCTTTTTGGTTTACTTACAGGAACTGATTAAATTTATGAGCCATGCTTGTTGCGAACTTGCAGAGTTGCTAATAGGATGGTCCACTTTGTAATCTGCTGGAGTGTCCCTTAATTCTGTGTGTGAAAACCCATACCTAACTCCAAGATACTTCACATTTCTGTTACATATATACAGCACAGACAGTATCTTTCTACTGTACATACCAATACAATTTGAGTCAAATATCCATTAATTTTATTTATTAGACTTTGAATATGTTCAAGTTAACGGTTTCAATTTCAACTTCTTGCTGAATATGTGAGTCAATTAAAAAATAACACAACTGAATCTTTTCATCATTCAATAAACAGAGACAGCAAAGCATTGCTGTATTGCACATCATCTTCAATGCTTAAATCTTGTAGTACTCAATGTTTAAATAAAAAAGTTAAAATTTGACACATTTATTACAAGAATAATTTTAAAATTAATCAATAAGATCTTAAAATCAATAAAATGGGACTACTTTGATCCAAGAGGGGTTACATTAGTCCAGTAATGAAAAAGTTTTTGAGTCAAATAGAGGGAATTACCCCAAATATTTTATTACATATATTTTATTAAACATATGCACCAACAAAAGTACCAAATAACATACCGAAGATGAAACATGTTTGAAAGGCCTTCATGATTTTGAATAATTAAGTAAGTTTTTGGACAGGAATCCATTTTGATTGAGGAAGACGGGTATAAAAAGGAACTTATTTTTTAAAAAAATAATACATAGCCTCAATTGTGATTACAATGAATCTTAAGAAATATTGATAAGTGAAAGCTGTTGATAATGTTTGGAAACTTCCCTCTATATTGTATTATTGCAACACTTAGAGGAGAAAGTAGTTCCATTTGATGGTATGTAATTCACACTCATTAAATGCAATACTTTTAAAATTCATTATGAAACACCACATCCTTAACTAGGTACACTGTTATAAAATACTCATGTTTTCATTATTAATTTAACACTTCTCACTGAAGGATACATTTAATTTGAAGAGAAAAATGTTTCTCTTCAAATTTAAGTTATAAAATACTGTTTTACAAGCTAAAGATGGAACACATGTTCTTCTAGTAGGCCTTTGATGTATTTTATAAAATTTTACCTAGTTGAGAACAAGATCTCAGGAGAAAATGTTAATCTATTCCTGCTGAAAAATCAACAGATGTACACTTATTGGAGTAAGAGGGTATGTGCTTATACTTATTCCATATTTAACTAATTACTTAATTTATATAATACTACTTTTTGTTTCATCAATTTTTTGTTTTACGTAGAACTATAATACTCGTATTTTATAGAATGGTGCATTTGAATAACCTGTCAATAAATCTGTGTACCTGTATTTATATTGGAAGATCTTTATCATTCATTTGACTCTTATCATCCTGCCTAAATATTTAAATCTCCAACACAACTAAAGAAATTAATTTCTGTCTGAGCTAGAATTTGAACCAGCTGGTTTAAATTAAAATTTTTTATACCTCTCTTCATATCCAGTCCTCTAATTAAACCAGTTTCAAAACCAGTTTAATCGACATAACATCAGTTGAGATATTACTGAAGATGAAACCACCTAGGTTTTGAAACTGGTTTAATTAGGAGACAGGATATGAGGTGAGTATAAAGAATTTTAATTTAAATCTTAAATTAAACCTCACACTGATTTTTTCTATAAAAATTCAATCCAGCTGGTGCTCTATCGTTGAGCTACTTAGGCTACTCCCAGACTAAGCAAATTCTCTCTCTTTAATCCCTGCACCCTCATAGCAGTGAACTTCATTCACAAAACAACAGAATGCTTCTAAATCAAGAAGACATGAAGATGGGATTTACACTGTGCTATTTATGAACTAATATGAAAATGAATATATCTAACATATGTGTTTCCAAAAAATTTATATTTATAATTTCTTCATTAATTATTCAATTATTTTTATAACATCATTTATTGTCATTTTAATTATTCATAGTTATATTCTGATTGTTTACCACTTGGAGCTTATATTGGTTAATGAATTACACAGAGTTATCCAGACCTGCAGTCCCCATAACTGATTTAACTTTTAAGTTATATGGAAAGACATTACATCTACAATGTATAAATGGTTTACACTTATTTAATGTCTGTTAGAATTTTTATCAAGCTATAGGTTATATTAAAAAACTTAGAGTTCCAGACTGTTTCTTTATTAACTTTTTTCTGGGCTGTCTGGATGTCACTGTATCAATATAATTTTTTAAGATTCCTAAAGAAGTCCAGAATAAAATGGAAGAAAGTCAGGAAAAAAATATGGAGCTGTTTAATAAGGCATTTTCATGTTATTATTGCAAATTTTGTAACCAGACATCTATAACACAGACTGATATACACCAGAAGCGAGTAAAAGGCAGATTTCTGTAAGAACATGACATGAGGCATGTTTCACTAACACAGCATTGCCATATCTTAATATTATTCGTTTTTAAACACCTTAATGATGGACAAATTATATTTGAAAAGAAAAATATATGCCTAGACTGGGGTTTGAACCCAGGACCTTTGACTTTCTATGTCAATTTGCTCAGATGGAAGAGCATTGACATAGAAAGTCAAAGGTCCTGGGTTCAAACCCCAGTCTAGGCGTATATTTTTCTTTTCAAATATAAATTGCCATATCTACTTGTTGGATAAAAAGAAGTCCATTTACTTTTGAACTGACCCCTAAAATGATAGTAATGCATAACTGATATCAAATGCTACATACACTATCAGAGACAAAAATAAATCAGATTAACTGAATTATGGCTAAGCAAGAATAATTTACATATTTCACAGGTGTATTTTATCAAGCACAGAATGGTTAAAATAATAATTAAAAACAATATATTTTTGTCACTTTCTTCAGATCACATGACATTCAGTCTGATCTGGCTTATTTTTTAACACTACTAATACTTAAAATTGCTTATTTATAGTAAATAGTAAATTTAAGCTGATTAGTAGAGTATGTTTCAGATATTTCTCAATGGTATCCTGCTGCATACATTTGCTTTAAAAAGCCATAATCCTAATTTGAAGATAAGGAGGGGATTGGATCAACAAGGGTCTGAATTTTAATTCCAATTACTGGTGCAAGGACAAATAACTGACCACAGAACAATCAATATATTACCTCTTAGAAAGCTACATACTCTCATAATGCAATAATTTTAAAATATTTAATATTGCTCTATATGAAAATACTTCAAATAACTAATTAATGGAAATGGCAATAATAAAAAAATTAAACATTTTAATTTTATGAATAGAACCTTTAAAATGACAAGTTTCACAATATTTGGATATTATTTATTTATATCACTCTGATTTTTTTAAACAATATTCACTGAATAATCAATTGAGTTGATATTTACTTACTCACTGGCACTATCGAACCCGTAGGTTCATGGCCGGAGTTCATATTTACTTGATGAAAATCCATATTTATTAATTAAATAAAAATAAAACTTAGTTGTATTTGATTTTCATATTTATTAAGATATAATTCAGTGACAGCTGTTTCGGTACACTGTACCTTCATCAAACATGTTAACAAATTATGAATTGTGTTATTATAGTACATATCAACTGATCTAAGCAACAATACAACAATAATTTATTTAAATTTTTTAATTTAACAAAGGCGATTCATTCAAATCAAGTTGAGAATTTAACAGTTTATTGCTACTTTTCAATTTATTTATTTTTTACAGCCTCCAAAAGGTCCAACTTCTTACCCTTATCACAAACATGTAAAATTTCAAAATTTGGATCGAAACAATGATTAAATTGGAATAGGTGGTTAGCATATTTTGAATATTCTAAATTTCTGTTATATGCTCTCACGTGTTCCTTTATACGAGAGATAAAATGTCTACCAGTTTGTCCTATATAGACATTGTCACATGTGCCGCACTTCAATTTATATACACCTGATAATTTTTTTTTTATTTTGGTTTTATTGTTTTTTTATTATATTTTGTAAAGTTTTATTAGTTTTAAATGCCACATTAACGTTCAACTTTTTTAAGTGTTTAGATATTTTATTGGAAAGTGGGCCTAAGTGTAACATTATGACATATTTCTTTGTTTTCCTTGGGTAAAGGAAAAACTTTGTTGATTGCTTTTTTGTAATGAATTTTCTTAATTAAATATTATATAATTTTAGGGTTGTAGTTATTATTAATAGCTAATTGTTTAATAATATTCAATTCATTATTATATTCCAAGGGTAAAAGAGGGATATTTAAAAGTCTATGAATGTAACTATTAAAGGCTGCCATCTTATGAGTATATGGGTGAAGAGAAGAACTATGGACAGTGGTATCAGTATGAGATGGTTTGTGAAAGATACCAAACTCAAACTTATTATCAATGTGTTTTATTGATAAATCCAAGAAATTTATACTATTATTTGTTTATAATTCCATTGTGAAATTAATACTTTTGTGTATGTTATTAATACAATTTAAAAAGGAATTCAATTGTCTTTTAGTTCCTATGAAGCCTGCTATGACATCATCTATACAACGATACCAAAATAGAACATTTTTAGCTAATACATTTTTATGTATGGTTTGTTCTAAGTCATCCATAAAAATATCTGCCAAAAGAGGGCTCAATGGATCACCCATAATCAAACCATCTTTAACTATGTACAAGATGGTTTGATTATGGGTGATCCATTGAGCCCTCTTTTGGCAGATATTTTTATGGATGACTTAGAACAAACCATACATAAAAATGTATTAGCTAAAAATGTTCTATTTTGGTATCGTTGTATAGATGATGTCATAGCAGGCTTCATAGGAACCAAAAGACAATTGAATTCCTTTTTAAATTGTATTAATAACATACACAAAAGTATTAATTTCACAATGGAATTAGAAACAAATAATAGTATAAATTTCTTGGATTTATCAATAAAACACATTGATAATAAGTTTGAGTTTGGTATCTTTCACAAACCATCTCATACTGATACCACTATCCATAGTTCTTCTCTTCACCCATATACTCATAAAATGGCAGCCTTTAATAGTTACATTCATAGACTTTTAAATGTCCCTCTTTCACCCTGGAATATAATAATGAATTGAATATTATTAAACAATTAGCTATTAATAATAACTACAGCCCTAAAATTATAGAATATTTAATTAAGAAAATTGATTACAAAAAGCAATCAACAAAGTTTTTCCTTTACCCAAGGAAAACATAAAGAAATATGTCATAATGTTACACTTAGGCCCACTTTCCAATAAAATATCTAGACACTTTAAAAAGTTGAACATTAATGTGGCATTTAAAACTAATAAAACTTTACAAAATACAATAAAAAACAATAAAACCAAAATAAAAAAATAAAAATTACCAGGTGTATATAAATTGAAGTGTGGCACATGTGACTATGTCTATATAGGACAAACTGGTAGACGTTTTATCTCTCGTATAAAGGAACACGTGAGAGCATATAACAGAAATTTAGAATATTCAAAATATGCTAACCACCTATTCCAGTTTAATCATTGTTTCGATCCAAATTTTGAAATTTTACATGTTTGTGATAAGGGTAAGATATTGGACCTTTTGGAGGCTGTAGAAATAAATAAATTGAAAAGTAGTAATAAACTGTTAAATTCTCAACTTGATTTGAATTAATCACCTTTGTTAAATCTAAAAATTTAAATAAATTATTGTTGTATTGTTGTTTAGATCAGTTGATATTTACTATAATAACACAATTCATAATTTGTTAACATGTCTGAAGAAGGTACAGTGTACCGAAAGAGCTGTCACTGAATTATATCTTAATAAATATGAAAATCAAATAAAACTAAGTTTTATTTTTATTTAATTAATAAATATTCATTGAGTTGATTAAAAAAGGTGTAATAATTTTTATAAAATGTAAAAAAGTTTTAAAAATAATTTAATATTTCTACATTTGAATAACATTTGAATAAGTCATTTCGAAAAGGGATCACCTACAGTTGATCAAATTTTACAGGAGAGGGAAAAAACTGATTCATCTTTTCCAGAGTAAAGCATTGAATCTGAAACTGCTACTGAATAATTTTCATGCCCATTCACATTTACTCAACGATTTACATGACTTACTTGTTCGTTTTCTCAGAAATCTAAGAATTTTCCCGAGATGACCCCTTTTCAAAATGAACAAAGAAAATTTTCATAAATAAAACGCATTTCATTGAAAAAGTTGATTATGAGAGAACTACATTCATGGAATAATATTGTATTAATTTTACTATGTTTTATTACTTGGAAGTGACTAAAAAAGTATACCAAAAAGTCCTAATCATCCTACATCTTTGACTTTATCTACTATTTCAACTGTAGTTGTCGGCCATTTGAATAAATCATCATAAAAATGTCGATGAATATCAGTTTTTACATCATCCATTTTCTTGTAGTTGATTGGTACTTTGCTGATGTAGGCAGGTTGTGTTTTCGCATCTGGTATTCACAGTATTTCTGGGGCTTTGGTTTAAGCAAGATGAATTCTTGTTCCCTGAGTCCGGCCGATGACGATTTCAGGCTTATCACTCAAATTTGTAAACTTTATTTATTGCAAAACAATGTTTTTGTTCCTTTGGAACACCTTTACCCATACTCTGTATGGACAATACTTCATTTTTTAAAAAAGGTTGGTCACCACTGTTGAAAATTGATAATATCCATATGTTGAATTTTCTTCAAGGAAAACTTGTTGTTTTGAGAATAACTACTTACAAAGCTCTCATATTCCTCTGGAGTATAAATGCGGTCATGATGTGTAGATTTTGTGTTTTACTACCGTAAAATTTATATCGCAGTCATTGAAGGAATGACCCCTTTGGGGGAAATATATTTTAACTTTTGTGGATTTTCCTGTCATTGTGAGGGCAAGAAGGTATCAAATCATGGTATTCTTACAATTCTGGCCGGGACAGTTTCTTTATTTCAGAGGCATGCTCCTCAAGAAAAAGGTTGAGAATGATACAAACTTCATCAGGGCCTTTGCGAGCTTCCCTTCATGGTATGAATAGAATACTGCTTTACCTGTTTTGAAATCCTGTATATGCAAAATTAGTTTATCCACAGTTGCCAGTAATAGAATACCTCTTGAACAGTTAACAATGGTAGAGGTAAATTTTGCATGTAATGGAAGCATATATCCAAAACTGAAGGGTCCTGTTTACAATTTTCTTTGACCTCCTCTATTTTAGAATAAAACTTTTTGGCCCGCCTTTTGTGAACACCATTTGAGCAGCAGGAACCCACTTCGCAGTGTCATTATGATGAGGACCATTCAGTTTCGTAACCATTTCGAGCATACATCGATTTGAGGCTGACCAAACGAGATATACAAATTTTCATTGAAATACTTGAGAAAGAACTTATACTTCACTTCCTTTCCTTCATCAAGTTCTGGATTTTTAAAGAACATTTGGTGTGTTAGTTTTACCTAAAAAATACTTTTTTTTGGAAATATTCTTGTGTCACCCTGTTTGAAAAGGGAACAACTCGGCGAGTTGATCCTTTTTCGAAATAACTAACTGAAAGGCAAAGTCAGAAAATGGTAAAGGAATAGTGTAGTTGAACCATTCCCAAGCTGAATCAATGGAAGGACATACGTAAACATGGAATAATGAAAAAAGTGAGTTTCAGAAAAAATTGTAGATGATCCCTTTTTGAAATGACTCATTCATTACTCTGGAGGTTTTAATGACAAAATAAAAAGAGTCGACATTATCTCATCAGTTGTGAGGGTTTACACTTTTAACTAGGGCCGTCAGTACATTCACTTCAGTTCTTTTCAATTCTTCCAAATTTGACCCTCTTTTATTTTTCTCCAATCTTTACCTTTATCTTCCTTGTTCTTCTTCACTTCATTCGCCATCATCTTGCCCTTTTCAAATTTTCCATCTAAACAGAATATTCTTAAAAAAAGTTCCAATATTTACAGAGATTGTAGTATACAATAAAACGAGCAAAAATATTCTTATAAATGGACAATCGGCTAAGAGCCATTTTTTAAAAAACTGAGATTTTGATGCCATCTGTTGCACTGGCTCATGAATTAAGTGTACACACACTTTTAGTGCTAAATCTTTAAGTATAGCCTTATCTTGAGGTTCTTTTAATTAAATTATTTTGAGTCTGTGAAATCTTACCTCAATATTATTGTTGAGTCTGGTCATGATGCTGAAGATGATTAGAAGGCTAATCGAAACATGTTTAAGAACAAATCAACATTAATATTGAGGTAAGATTTCACAGACTCAAAATAATTTAATTAATAGCCTTATTATTAAAGAAAAATGTAAATGTCATCAATCTATCTGAATTCTATGATTTGCAACAAACTGCTATGAAACCAGATCTTCATAAATACTAATCTAAATTTTGCATCATGCAGCTAAGCACCAAATGTTCCTGCTCTTAGATTGTTGATGCATAACTGTCAAACAAGGAAAATAACTTGCAATATCCAGTATTGTTAGTTTGGTGCTACAATAAATAGTGAAGATTGACTTAAACTTTAAAAGTATTTTTCTCAAAACTTACATAATGGTGCATAGCTGATTGATGCATAATGTTGTCCAATTAACTTTTTTTTAGGAATTAACATAATGAGATATTATTTATTTAAGTAAAATTTTATCACCTCATCTCATTTCTTCTTCTCCTTCTTCTTAGATTAGTTTCAGACTCTTCTTCGGTTCCATCCTCAGTATTTCCATGACCGTTGTTATGTCGTCTGGAAGAGCCACCTCTGGCTCCCTCCGTTGGTAGACTATTCATTCATAGTGTTCTGCTCAAGAGCAGGTCTTTCACTGCAAACTCAGCATTCTCCACTCTTTCCTTGACTCAGCTGGTAGACTATAGAACTTTGAAATCAAATTGTTTACCCCAGGAATTTTGAAGTTCATTAATTTCTCCTTTTCGTTTTGTTGAATGTATATTTTTTTTTCCCAAGCCACAAGTTCTTTGGGATTTTCTATTTTTTTTATTAATTTAGTCTTTTTTTTATTTGATGTTTTTCTGATCATATATCGGCTGCTACTGCAGATTTTTCTACTTCCCCATTCTTAACATTCCCGACATGTTCTTTCACTCTGATTTTTTAATTTCTCTTTGTTTTCCCTATGTGGTCTTTCTCACATTCCCTGCATTTAATCTGTTAAATCTCTGATTTGTCTTCTTCTTCTATTTACTCATTTTTGTTGGATCCAATGATGCTGAAGTCATTTTTCGGTGCCAATCATATGTTCAGATTTTTATACATTTTTTAAACTTCAATGGATGATATCGTCGGCGTTCAAGCAGAAGTCACTAAGTCCAAAATTGGCTGTTTTGAGATATGTACACTACTATATTACGAAAATAATTCTTCACAGTCTGGCAAAAGCCACTAAGCGCTATTCCTGTCCTTTTCTAATTTATAGACACTTAATATTTTCTGGCGAAACAAACTTGTGATGTGTGATCAAATTTTAATATTGCTGTATCTCAAAACAACAATTTTGGACCTAGTGAAATCTGCCAGAACGACAATGATATGTGAATTTATTGAATATTATGTTTTTCTTCCTTTTATTTTAGAAGACTTTGATTAAAAAGAAATTTGTCTTTTGAACTTATTTTCTTTTGTATCATGCTTTATTCAAATCCATTATTGTAGCCACATTGATTGTGTGTTCTTATCTTTTTCATATTTTTTTCTGTTCATGGGTATGTTCACTAATATATATGTCAAACTATTGAAAACTGCCTCTTTGTGGGCTATGTGTAAAACCTGTGGCTTTTATATAGTTATCTATATGTGTCTTCTTTCCTTCATTCCTCATTAAATATAGATTTAAAAATGGCCTTTCTCTATTAATTTATGTTTCCGTAGAGAACTTTATAGTTTGATTTTGAATGTTCAACAATTTCAAAGCATCATCCATTATGTTTATGATTTACTATAGTAATTATGTCATCAACATATTTACACCAGAATTTGAAAATTAAAGGATGTCCGTAAATTAATGAGTCATTTTTACATCATACCTCATATTTGATGTTTCTTTAAACACGGGAACTAGTTTTCTAGAGAACCATCTCCCTCATTTTCAACCGACATTATGACTACCGGCTTTTCGTTGGAATCTCCATCAAGAATGTTGCCATCTGGTGTTGATTTGATGAACTTCGAGATGAGGTCACATTCATCAGGAATCTCGAAATTCATGGATCTAAATTTGTTCTTCTGAATATATATCTTCTCCCAAATTGTCAATTCTAAAGGTTTTTCCATATGTTTTAAAAGTTGGGCCTCTTTTTCAATTTTATGATTCTCCAATAAACTATGTGCTGCAATAGCTGATTTTTCAATTTCATCATTTTTCATATTTCTAAAATGTTTCTTTGTGCCAGTGTCCAAATTCCTTTTTTGTTTTTCCGATATATATTTTATTACAGTCCTAACAATTATTTTGATAAATTCTAGATTTTTTGCTATCTGGGGTGTTCAATTTCTTATTAGTTATTAATAGATTACCAAGGCTAAATTTATTTATCAGTGCTAATGTAATATTGATTTTTTTTTAAAAATTTGTTATGTATTTCAGGATGATAAGTAATTTTCTTAATTTTTTGTTTCCTTTCTTTGAATCAGATTGCAGGGTAGTGTATTCTTTTAATCTTTTTTGTTGTATGGATTTCTTTATAATTTATTTATGATTATTTCTTTTCCAAAACCATTTAAATTAGCTATGTTCAAAATGTGATTGTATTCTTTCTTAAAATCTTCTCCATTTAATGGAACATTTAATAATCTATATATCAAACTATTGAAAATTGCATGTTTATGCGCAATATGATTGAAACCTGAAGACTTTACATAATTGTCTTCAGGTTTCAATCATATTGCGCATAAACATGCAATTTTCAACAGTTTGATACATAGATTATTAAATGTTCTATTAAGTGAAGAAGATTTTAAGAAAGAATGCAATCACATTTTGAACATAGCCAATTTAAATGGTTTGGAAAAGAAATAATTGTAAATAAATTAAAGAAATTCAGACAACAAAAAAAGATTAAAAGAATACACTACCCTGCAATCTGATTCAAAGACAGGAAAAAAAATTAAGAAAATTACTAATCATCCTGAAATACATAATAAATTTAAAAAAAAATTTCAAGAAATTCAATATTACATTAGCACTGATAAATAAATTTAGCCTTGGTAATCTATTAATAACTAATAAGAAATTGAACACCCCAGATAGCAAAAATCTGGAATTTATCATAAGTAATGCCACGAGTGATTTCCAAATTATCGATAAATTCACGACTCACGAAGTGAGGAGTGAATTTATCTAGAGAATTTGGAAATCAAGAGTGGCATTTGTTAGGACTATTTAACGAATAAAATTAAGCTGTTTACTCACAAATCATTATTTAACTATAGTTATTTTAAAATATTTATATATTTAATGTAAACGGCAATGTTTGAAAACAAATGAGAAACGATAGGTATGCTTCATCTGCTTCTTTTGTTTATCACTGCAACCAGATCATACTATTTATTGCCAAAGGAACACAATATTGTAAGAATGCTCTCTAGTGGAGAAAAAATGAAACACATCAAACTGTATATTAATTCATGTCCGATGTCGTATGATGTAAATATGACAATTATATTTTTCTGGATTGTTACCTGGGAAAAAATACATTTAAGAAAGTGCAAACAGTGGTTTCTTTTTTTGGTGGTATAATCAATTGCTACAAACGTTTTTATATTAACTCCCGCATGCGGGATGTGTTGACATTCATGCACTATATATACAATCTGGTAGCTGTATTTCTCACGGGCTCAGTCACTGCAAAATAATGTTCAGACCTGTTCAGAATATTAAAAAGGAGGAGCTTTCTTTAATATGGTAATTATAACACTGATAAATATTTCGTGAAACACGAGTCTGATTGGTTGTAAAACAGAAATCATTGAAACGTGATTGGCCATTGACTCCCATTTGGGGCATGAGTTAAATAGTCAAATTAATTGTTAGGACTGTAATAAAGTATACATAGGAAAAACAAAAAGGAATTTGGGACACTCGCACAAACGAACATTTTAGAAATATTAAAAATGGTAAAATTTAAAAATCAGTAATTGCAGCACATAGTTTGTTGGAGAATCATAAAATTAAAAAAGAGGCCCAACTTTTAAAACATTTGGAAAAACCTTTAGAATTGACAATTTGGGAGCAGATGTATATTTAGAAGAACAAATTTAGATCCATGAATTTCCGAGATTCCTGATGAACGTGACCTGATCTCGAAGATCATCAAACCAGGTGGCAACGTTATTGATGGAGATTCAAACGAAAAGGCAATAGTCAAAATGTCGGTTGAAAATGAGAGAGATGGTTCTCTTGAAAACTAGTGCCTGTGTTTAAAGAAACATGAGGTAAGATGTAAAAAATGACTCATTAATTTACGAATGAAGAACCTCATAATGTTATTTCCTATATTTAACTATGAATAAAGGATGTCCATTGTGTTTGAAATTCCCCATGAATAGATTGGCTAAAAATGAGGACAAAGGGGTTCCCATAGAAGAACCTGAATTTTGTTTATAGAATTTCCCATTGCATGTGAAAAAATATTATCAATACATATTCCAGTTAAAGTTTTATATTCCAATATTCTTTCTTTTTCAATTTTTATTTTTGTTCAGCCAATTTTCTAAAATTTCCATAGTTTTTTCCTTTGGAATATTTGGAAACAATGAAACAACATAGAAGGAAACTAACTTATATGATAATTCTAATTCTATTTTTTAAATTTTTTTTACTAATAGAGAATTTTAATTTTTCTATCAAACATTCATCAAGCCAATACTACTATACAATGGGGAGGTAAAATCACAGCAAATAACTCGAACCTGAACCGCCTAGAAGTATGCCAAAATCAGGCTTTACGGCTTATAACTGGCGCAGCAAAATCAACTCCAATCGCAGCAATGCAAGCACTAACTCAGAACCCTCCAATATGTCTAACTTTAGAGGAACAGGCAAAAACACAACATGAGAAAATGTTACGATTAACAACAACAAAATGGGAAAAAAGGCAGTTACAACCAACCAAGTTGAAAACACAAACAAGTTTCTTCTCCAAAGTAACGGAAAGAAAAACAGATTTAAATCTTCCTAAATCTAAAGAAAATATTTTGATCAGAGAAAACCCTCTTACTTTTGAACCAATTAACATTCAGCTAAATCAAGAAGAACCAGTTACAAAATCTGAAACTCCCACACCTGTACTAAAAGCTCTAGCATTAGAAGCTGTGAATAAGAGATATCCACCAGAAGAATGGTTACATGTCTACACAGATGGATCTACTATTGATAACAACTCAGGATCAGGAATTACATGTGCATTATTTTCATTGTATCAACCAGCAGGATACCACACAACAAATTTTGATGCGGAAGTAATGGCTATTCATATTTCACTCCAACAATTACTATACAGAATAAATAAATTTCAAAATGCTGTCATACTCTCTAATTCTAAGGCAGCAATATATGCAATAAATTCACACAAAACGAAGTCAATACAAATTAAAGAATGCTACAAAATGATTCAACAACTCCAAAAACTACAGAAAAGAATTCAATTGCAATGGATACCTGCACATTGTGGAATTGCTGGAAATGAGACTGCTGATTTTCTTGCCAAAAAAGGCTCCAATTTAATTCAGAATACTACTAAAAGCTTACCTTTCACATCCATAAAAAGAATAATTAAAAACAAATATAAAATCAAACAAAACCAAGACCTATGTAATAAAGCCAAAGACAAAAAATGGAATATTTTAGTAAAGAAGCCAGATATTATTCCAGAAATTCCACGTAAAACTACAGTAGCAAAATTTAGACTGCTTACAGAACATGACTATTTGGCCAAACATTTACATAAAATAGGAATCTACACGAATCCAAATTTGTCCTCTATGCAATAAAGACGAAGAAATGAATGAAGAACACCTACAAACCTGTGAAGTATTACCTGGTGGATCCACCATAGAGAAATATTGGAGAGCAAGAACGCTAATGGCTTTGGTGCCAAGGCCCAGCATTTGAAAAGAACAACAACATTTTTCTATCATAGAGAATTCATATGAATTGGTAGAAAAATAAAAATAATACAATTAGAATAATCAGATATATTAGTTTTCTCCAATGTTGTTTCAATGGGGAATTTCAAACACAAGATAATTAGTAGACACCATTTAATTTCCAATTCTGGTATAGATATGTTGATGACATAACTGGTATAGTAAATTATAAACATATGGATGATGTTTTGAAATTATTGAACATTCAAAGTCAAACTATAAAGTTCACTATGGAAACAGAATATAATAGAGAAAATACCATTTTTAAATATAAATTTAATAAGGTAAGTAAGGTAACTGTATTAAAGCCTTGGGTTTAATCACATAGCCCACAAAGAGCCAGTTTTCAATAGTCTGACACATAATTAGTGAACATACCCATGAACAGAGAAAATTATGAAAAAGAACACATTATCAATGTGGCTACAAATAATGGATTTGAAGAAAGCATGATACCAAAGAAAATAAACAAGTTGAAAACACAAAAATTTATTAATCAAAGTACACTTCTAAAATATATATAATAAAATATAAAATTCAATAAATTCACATATCAACTACTGAAGTGCCATAAGTTTAAAAAAAAAAGCTTAAAAATCTCAACATATGATTGGCACCGAAAAACAATTTCAGCACCATTAGATTAGTTAGATCTAATAAAAATGAGAAAATAGAAGAAAACTAATGAGGGATTTATCAGATTAAATGCAGGAAATGTGAGAGAGTCTACATAGGGAATACAAAGAGTACTTATTTTAGGAATTCTCACTATGAGGTATATTCATTAAGGTAGAATATTTTTATCACTCACCTCATATTGTTCTTTTCGTGTTTCCTATTTAGACTTGATATATCTTATAATTACTTATTTTAATGATAAAAATATTCTACCTTAATACAAAGAGTAATTTGAAAACCAGAGTGAAAGAACATCTCAGGAATATCAAGAATAGGGAAGTAGAAAAATCTGCAGTAGCAGCCCATGCACGGTCAGAGAAACATGAAATCAAAAGAGAGGCTAAATTAATAAAACAAATAGAAAACCCCCAAAGAACTCATGGTTTGTAAAAAAAAAAGTACACTTAGCGACAAAAAGAATGGGCCAACTCTTGATCTTGAATACTTTAAGTTCACACGAGTAAATTAATTGCACAGTAGAGTTACAATACGTTCTCCTTCTTCCTTTGAAGAGTATTCTTTCAAGCGCAAGTAGCTCAGTGCTTAGTGGCTTGATTCGTATCCAAAATGTCACAGGTTCGATTCCCGATGAGGTTAAAATTTTTAATTGTTAAAATGCTTTCTATTTTATTCTGTCTGTCTATTCTTAAAGAAAAAACGTGCTAACTGTTTGGAAGTATTACTATTTTTAATATTACTTATTTATTTATAAACAGGTTTAAAATGTAATAAAACATCTTCCTGTGCCCAAAGCTTTTTAAATGTTTATCATCTTTCTCCTTCTTCTCTATCTTCACATTCCAATTCTTCCAGACCTAGCTCCCTCATACCTCTTCTTACATCATCCATCCATTTAAATCTAGGTCGACCTCTCTTTCCTTTCCCAGGTGGAATCCATTCCAAAGCTTGTCTGGGTAATCTTTTCTTTGGCATCCTACGTGTATGACCATACCATTCTAGTGTCTGTAATCTCACAAAATCCACTATTGAATTTTAGACTTTCATTTGTTGTCTGATGATTGTATTTCTGATTTTTTCCAATTTACAAATTTCTAATTTGGTATCCATTCACATGTTCTTATCCCACAAAACGCCATTTAACATTATTATTACTGATCTGCCTTTTTGAATTCTATATTTTATGTAAAAAATAGGAACATTAGAGAATTATATCAGGGAATTAGTATAGAGAAGAAAGGGTTTCAGGCTAGAACAAACATAATTCGGAATGAAAATGGGGATATGATTGCAGATTCCAAGAGTATATTAAATAGATGGAAAAGTTATTTTAAACAGCTATTAAATGTACATACAGAACAGGACATTGAGGAGGATAAGTTACAGACAGCAGAAATGCTAGTCGCAGAGCCAAGTGCATTAGAAGTTGAAATGGCAATTGAAAAATTGAAGATGTATAAAGCATCAGGTTCAGATGAGATCCCAGCAGAACTGATAAAATCAGGGGGAGAAAAATTGATGGACAAGATACGCTGGTTGCTTAGTATGATATGGGAAAAAGAAGCTCTTCCAGATGAATGGAAGGAATCAATTATCATACCAATTTATAAGAAAGGAGATAAAACTGATTGCAACAACTATAGGGGCATCTCATTACTTTCAACTTCGTACAAAATTCTAACAAATATATTAGTAAGCAGACTTGCTCCCTATATTGATGACATTCTAGGAGATCAACAATGTGCATTTAGAAGAAACAGGTCTACAACAGATCAGATTTTTAGTATAAGACAGATTTTAGAAAAGAAATGGGAATATAATGGTACTGTACAACAACTATATGTAGACTTCAAAAAAGCATATGATTCAATAAGAGGGAGAAGTTATATTAGTATCCTGCTGGAGTTCGGAATTCCCAAAAAAGTTAGTTAGACTTATACGAATGTGTCTAAATGGCTCAACAAGTAGGGTGCGTGTAGGCAAACAGTTTTCAGACACTTTTGAAATCCAGAATGGGTTGAAGCAAGGAGATGCACTATCTCCTCTACTATTTAATTTTGTACTAGAGCATGCCATTAAATCTTTAGAGAATAAGGAAGGCTTACAACTGAATGGTATTAATAAGCTGTTAGTTTATGCTGATGATGTGGTACTACTGGCCGATAGCGAGGAGATACTAAAGGCCAACACGCACACACTATTGAGTAACACTAAGAAATTAGGACTGGAAGTAAATATCAGTCAAACTAAATATATGGTCACACGTAGAAATACATTATATAATGGAAATGGACAGCTAATGACAAATGAGGGAAATTTTGAGGAATTGGCTGAATTCAAATACCTAGGAACAATAATCACAAATAGGAATGAGATGCACAAAGAAATTAACATAGGCTCAATTCTGGAAATGCATGCTATTATGCATTGCAGAGACTTTTGATGTCCCAACTCCTTCAAAAAACGTTAAGCTGAAAATATATAAAACTATTATTCTACCAGTTATATTATATGGGTGCGAAACATGGACTCTTACTTTAAGGGAGGAAAGGAGATTACGAGTATTTGAGAATAAAGTTCTTAGGAAAATTTTTGGATCAAAGAGAGATGAACAGACAGGTGAATGGAGAAGACTACATAACAATGAACTACATGGTCTTTATAGGAGGCCAGATATAATAAGAACAGTTAAGTCCCGTAGACTGCGATGGGCAGGACATGTTGCGCGTATGGGGAATGAAAGACGTGCATGGAAACTTCTTGTAGGAAAGCCAGAAGGAAAACGCCCAGTTGGTAGACCAAGAATGAGGTGGGAGAACAACATTAACTATGATTTGAGGGAGGTGGATTAACAGGAAATGATTGGAAGGCATTGGCTCAGGATAGGGATGTATGGAGAGCTTATGTCCGCGCGGCCATGAACCTACGGGTTCGATAGTGCCAGTGAGTAAGTAAGTAAGTATGTAATTTTCTTGGGTACATTTTGAACTAATTTTGATCTCCAGTTAATTACATTCTTCACATACTTTGATACATCCCATTATTAATGTTATTATTATAATTTTTATTATTGATAATGGACAATAATAATAATAATAATAATATTTTTTATTATTGTTCATCAACTATTATTATGCTGGACTTGACATATATAAGCTAAATAATTTAATTGAAGGGTGAAACTTTTTCCTCACTAAAAGTAATAAATAAATAAATAAACACATAAATATATGAAGCTATGTTATCTTTTATTACATAAATTTATAGCATTATTATTAAAACATGGCACTGCACACACAATTAAATTTATATCAGTAGCTAAATAGTGTTATAGAGTTTAAGAAGGCAGGAATATAACTTAATATAGTGTAAAGTGGACGTAGGTTATGTGACAGGAATTAAAATTATAGCATTTATTGGATGTATTTTGCGAAAATACAAATTAATAAAAAACATTGTTGAAGGATTCGAACCCTGACATTCATACATATTTCATCTTCTTGTAAGTGGTTTAACATCTACGGTACTCGAACGTCGGATACTAGTTGTCTAAATATTGGTTGTCTTGTACTTTTGCACTATGAACGAGAGTTTAACTTTATTTGAAATGTCCCAATTTGAGTAATATTGCATTTGTCGAACACTCGCAAATATCTAGGAATGTCTATTTCACTGTTCTTTAACTATTTAAGACAATTAAAACCAAATATAGCTAATTTAAAACATTTAACATTGTGTTACCTCGTGAATCACACCTTTAGCTTTTCGAGCATGCGCAATCGGCCATAACAGGAACTCTGCTTTTTGAAGCGGCTCAATCTTTTTGTCGCTAAGTGTACATTCAAAAAACCAGAAAGGAGAAATTAATGAATTTTGAAATTCCAGGAGAAAATTATTTGATTTCAAGGTTCTTCAGTTTACCAACAGAGAGAGCAATAGGCAGCTCTTCAAGATGACATAGCAACAGTCATGGAAATAATGGGGATGGAACCGAAGAAGGGTCTCAAACTAGTTTAAGAAGAAGTAGAATATGAGGTGAGGTGATAAAATTTTACTTAAATGAATGTTCTTATAAAATGTTGGTCCTACACTTAGTATGGTCTATTATTTACTACCATTATCAGTATCACCAGTCCTATACCATAGCCAAGGAGATTAAGGAATCATGTCTTGATGCCATCATCACAAGAATAGCTGCAATACTACCCTACATGCTAACCATATCACCATTATACTGATGTGAGGCCAGTCATGTTATGGAGTTGAGTTATTCTTCTACTTCATGAAATTAGGCCTTTACCTGTTTTCTCATCAAGTGAATCTTCCCATCTAGTAAATGGGCATCCAAATTTGATATAAATACGAACAATTTGTGCTGCATATTAGCAACAAAGTCTACATAATGTTTCTTCATTTGTTTATTGCCAAAGTTTTTGGAGTAAAAGATATGCTGTTCATATAAAATAAAACTATAATTCAGAAAATACTGAGTTTAAAAACCATGGCTATAAAAACTTTTTTTTTTGGAATACTACCTCCTCTATAAAAATTGGAACTTTTTTCAGAACACCTGTACAACTTTTTTAGGTTGCCTATTTTATTCCATTCTTATAATGCGTCCTAACCATTGAAGTCCTTTACTCTTCATTATTTATTTTAGTGATTCTACCTTTATTCTAAATTCAGTGTTTCTTATTCTATCCCTTCTTATGACATTTTCTATGCTTTTCAGAAAACTCATTCCAATATACTCATATTAATTTTTATCCATGACTATGTTTTAGAACCATATGTTTATAATGGTTGGTAGAATTCTTCAGGTGTCAATGTTTTGACTTTTTTTCTTACATTCCATCTTCAGATCATACATTTTCCATGCAGTGTAGAAGTGCACAATAATTCTTGTATTTTGCCATTAGTACCTGGGTACTTCCCAAGTAGCAAAACTTCTTTAATCTTTCACTTTCCCTTCAATCTACTTTGACATACTTTGTCATATCCTCATATGTTATAACATCAATAAATATATATTAAATAAAAAACTTCCCTTCTGAAGGAAGCCACATTTCAAATTTTTGTCGCTGAAAATGAAATTTTTGGATCTCAAGGTAGATGTGCTTCCCTGAGACAACCAAAGTCAAAATATAAAAAGTTAAGTTCAACTTTGTTGTTAAAGAATTTTTTAAACCAAATATCAATTATTTATATTATTTAATACCTAATTTATTTTACTTACATCCTTGGTTAATCTAAAATTACTTACATTAAACATATTTATACTATACAGAGCAAATCAAAAGTCTGTAGAACCGTAACCATAACAGACACGGCAAAAACACTTGTATCAGAGGAAAGAGTATTAAGTTTTCATACGTGCCTTATAGGTGTTCCATATGCCCATTGTCGGTGACTCGGCAGACATCGATCCTATAATCCACTTCCTGCCGTATACTCAATCCTTTGTCACAGCTCTGCTAAATCGAGGGGCATGGGGGCAATGAACATGTAATCTTTAACATAACTCCATGAGGTTAGGTCAGATGACCTTGGAGGCCATGGAAGAAGAGGAGAGTCTTCTTGAGAAGCAGCAGTGAATGCCATGTTTCATCAACTGATATGACTGCCCTCTTATGGTAAAATTTACAAGTTACACTTTGTCAACAAGTACTCTTTCCTCTGATACAAGTGTTTTCACCATGTCTGTTATGGTTACTTTAAATCCAGCCTATGCTGAGATCAGACATTACCCTTTCATTAGTATATTGACTTTATCATTTTATACTTACAAGAAATATTATAATTTTTATAAGTTCACATTTAATAAGCATAATATAATTTTTTTGGATCTAAGTATCATATTTTCCTCAAAATTGAATTTTAAAGCTTCAAATTCTTTATAAGTAGTATATCATTATAGTGAGATATAAATTACAATGGAACATTTACACTGTTGAGTATTGCCAACAAATTATTGTAAGATATTAGTTATGTCATTATAAACACTCCATTCCAAATTAAAAATTTTAATCATCATTATTTGGTACATTTTTCAAATCAAGTACGAGTTCATTATGAACTACGAAAATAATATCTGCATCTGTCATCATCATCATCATCATCTACATATGGTTTAGGTTCTTTTTATGAACCGGTTTCTAAATCTTCATCTGTAATCTTTTTACTTTAAACTGAATTTTGAACAAAGAATTTCTCAAAATTTATAAAGTAAATATAAATATTTACAGAGTGTAAATGAATTACACTGCATTACAGTTCATAGAGAGATCCACAAAACAAAGATCCAATGTTCTATGAGGTAAAATGGCTGTATTATATGAAATTTAATGAAGACAAAGAAAGCTTAAAGACCGAAGCAGAACTACAATTTTATACTAAAAATTTTTTAAACTTTATTAGGGATTAGATTATATGTGGACTTCAAAAAGGCAAATGATTTAATCAAGATGGAAAAATTATATAGTAACCTGCTGGAGTTGGGAATTCCTAAAAGTTAGATTTATATGAATGTGCTTTTTATTATTTGTGCTTCACAAAGAGTAGGGTGCATATAGGAAACAGCTTTCGGATACTTTTGAAGTTCACAATTGGTTTAAACAAGGAGAAACACTATCTCCTCTACTATTCAATTTTGTTCTAGAGCATGCCATCAAATCTTTAGAGGATGATGGAGTACAACAGAATGATATTTATGAGCCGTTACTTTATGCTGATCATGTAGTATTATTGGGTGATAGCAAGGAGATTCTAAGGGCCAACACACACATTCTATTGAGTGACACTAACAAATTGGAACATAAATAAAACTAAATATATGTTCACACATAGAAATACATTATATACTGGAAATGGACAGCTAATGACAAATGAGGGAAATTTTGAAGAAGTGGCTCAATTCAAATACCTTACTCTTACTCACTGGCACCATCGAACTCGCAGGTTCATGGCCGCACGGACACAAGCTCTCCATACATCCCTATCCTGAGCTAATGCTTTCCAATCATTCCCTGTATAATCTACTTCCCTCAAATCATAGTTAATGTTGTTCTCCCACCTCATTCTTGGTCTGCCAACTGGGCGTTTTCCTTCTGGCTTTCCTACAAGAAGCTTCCATGCACGTCTTTCATTCCCCATATGCGCAACATGTCCTGCCCATCGCAGTCTACGAGACTTAACTGTTCTTATTATATCTGACTTCCTATAGAGACCATGTAGTTCATTGTTATGGAGTCTTCTCCATTCACCTGTCTGTTCATCTCTCTTTGGTCCAAAAATTTTCCTAAGTACTCAAATACTCGTAATCTCCTTTCCTCCCTTAAAGTAAGAGTCCATGTTTCGTACCCATATAATATAACTGGTAGAATAATAGTTTTATATATTTTCAGCTTAACGTTTTTTGAAAGGAGTTGGGACATCAAAAGTCTCTGCAATGCATAATAGCATGCATTTGCAGAATTGAGCCTATGTTTAATTTCTTTGTGCGTCTCATTCCTATTTGTGATTATTGTTCCTAGGTATTTGAATTCAGCCACTTCCTCAAAATTTCCCTCATTTGTCATTAGCTGTCCATTTCCATTATATGTTGAATTTCTACCTAGGAATGATAATTACAAATAGGAATGAGATGCACAAAAAAATTAAACATAGCCTCAGTTCTGGAAATGCGTGCTGGTATGCATTACAGTAACTCTTATTAAGTTATGTAGATAGGAAATAACACTATGAGGTTTTTTAATATTGTTTATTTTTTATTATTTCACTCACCTCATACTTCATATGAAGTATGAGGTGAGTGAAATAATAAAAATAAACAACAGTAACTCTTGTTGTTCCAACTCTCAAAAACGTTAAACTGAAAATACATAAAACTGTTATTCTCCCAGTTATATTATGTGGATGTGAAATATGGACTCTTTAAGGCAGGAAAGGAGATTATGAGTATTTGAGAATAAAGTTCTCAGGAAAACTTTTGATCATAGAGAAATGAACAGACATTTGAATGGAGAAGACTACAAAACAGTGAGATATGTGGTCTTTATGGGAAGCCAGATATAATAAGAACAATTAAGCCACTCATAGACTGTGATGGCAGGACATGTAGCACGAATGGGGAATGAAAGAGGTGCATGGAAGCTTCTTGTAGAAAAACCAGAGGAAAAATGCCCAGTTGGTAAACCAAGAATGAGGTGGGAGAATAACATTAACTATGATTTGAGGGAAGTAGATTATACAGGGGATAACAGGAAGGACATTAAATCAGAATAGAGATGTGTGGAGAGCTTTATGTCTGCATGGCCTTGGACCTACGGGTCCTATAGTGCCTATGAGTTCGTTATTAAGGATTGATTAAATGTAATTGTTAATAATTCGTCAACAGCGGTTTCAAAAATTTACTTTATTAACAACTTTAAAATTAGGAAAGAATCACAAGATTGCATGTCACTATATTTGTCTTGGTCCAGTTCTTTAGGAGAGAGGAAAACTATTAAGAGTTTATTTGTCAGCATACATAGCCACAATTTGCAGAATTGAAGATACATGCATTCAAGTTTCAGAGAACTTTCATGATCTCTATGGCATTATGTTTATGGTGTGCTGCATTAGCTTCCAACATATACACTAACAACTTCCTTAACCCATTTTTTTACCAAATTTTGAAATTATGCAGAAAAAAGGGTACATTTTCTATTTATAATAGGATAAGAGGTTGTGATATATTTCATTTTATAACTTTTTAAGTTATAATATTGTTAAGACATGTTCTTCCATTCAACACTGGTAAAGAAAGGGTTAACCCTTAAATGCCATCCATATTAACATATCTTCGAATCTGTTGATAGACAAGTAAATAAAGAGATTCGTAAGATAGAAGCAAAGGTTTCATAGCAGTTGGTGCAGGGGAATTAACAGAGGGAAAAATTTGCATTTAGATTGGAACTTACTCAGATAGCTCACTCGGTTAGAGCATTCGCCTAAAGTGCGAAAGGTTTTGGGTTCAAGCCCCAGTCTGAGCATATAATTTTTCTCTTGAAATATGATTTATCCATCACTGAGATGTATGAAATTAATAAAAGCATCGAAATAAAGAGATGCTTGTTCAAGAGGTGTATGCTGCATTACAGCTTGAAAAGATAGGTATTCTTTGCACAATATGTGCAATAGCTAAGCTGTGTTTGTGTGTATAACAGATCCTTCATAAAGACATTGTTCATTGTATGCATTTGTAGCTATGGTCTTGATGTGGAAACTGGTGGAAATGTTCTATGTTACTTGGCACATGGATCAGATTGGCCACCTTCTATCTGAAGATCTAAACTGTATGTATAGATTCACCTGTATTTCTGAATTTAATCTCCAGCTCAACATCAGTCAATGGTCTTTTGACCATTATGTCACATGCACACTATTTTATGTGTGATACCTGCAATGAAATAACAAGTACAATGGACATTTGTGTTTGGTTGTATTCTCTGACCTCCCAGGTGGGTGTATGTTATTATGCAACTAGCAGAATGGTGCATGCATATATTACTCATACACTTATAAACTTCAAAATTCCTGTGAATTCTGACTGGACCAACAGAGGGACATAACATCAGTCAACGAGAGTGTAGTGAAGATGAATATGATATGAAGCATTTCATTTAATCTAAAAATAAACCTCATAGTGATTTCTTCCTATAAAAGTTCAATTTACACATTGCCAATGTGAACAGTCTGCCGAGACCCCATGCTCCTTTAGTCCTTTTATAATCATAACTGTATTTAATCAATCTATGTAGAAAAGTCTTCAGTCCATCACATAGTTTCGAGTTAAAACTTTTTCCCCCCCTTTGCTTATTGTTAATAGAGTTCAGAAAAAATGCACAGTTTGCTGCACTTCATCTTATGATAGTTGCATAAATCAAATTTCATTATGATTAGAGTAATGGATCTTGGAATAAAGAACAAAAAATGTTTAATCTCAATTATCTAAAATTTGAACTGAAGTCCTTGTTGCAATGTGTGTGTTACATTCTACTTTACAGTTGCTCTAACAAAATATGTCGCCATTCTTGAACAGTCTAACTTTATGGAGAGGACAATTCACTAACACAAACACAACAGAACACACTACTACAGGTCATATATTTTTTATTGTTTAATGCAACAGTAAAAACTTTACTCTCATGGATGAATAGGTCAGTGCTTGGTTCACTTTTTAAATTTATATTCCAAAATAATGTAATTTGAGTTTAGAGTTCTTAATTTGAAATTGCATTATAATTTAAAAGAAAATGTAATAATAATAGCAAAAAATGATATATGCTTTTCTACAGAGTAGTCTATGACATTCTCTTTGGCACTCCAGGCAAACAGACCTGTTATCAGCACTTGTTGTTTTGGTGAACAGAATCCACTGCAATTGCATGCTAAAGAGATGTATTTCCAGTTCAACAATACTTTCTAATTCATGTCATATGCTTACTTTCTTTTGTTGAGTACAATAAATAAATTTATCTAAGTACAATAAATGAGTGAAATAAAATGCAGCATATGAAAATACTGAAGTATATCATAGTACGTAATAATATATTTCAAAGAAGTCAGTGTGTATTGAGGTGATTCTTGTTCTCAACATGCTGTGCCAACAACGCTGTAATGGAATTAATCAGTGTCATATGTTTACCACTTACAAGCTTCATGTCATCATATGAAACAATACACTATTAGCAATTTCCCACATAAGACTGCTCCATAAGCCATCATGAGGTGTAATTCATTTAAACTCTGATAACTGAACTTAATTGCAATTTTTAAATAATAAAAAAAATTAATAATCAATGACATCTAATTTTTCCCATTTAAAAATATCTTTATTTTACACCATTACTTTATTCTATATAGTTTTATTTGCTATTGGGATGAATTAATATTTGTTATAATAACTTTAAATTGTCTACTTAAATCTGCCAATTCTAAATGGAGTAAATATTGTTATCCATGCATTTTAAATATAGATGTTAGAGCAGCAATATTAGTCAATACATTATTAAATTTAATAGAAGGTGTGCACCAAATCTAATAAGAAGTCTTCTGGATATCAGCCATATAAATTTAAATAGTAAATTTAGATTTATACACCAATATACTCTATACAAAAAGAATTCAATATCTTATTATGAACCTACTTTTCATCTTAGTTTTCCTGAAAAAATACTCTTGCAATCTATGTAGAATTACAGATGTAAATATGTGCATGGTTAATAACTGTATAAACTTAATAGTGTTTGGAGAATATACAAATTAGGCAAAGAATAAACATAAATTTCTACATTACATTATGAAGTTCTTCAATGCAATAAAAAAATATTTACCAATCTTGAAACCCAAAAGTGACGATTAAAATAAGTCAAATATGATTTGGCATATGAATGGAGTATGCTTTAAGAAAAATATAAATAAAAAACTAAGAGAGTGAAAGAAAACATATCATTAAAACACTGCAACCCAAATCATTGTGAATGTAAGAGTTAAGCCTTATACAACAATAATAAAAAAGACTAGAATCATGTGTTGACATGAAGAAAAAACACAGAAATAAATTATTAGTCACAGAAATGGACTTTTTAAGAAGATTGGTAAGAATATCAAAATTGGATAAAGTAAGAAATAATACAATAAGAGAAATAATGAATGTAGAAAAGGATATTGTACATGAGATTGAAGAAATCCAGCTAAGATGGTACGGACATATAATGAGAAGAAGGGACACAAAAACAAAGAACTACTGAAATGGATACCTCCTGGAAAAGGGAAACGTGGTAGACCAAAGCCAACATGGATAAAGGGAATTCAAGACAACATGAAGAAGAGAAATATGACAGAAGCAGATGCGCAAGACCGGGAAGTGTGGAAGAAAAAAAAATGTACATTTTGGTTGAAGATACCTGTGTAAATAACAGAAACAATCCTGAAATAAAAAAAAAATCATATGTTCATATTGTAATGCTATCCACTGCACTTTTTGTGATTCAGGTTCAGCACTGAGTGGATAGATGACATTAAAATGGCTTATTTTAAATTTCCCACCACTTTACTTACATGATGTATTCTTGTATTGTGTACAGGGAGTATGTCTGTATGTTTGTGTATGAGGGATGATGATGAAGAGAAGGGAGAAGGTCAAACCTGGTGCCAGCACCTAGTCAATTCCTGTTGAAGGCTTAACATCCCCATCCAACGAATGAATTGCTGTCAACAGTTACACAAGCCTTCTGAATATATGTACTGTGGTGGGATTTTCAATTTAATGCAGGAATCTGGTTCATAATCTAGCAATTAAAAATTGTACACCATCATCTCTCCAGCCCCAAGACTGAAAATTTTAAATGAAATTAATTAATTTTACAATTTAAATTTTCAATCTTGCCAGGTATCGAACCCAGGTCTGCAGTCAAAAAATGGGCATGCTACCACCTGAGCCAGCATGGAATACTTCAAGGGAAATACAATTATTACAAAAAGTAACTAAATTCTATTGGCACGCCGTAGCGTGCGCTACAAGTCGGAAGGTCGAGGGTTCAAGTCCCGATGGGGTCAGTATTTTTAAACTGACCAAAACCTTCTGGCAGCACTATAGTCCTGGGGTATACTCAGTCTCTAACTGAAATGAGTACCAGATGCTTGTTCTGGGGGTAAAGGCGGCCGTCACGCAGGGCTGACATCAAGTGCCATTTGTCTAGAAAAAGTGGGAGCCTTAACCTCCCGAGGCCTGTAGTGGGACTACTTTACTTTACTATTAAGAAAAACATTACATGAATGTATAAGAAAATAATTAATCCATTCATCTTGGAAGATGTTTTATTTAATGGGCATAACAAACTGAGATTTGGGAAGTTTGCTCCAATTTATTTTTTAACATTTTGTACATCTTTTCAAACATATTTTGTTAACATTTACAACTATGAGAGGACTATGCATTGCCTTTCATCCTCTTAATTATGCTCTATAATCTTTTGTTAATTCTGAGTACCTACCCAAAAGAAAAGGAAATACAACCTGGCACAATTTAATTTTTGAAAGAAAGAGTAAAAATTTACATATGAAATTAATGAATTATAAAGAAAAAATTCTAAATGTAACAAAGAAAAGAAAATAAAAAGTTCATAATTTAAGTTGTAAAATTAGTTTTTGAAACAAAAAGTTTTGGGGGGAAAAAAGGAGAAAACCTTTGCTGGATATTTTATTAAATACAAATTCAAATTGTTATGACATTATGTGAATTGCAAAAACAAAAGAGAAAAGACTATGATACAATATTTATTTATTTTTTTAATAAAGTTAACGTTATCTATTTCTGGTATGAGACTGATCACAATGAATAAGTTTCTACAACTGTAATATTATAATGATATTGTGAAAACAAAAATTAATGTCTGAACCAGGAATCGAACCGTGGACCTCTAGTTCTCCAGACTAGTGTGCAGCCCACTACACCATTCTAGACCTGGCACAAACATTAACAATTCTTTCCACATATACAAATCTATAATTCTCGTTTCGTCCGCTGTCAGGTAGGTGACACCACCATCGTCAACGGCCGGTTCTGTTTAGAAGTATCTATATTTGAGAATTTTACACCACCACTTTTATAAGCAGTAAACAATGTTATTTAACATTTTTCAATACTGTTATTTTAACACAGTTCCAATAATGGATCATATTATAATATTATAATGATATTGTGAAAAGAAAAATGAATGTCTGAACCAGGAATCGAACCGTGGACCTCTAGTTCTCCAGACTAGTGGGCTGCACACTACACCATTCTAGACCTGGCACAAACATTAACAATTCTTTCCACATATACAAATCTATAATTCTCATTTCGTCCGCTGTCAGGTAGGTGACACCACCATCGTCAACGGCCGGCTCTGTTTAGAAGTATCTATATTTGAGAATTTTACACCACCACTTTTATAAGCAGTAAACAATGTTATTTAACATTTTTCAATACTGTTATTTTAACACAGTTCCAATAATGGATCATATTATAATATTATAATGATATTGTGAAAAGAAAAATGAATGTCTGAACCAGGAATCGAACCGTGGACCTCTAGTTCTCCAGACTAGTGGGCTGCACACTACACCATTCTAGACCTGGCACAAACATTAACAATTCTTTCCACATATACAAATCTATAATTCTCGTTTCGTCCGCTGCCCAGTAGGTGTCACTACCATTGCCAATGGCCAGCTTCGTTTAGAAGTATCTATATTTGAGAATTTTACACCACTTTTATAAACAAAGTCGACCGTTGGCGATGGTAGTGACACCTACCAGGCAGCAGACAAAATGAGAATTATAGATTTGTATATGTGGAAAGAATTGTTAATGTTTGTGCCAGGTCTAGAATGGTGTAGTGGGCTGCACACTATTCTGGAGAACTAGAGGTACACGGTTTGATTCCTGGTTCAGACAATTTTTCTTTTCACAATATCATTATAATATTATAATATGATCAATTATTTAACCGTGTTAAAATAACAGTATTAGAAAATGTTAAATTTCTACAACTGGAAATTTTGTTAGATTTTCTCTTCATAACTGCAAAACTTAACATGACATCCATGAATCTATATGGAATAGGATCAAATGTTTTTAAATTATACTCTGAATAAAAGTTCATCCTGAAATTTACTCACTGTAAAAAAATCCTACCACAGTAAGCCACAACTGAATTTGCAAATTTTGGATCCAGAGAATGACGTACTACCACTTGGTTACCAAATATGACAGGTACCGGTACTTAAAGTAATTGCTAAGTTTTCATTTATTTTCTCATAGAGTAAAACAAATTACTTTAAGATATCTAAACATTTAATAGAGTAAAACAAATTACTTTAAGATATCTAAACATTTAGATACTGTGAATTTTATCACATTAATTTTGTAGTACTCATCAACATTTTTTTTTTTTTTGGAAATGCCATTTAAATATAATATTTAACAGAAATTTTATTTGTCACATTTGAGTTTCCTTACCAACATTACACTTAGGCATGACCGCAGAGATCTCATCCCATATTAAGTACAAGTGTAGAAATATATCATTTGTCTGGGAAGTTTATGGAATGTATAGTTCACCAGTCATTATTTCAATATATACATTCATAATATTATTTACATACAGATATATCCATTAGAGCACAAATAAATAAGTAGATCCCATTTATTATATACATTGAGGATGTTTTAATACAAGCTAACACATATATCATTAAAATAAAATTATACGAACCTAAGTTAATGTAATTTTCAGGCTACAGGCTATAATAAAAAATGGGAAAATTGCAGGTAGGTATGTAATTATTCAGGCTCATTCTCAACCTGTTAATTTCAGGTAAGGATTTCCTGTCCAAGTAATGTGGTTATATGAATATGAACCAGGAATTGCTAGGTTTCTCAGTTAAACAACTTGCAGGTAAAGAAAATTTCTCTTACCAAGTTTAATAGGAACCTACGATAGTCCATATAAAAAAAGCAAGAATAATTTAAAATATGTAAATAATGTTACATTGAAATTGACTTATTGCTATGGGTCATTTTTATTATATAAACAGAAAGAGTGAGAATATGCATAAAACCAGAAAAGCATAGGTGAGATGATAAAGAATTTTATTATACAGTAAAACCTGTTCAAAGCGGAATCGCATGGGACCAATTTTTTTATTCCACATTAGACAACATTCCGCATTATAAAAAACAAAAAAAAATCTTAGATTATAGAACACCTTTTATGTACCTTGGATTAATTGTAATTCTGGTGTCGTTGGAAGGTGAAGTATAGTATGTACGAGCAACTTCAAATGCTAATGTGTGAAATAAAGTCAAATTTCAGTTTCCACTCACTAACTATAGTCTGCTTTCGTCCACATTCTTTGATTCCCCACAAATTTCATTCCACACTACATTGCATCATCTTTTAAAACTGTCCACAACCAACCTGAAGATGCCTTGAAATCGTTATTCCATAGGGATATAGCAACAGCTAGAGTTTGACTTTCGAGCATCGGTCTGGAAATTTGAAGATTTTTTTATAGTGACTTGTAAAACACTCACACACCTCGTTGATTTGTTTTCATGTTTTGCTCTTCATTTGACCATTTTCTTGCATCCATTCATTAATTATTTTTTCTTTGTGTTTTAAAATCGGAATAACATGAGTTTTTCCACATTTAAATTTAGTCATGATTTCGCATACTGAGAGTTTGTTTTTCTTTATCTACAATCACATTCACTTTTTTGTTTATTGACAATGATACATACGATTTAGCCATCTTTATTCCGTAAATTCAGAACGCTACCTGTGAAAGATACGTACACAATCGGTCTCAGATCTTAAACTAATTTAAGATTTTACAGTGCACTGGTTATTTGTAAGACAAATGTCACACGCCAACTATTTGTTAAACGAACATGTATTTCGTAAAACGGATGTGCAGTGAGGCCGAAAGAAAAATTCCAGATACAGGTAGAAACTCTTCCTCACCCGGCGTGGCAGCAGGAATCATCACTTATTGTTAATTCACCTAACGGGAATTCAATGAAGTGGAAAATAATTTATTTCTCTATCTTTCCGCCTTATATTCTTTTTCATGAATTGTGTAGAAATATCCTTCCGTTTACGCATTGGGCAGATTCCGTTTTATACAAAATAAATACATATAAAATTGCTATTATTTTGCCAAGACCAATAAATGTGTTCACATTGGACAGATTTCCGCGTTATTCACGTATCGGATTAAACAAGTTTTACTGTACTATGAAAATGTTTCTGCGCTTGAAGGCTAGTCTATATATCAATCCATGCGGTTGGTGTCTTCTACTTGTAAAGCTGTACTTCCTTGCATTTTTGTTATCAACATTCTGTAGTAGAGTTGACAACTTGGGCAACTAAAAAGTCGAACAAGACACTTCCCTTTTTTAAACAAGTTAAAATCCAGGACACACCGTTACATGTGTATAAAATCGTTTCTATTCAGTATGTCTCAGTGAATATTAGGATTTAATTTTGAGTCATTAAAAATGGAACCTGCTAATTTTATGCCACAATTTTAAACACTGCAAAAGAATCCAACTACCTCTCTCTTTTTTTCAAGCAACAGAATATTTTGTGTTATTCTCTTTGCACATGTTTTCCCATTGAAAAGAAAGCAGAGCAAAGTGTACATTTCACCATCACCCTTATACAAATATGTCATTACCACACATTCTTTCCACTTTCTTCTTTGGCTTTTCATTTTAACTTAATTGGGAAAATAATAAAAGAATTATTGGTAAAATCTATAGAGCACAGCATTGTACTGGCATTGTACATTAATACAAGTTGACAACCAGCTAGACCTTTGGATCAGACAAACGGGATTCTTCAAGGTAACTACTATTCAACATTGGAGTAATAGATGTTGTGCAAGCAACTACAACAGAGGATGTATGCGGACAACATGGCACTGGTGTCAGGGGGGGGGGCAACAGACAATGATCTCGCTCTAAATGAGGATAAGAGAGTATCAATAGTTTTCTGGATGGGGGATGTCTCCTACACCAAGAGACAACATTCATATAAATCAGAAAAAGCTGCAACAAATAAACCTTTTCACATACTTGGGAGTCAAATTCCAGACACAGGACCTCTAGCAAACATGGATCGACATCTATGTCATTGTTGGACATGGGTTCTATTTCAAAATTTGCAGTAACAAAAAGTACCACGAGCCAGACTGCAGTGTTATATGTGAATTGTACACCAAGACCTGTGACTGGGTTCTACACCAAAGACTAATATTATACCACTTAATGCATAGTGCTACTTATTATGAACAGACAAATAAAATCATGTTTTCTGTAATTAAAATATATAGTTGTTTATAAATAGTCCAGTGCCATCTTGCCTTGGGGACTTGAGGGAATTTCAGCCAGTATGGGATTGTGAGGAATTTGGGTAGCTACAATAAATAATGACTTCAGGTTGGGAGTCCTAACCTGCTGATAACATTTCACCCTCTATGATTAACACTTGTGGATGTGAGGCCTACAGCCAGCTGGTAAGCTAAGGGCCATCTATGAATATTATGCAATGGAGTTTGTTTATTTTTTAATTCTTTATATATTGCATTTGAATATTATGTCAATAACCAGCAGAACTATCAATTCTATCTTAATATATTTTATTTCTGTAACTAATCAATAAAAACATGAAAATGTAGGGCATTCACGTGTCCTGTCAAAGTCATGGTAGGATACAGGACAATTTTAAAAAAGTAGGGATGATCCCAAAAAATAATAGAGATGGCTGGCAACCCTATTCTAAGAACAACATCTCATGGAATGTGCTCGTCAGTGGTTCACAAGGATTAGAGGAATCCGTGCTTCAGTTTACAATTATAGTATAAAATTATATACCTTTTAGATCCATCTCCTCAACCGTTGAAACATGAAGTTACTGTAGGCCTTTCGGGACTAGTCCCATCATCAGCAGAAAGTATGTCTACAACCATTGGCTTCGAATGTAAGACTGGCTGCTCTGTTATAACTTTAAAGAGTGGGTTTGAATTACTGGGTGTGCTTTTGTTTAATAGCAGGTCATTATTGGTCTGTTTGAATATTTCCAATTCCTCCAGTTTGGATTATTATATTCGTGCATAATAGTGTATTATTAATGTCCAGTATGCAGTGTCCTGCCTGAATTACATGTTTTGCAAAGCTTGATTTATCTCTTCCATAAATAAAATCCTTGAAATTTTCTTTGCATCTGATATTAAAACTTCTCCTAGTTATTCCGATATAAAATTTGTTACAGTCTTTGCATGTCAGTTTATATACACCTTTGTTATTGAATTTGTTATTTTCTTCACTGCCATTATTGCTTATGTTGTTTAATTTGTTATTAGTTTTAAATGCTATTTTTATGTATTTGTCACTTCTTTTTTATTGTGTTAGCCAATTTCGATATTTGTTTCCTGGTGTGAGTGAGTGTTATCTGAGTTTTAATGTTTTCATCAGGTTCCTTTTCTAGTTTAATTATGCTAGATGTGTTATTTTTTTATTTGTTTACTAACTTGTTGATAATATCTTCATTGTATCCGTTAGTTTTTGCCATATGTTTAATATAATTCAGTTATTTAACATAATTTTTTTATTTAGAGGAAGTTTTTAACATCCTGCTTATCAAACTATTGAAATTAGTCATTTTTTGTTGGAATGGGTGTCTAGAATGTTTGTTGATGATAAGTGTACTACTTGTGAGTTTACGATAAATATGATATCCAGTTTATTGTTGTTGAAATTTTTAGTGATTAGTTAAATCCAAATAATTGATGCTATTGTTAACTTCTACTTCTTCAGTGAAAGTCAAGTTTTTAGCCATATTATTTAGTTCTTGCGAGACTTCATTTTCTTTTCTATTTTCATTGTCATAGATTATTATAATGTCATTAATATACCTCACTATCAATTTTATGTCAAACATGGTTATTAGTTTCTTGAAGTGTGTTTTCTAAATCTTGAAGAAAGATTATTTATGTAAGAATCAAGCTTTGCAAAACACATAATTCAGGCAGGACACCGCATGCTGGACATTACATACACTGACTATTATGCACAAAGATAATAACCCAAATAGAATCATCGTACTGGAGGAATTGGAAATATTTAAACAGACCAACAATGGCCTGCTATTACACACCCAGTAATTCAAATCCACTCTTTAAAGTTATAACGGACCAACCAGTCTTACATTCAAAGTCAGTGGTTGCAGATGTACTTTCTGCTGATGATGGGATTAGTCCCAAAAGGCCTACAGTAACTTCACGTTTCAATGGTTGAGGAGACGGACCTAAAAGGTATATAATTTTATATTATAATTCTAAACGGAGTTTATAATCAATCTTAATAAAGCAACTAACTAACTAATTCACTGGCTCTATTGAACCCATAGGTTTTGGGCCATGCAGACATAAGCTCTCCATACATCCCTATCCTGAGCTAATGTTTTCCAATCATTTCCTGTATAATCTATTTCCCTCAAATCATGGTTAATGTTAGTCTCCCAACTCATTCTTAGTCTACCAACCGGCTGTTTTCCCTCTGGTTTTCCTACAAGAAGCTTCCATGTACAACTTTTATTTCCCATTTGTGCTACATGTCCTGCCCTCTGCAGTCTAAGACACTTAACTGTTATTATATTTGGCTCAATGTTATGTAGTTTTCTCCATATACCGGTCTGTTCATCTCTCTTTGGTCCAAAAATTTTCCTAAGAACTTTATTCTCAAATACTTGTAATCTTCTTTCCTCAAGTCCATGTTTTGCATCCACAATATAACTGGAAGAATAACAGACATGTTACTGGAACATGGAATGTTAGGACTTTATACAAAAGATGGCGCTAGAGATATTGATGCAGGAATTAGATAAATCACCTTTGGATATAGTAGCTTTACAAAAAGATAGATGGCCAGGAGAAGGTAGTCAGGAATCAGGATGCTTTGCATTATAATATGGGGGTGCAGCAAGAACTGAATTTGAAATGGGCTTTTTAGTTTGAAGGAGGATCCTTCTCTGCTATCCAAGATGTTAAGTTTGTCACCGTAATCGCAAATGTACATGATCTCACAGAAGATAACCAACTCACTGTCTATATTGAACCCATAGGCTCATGACCATACGGACATAAGCTCTCCATGCATCCCTATCCTGAATTAATGCTTTCCAATCATCCCTTTTATAAACTACTTCCCTCAAATCATGGATAATGTTATTCTCCCACCTCATTCTTGATCTATCAACTGGATGTTTTTCCTCTGGTTTCGTACAAGAAGCTTCAATGCACCTCTTTCTAAGGATGACAAAATCAAGGATGAGTTCTATGAAGAATTAGAATGCGTATTTGATAGTCTTTCATGACATCATATAAAAATTGTCTTAGAAGATTTTAATGCAAAAGTGGGACAAGAAGATATGTTCAGGCCAAGAATAGGTACAGATTAGATTAGTCATAAGAAGATATCAAACCACATGAATTCACTGAGCAAAAATATTGTCTCAGGAAAGGGATGTATGGAGAGCTTATGTCTGTGTGGTAATGAACCTATGGGTTTGATAGTGCGATTAAGTTAATTAGTTAGTTAGTTACAACCTTTAAGCCCAAAAACATTCCATAGTAAAAGGAGAATAGTGAAGTAAAGAAAAGAAGAAAAAATATTAATAATTACTTTTGTTTTAAACTTTTAAATTTTTCATAAAAATTAAATCATCTTGGGTAATCTTCAAATTACTAATTTAGAGTTTGCTGTACAACTTGCAATGCACTGCAGTACTTTTTTTGCTAAATTATGTTGATTTTTTTTTGAAGAGAAGATTTTTTAACTGAACCAGGAATTGAACCCAAGACCTCTGGTTTTACACATCAGTGCACCGATTATTGTACTATCCAGCTTGTTGTTCAAACACAAAGTTTTCTCTCTTATATAACCCTTTAATTGCTACACAATTGGGTTGCTTCTAATTCAAGAAGGCTTTTATTAATACTACAATTATAACTGTAAAGGTATTGTTATAATGTTAAATGTAAACATATACTTTCAGATTTCTTGAAGAGAAAGATGTTGACAATGTTTATTGGGTGAATAAATGTTGAGATGAGTATCCTTTATTACAGTATCTGGAAATGGAATCCTAACTTAAATCATATTAGTTCTCTTTCTTGAACCGGTTTCAAAGGAGTATGTCCATCAGCCTCAGTAAAAAGTTCTATGTTACAGTACTAATTCAAGCATGGGATGAATAGTTTTAGCATTTCATTTCCAAAAATATATAAAAAAAAAACAAGCACAATAAAGTGTATTATACCATACTAATAACCCCTGTAACTCAGAAACCAGCATTTCCAGATTTGTGCTAATAAAAAAAAGTTTTATTCTATAATGAGGAATCCTGAGATTTATTTTTTATTACAGCATGTATACCCACATAACATGTCTAAGAAAGAACTGGTGAGAAGGAAAAAGTTTTCTCTCTGAAGAAATTGCATTTATTGCTTCAAAGTTTACAAATTCTGAGAAATAAAATCAAATTATATAACTCTTGTAATATATGTACATAAATATCCTGATGATAACTTAGTTCTCTGCCATGTATTTGTCAAATATATTTACTCATGTTATTTCAACCTTTTCAGCTTCAAAATATTAGCCCAGGGCCTCTATGAATTTAAAGATTCAATAGAAATCTCAATCTTGTTGGTCAAATCAAAATTGCATTATGAATTCTGTGGCACCATGCATGAAACCAATAACCCTCATTTAAGTAGTTCTAAGAAAATGAAGATTCATGCATGGAGGTTTCCTATCTGAAGTGAACCTTCAATGTGTTGTCCATCTCTGGATCTTCTGTTTAACTAATTGTACAGCAATCAAAATTTGAGGGATGATAAATGACAGCTCCAATATTACATTAATAATATTAACTCTTTTTTTTTTTTTTAATTTGAGGGTTATGGGTTTTATGCATGGTGACACAGAATTATAGTTTACTATGAAATTTTCTTCTTCCTTTTTTCTTGCATTTTATTTTATCTTGCTGTATTTTTTTTTACATTTATTTAGTTTTATTATTTTAAATGTATTTAATTTTATTATTAAAATAATAATAAATTATGAAGAATAATTGATAAGAAAAGACAGACTCTTCATAGTGAGACTGCCTGCTCCACAATTACTCCAAATGAAATTGGTACAATCCTGAAAAAAGATATTTCTTGAACTCTTACTGGTCAACAGATGTGTTGAAGTAGCCCATGCACATCATATTATGCCAACTAGTAATCAACCATGCAAATAAAAAATGTTTATAATCAAAATCTTTATTTGTTAGGACAGATTCTAGTTATCAAAATGCTCGTAGAGCATACTGATAATAGATTTAAATTGGATTGCAATTTTCTAATATGATATAACATAATTTTATAACTCAAATATCAGAATTTAGAAGTGTGCTACACCAAAAGTAGCATTTACTGAAAAACTGCCTCTAGTAGGTTCATGATATGGAAAATAAAAGTAACTTTTTACATGATGGTTTTGAACTAAAATATGCTGTTGAACAAGGATCAGCAGAATGCATTTTTTACCTCCACCAACTTAAAAATAACCACATGGTTTTGGTGCTCTCAGAAGGATATTTTGTATACACTAATCAAAGGAAAGCATGCAAAACATGGAAAAAGTGCAATATGGCTTGAATTAAAGATATGAAGTTCTAAAAAGATTCAATTAAATTGTGCAAATAGAACTATCAATTCAACAAAAATTGTATGGAAATGCAATATATTAACCCATGAGCATAGCATTGGTAGTTTTAAGACAGAGGATTATTTAATAATTAAGGTATCTTTTAAAACCAGAAGATTTCCTTTGTTATGGTAATTTTTTGGGATCTATCTTACACACCTATAAATATGGTGTGTATATTGTAGATTTTCGCAGATGTAAGTATGATTAATCCTCTGGCCGACTTTGAATCCATCATGCACAAAACCCAAGAAAACTTTCTTAATCATATATGTATGTGTGTATATGTGGTCATTCAACTCTACTGGAAGCAATACATTTTTTTAAAAATATCTTTTTTTGGGGACCAAAGGATCAGTTGTGGGATGCATACTAGTACTTTGCATCATTAAAATCTGACAAGTGCCAGTTACATCCATGCACGTCCTCGTTGTCATCTCTGGCAACTGAGTCATGGAAGAAGTTCCCAACTGTTTAATTGGGGCATACTACCTAAAGGAGAAAACCCCAACAGAAAATCATCATCCCTTAGGATCACTGGACAGTTGGGCATGGCGGTTAACAGTCCATTCACCCATTCATGTAAAAAAAAAAAAAAGGACTGCTTCGAAATCTAAAGGAAAATATGCCAAACTATCTAAATGATGGCAACCTGAAAAATGGAAAAAGGTACTAATCTATGGACACTTTAGGGTCAGGAATTGATGGATGGTGGCCAGAAGCAGAGAGTTATGGAAGGAAGTCCTAAAGGAAGCTGAGACCTGTAGTGCTGTGATGATGATGACACTTTTTGAAGCAATAAATATAATTATCTCAGAGATACAATTTTTCATCAGTTTTTTATTGGACATGCTATATATTAAAATTAACATTTTAGTCATTTCTACAGCAGTGATCATTATTTTAATAAATACATAAATAAAATAAAAACAAAGGAAAAATTATAACAAGTGAAAAATAAAAGCTTTGTCTACCCCTACCTTACTTATCAGGTTAACTTTCTTAATGTGATTATATGAGCTGTTTCACTGGCTTACCTGCCTTCTAGTGGACAATATTATCATTTTATGTAGAATCCAAAATATGGTGGAAAAATTCTTTACCCATGCACTTATATAATAACTATAAGTGGATATCTACACATCCAAATTCCAATCAAATTACAGTGAGACTTGCTATAAGACAGAAGAGAAACATGCTATTTTAAAATTGTTATAATTTGTTACCTCCAACAATAAGTATGTTTTATTTGACTGCTGTAGAAATGCATATTATTACACAATTCATAAATATGCAAAATAATTCTATCAACTTACAAACAAAATAATTTTTGTCTCAAAGAAACAAGAGTCCAAACACAATATTTTAATAAAATAAAAATAATTAAACAAATCTCTCATACTTGAAGGGTTTTGATAAAGAAGATCCATTCCACATTTAAAAAAAAAATACCAACAAATACTATATACAGTTAAAAAAAATTACATTCAGTACTTGAGCATTTTTTCACTGAATCCATACTATTAAATATTTTTGTTTCTTAAATTTATATTTCATATTTAGATTGTTTATATCTCAAAACTCCCTACATAAAAAAAATCAACGTACTTTCTCAAACAGGAATCTTACACAGATTATTGTAGAAAATATACATAAGGAGGAAATCTTACAAAAAAAAACACTGGTGTTTTTTCTAATGGCTAAGTTATATTCAAAGTAATTACTAATAAACAGTTTCAGAGCACAAATGGTCATCATTTTGAGGAATACATGAGAAAAACTCCATAATGATTTACATTTTATTTTTTGACTTGTCATTACAGTTACAAATATGTAGTGTGCACTGGTCTGCCTCCAGTGGAAGCACAATACAGAGGATGTAAACTGCGCAAAATTATAGTGTATTTTCACCCACTGCTGTCATTACGTGAGTGGACCACATGGAGAGTAAAAATTAATTAAAGAGTCATATCTCACCTCATATTTCATGTTCTTGAAGCACAGAAACTGCAGTTTTCAAGAGAAATCCCTCCCATATTCAGCCATCATCATGACTGTCAAATTTCGAAATTAAAATAAAGGAATTAAATTAAAGAATACACCACCCTACAATCTGATTCCAAGAAAGTAAAACAATTCAAGCAAATGATTTACCATCATGAAATATACAACTAATTTTAAAAAAAGTTTCAAGAAATTTAATATCAACATTAGCACCGATAAATAAATTTAGCCTACATAATGAACTAATAAAAAAGTTAATACTCCAGATAGTAAAACATCTAGAATTTATCAAATTAGTTGTAAAGATTGTAATAAAGTATATATATATATATATATATATATATACACACACACACACATACAATGTGTACATAAAAGAATATAGTAGTTTCAAGTAATAATATTATCACTCAGATAAGGCGCAGAAAGTTGTGTGTAGATTGAAATAAAACAGGAAAGAGTTGTGTGAGTGAGCAGATAGCTTTCTTTTGTTTTGTTTCTATGGCAACAATAATAACAAAGATGGCAACTCCTCAAAAGAAAGCATTTTGATTTGCAGTTTGAGAGTTGTAAATCAGTTGTGATAGTTCAACATGCATTTCGTAGGCAGTTTAATCTTGATGCCCCCAATGCCAACAATATCCATCGATGGCATAATCAGTACGCAACAACCAGTTGTCTATGCCTATAGGCAAAAGTGTGGGACGACCAAGAGTGTCTGAGGAAAATGTTGCTGCTGCAACATTTCAAGCACAAAGTCAGCGTAATCAGTAGGCTTTAGAGCCTGTAACAATTGTAAATGGTAGGGACACATATGTAAACATTTTTGTAAGACCTTCCACATTGTTATTACTGGATTGGTCGTCATGGTCCAGATGACAGGGCTTATCTCCAGTGGCCTCCTAGATCACCGGATCTCATCCCATGAGATTTTTTTTTCCTTTGGGGTTTTGTAAAGGACAGAGTCAATGTGCCTCCATTGCCTGCTAACCTGCCTGAGTTGAGAGACAGGATTTGAGAAGCTGTTGCTGCCATCAATCCAGACATGCTTATTAATTATGGGAAGAATTAGTCTACAGGTTGGATGTGTGTCATGTAACAAACGGGGCTCACATTGAACACTGTTGAACTCATAATGTAAACTCGATATGTTACTCTTTCGTTTAACATGAGTTTTGTTTTTTTCATAGTTAGTTGAAGTATAATTCAACACCTTTAAAATTGCTACATTCTTTATGTACACCCATATATAGGAAAAAATAGAAGAGTATAGAAGACAATGGTATGAACATGTCTGCAAAATGGATACCAACAGATAACCTAGGAAAAGTCTGAACTATCAACTAAGAGGAGGAAAAAAGAGATCAGGGACACCCATGAAAGAGATGGACACAGCAGCTATGATACTTGGAGCCACAATGAACCAATAAGGTTTAATCCTTAGAAGAAGATGCAAGGAAAACAAAAATAAATTTAGAAACTTGCAAAAAAAAAAACACTTTAGAAATATTAAATGGCAAAATTGAAAAGTCAGCAATTTATTGCAGCTCATAGTTTGCTGGAGAGTCATAAAATTGAAAAAGAGACTAAACTTTGAAAACATTTGGAAAAAAGCTTTGGAATTGACAGTTTGGGAAAAGATATTCAGAAGAACAATTTTAGATCAATGAATTTTTAAGTTTCTCGTGAGCAGGATTTATTTGATCTCAAGGTTCATCAAATCAACACCAGATGGTAACTTTGAAGATGAAGATTATACCAAAATTTGAGTCATGATGATGGCTGAAGATGGGAGGGATTCCTCTTGAAAACTGCAGTTTCCATGCTTGAAGAACATGAAATATGAGGTGCGATATGATTCATTTAATTAACTTTTATTAATTGTAAATCTCATAATCAATTTATGAATAACATGGAGAGTGATTATCAAGATGGGGTGGTTTCTATGGAAAGAGGGTGTAAATACTGCATATATTCACAGATGATTGGGAGCAGTGGGAGGAGCATATATCAAACAAAAAACCATGTACAACACAGAAGACAACCAGTTCTAGGAGAAAATGTCTGTGATAACATCTGTGGAGTCAAGTGGCAAAACAGAAGAACAAGTACATCACATTGTCAGAATCAATCTGCACCACATACTGCATGAACACCTTGAACTCAGCAAAGTATCTACCAGGTGGATTCCCAAATCCCTAATTGTAGCACAAAGACAACAGTGCAAGAACGTGACCTGTGATCTCCTCCAATGCCACAGCCAGAATCCAGAAGAATTCATGTCAAAACTTGCTTCATTACGATGTGCTGGAGACCAAACCCCAGAAATACGTGGAAGCATAAAGGCACCATACAAAAAGCTGTTCTCCCACAACATGTTCGACCTTACACGAGTACAAAATCATGACTGTCATTGTAAGTTGGGTGCCAGGTTTTGCTGCATCCACTGTAATTCCCTAAAGAGCCATTTTCTGATTACCACTTACTTGGGGCTACAGGAATCTTACATGGGCATCATTTCACCGAGTTTCATGTAGTGCAAGCATCATTTCTGATGTAGGTGCAACAAACTCCAAAAAAAAAGTGTTTCCAGGAGGAATTGGAAAAGTTGTCACCTTTAGTGGCACAAGTGTATGCAGCATACTTGAGACTAGGCTGGTACACTGGGTGAAAGGGGATAAAGTTTCTGAGTGAGTATAAAAAATTGTGTAAATCAATTAATTTTGATGATATACAAGGTTCTCAAAACACAAAATAAATATACATATTTTATAAGCTAAAATTACATAAACAGGATATTGCATATAATCATTTTAAAAAATACATAAAAAATATTTTTAAATTGTGCAATACTTGAAATTATTTTCTTCTTTTTTATTGTGAAAAATTCATAAAATAAAAATAAATAATATAGTTTGAAAAACAGGACAAATCTTATAAGTTATAATTATATAACTTGGTCATTTTTTTTTTTACTATTTCTTCTGAAATCATTTAGTCTCTTTAATTACATTAATTGAAGGGAAGATTTTTTTAATAGCAATGTGAATTGAATAATACATTAATCTCTCTCTAATTGAGATGTTTCAGTATAGCTCTCCTCTGTCTAGATACTGCTCGAGTGAAAACAAACAAAATGTCATATTTGTAAACCACATATAAGAATATAGAAGTTTACATTTGGTGGCTAATGAAAATACATAAAAATTCTAGTTAACTATACTAAGTAAAAAGAAACATACAAAATTATGTACTGTATACTTTATTCGTGGAATTAATATGTTTCTTCCTCATATTACTATAAATGTGAGATTGGCTCTTCATTATCAAACCCCTTCAATTCCAACAAGTAAAAGAAAGAGAATAGAATCTTAAGTATAATTTAATTATCAATATCTCCTTTAACAACAAGTGATTTACTTAAAACATCTAGAAAGAAACTTACAAATTTCAATTGAAGAAACCAAAAATTCTATCAGCAATCACCTAACTGTTGGTAATATCTATAGCAAACATAAATTTTTGAAAAAAAAAAAACACAATGGACATAGATTTGCCTGCTATGTTGCCGTTTCTTCATTGGCTGATATTTCAATATTATTGCATATCAGCTTAGATTTTTATATAGTGCATATATATTGTTAAATGCCTATTGGTTGTGTCTAACCATCCATGATAATTTATGATACAAATATTATCTGGAATAATTTTATTTACTATTTAGCTTTTCTCAAGTGAAAACTGCTGTATAATAAAATTCAAATATTTTATGGTTTAATACTAAATCACTTTTCTTGGGATTATATTTTTTTATTATAACAACTCTCTTTTTGCAATCTCCACAATATATTTAATGGAGCTATTAGGAAGATTGTAATTGTCTGTAATATGTATGGAAATTGTTCTTTAAGTAACCTTACACACTGGAAGTACTGAGGAGGAGAAAACTTCTCAAAATTCTATTCTTTTTATTTACTTAGCAAAATTATATAAATATAAAATAAAAAGCCTCAAACAAAATCAATATCTTTAGAAGTAGGTCAAAAATATAACTATGGTTTAAATCTAATACCACATGATTATAAAAAAATTGTTATTCATCAATACATAAATTCTTGCAGAGCGATATCATAATCTCTAGATAAGCGTTATTTACAAATGTACTGTAGAAATCAAATACATGATTTCATTGAATTATCATAAGAGTAATAAGAAAAGTTATTTGTAGGCATCAATATGAATTATAACATAATTATGAAGGGTAGAGGTGAAAAATGATCAGAGTCACATTAAACAAATTTTTCAGGGAGACAAATTAAAAGCGAAACTTTGATCATTCTTTAAATTTAAACGCTGTGTTTTTCAGATTCTGTTCATTTATTTTCTTCAATATGTAACATGAAGATACACTCACATGCCAGCTAGCAATGTAAATTATTGTAGTAATAACTAATTTTCCACTTTTGGTGGAATACTCTTTATATGCGTTATCAGAACAAAACTGTAAAAAATAAAATCATCTTTCAGTTTATGACAAATTTCAATTTTGAATATAATTTATGTGGTATTAAATCAAAGCCATTGATATCTAAGGACTGATCAATATCATCTACATGATACATTCTCAAATTAAAGAAGTGCATACATTTGATCACTTGTACTGATGTTGATGATTTCTTTAAGAAACTAAAAGCATTCAGGTTTACTATTGAAATACCTGCTTTTTAATGTACTAATTGTAAAAATCAGAAATAAATTGAGATAATTGATAACTAATAACATCAATACATTCTAGATGTATAGTAAAATGGTTAGAATATAGTGAAGGAGTGGCATAAGTACTTCTAATCCAGAACATTTAAAAAATTGAATCTGACAGAGTCAAAAGAAATTAAGATTATTTCATGCTCCATAGCCTGAAATCAGCAGAAAAAAAACTATACACAGTTTATAATCATACTTAACTTAAAATAAGTAATATCTGCCCTGAATGGAATATTATGGGATAAACATATCAAAAGAGAAACTAAAGTTAAAATTTTTAAAACAAAAGCTAGAAGTATTATGACTTACGGTTCAGAGGTTTCGACTATAACTTACAGATGAAAAGAAAATTAATGGTAGCAGAAATGGACTATTGGAGAAGATCTGCTAGGATATCAAGGAGAGTGAAAATTTGAAATGAAGTTATAAAAGAGAACATAAACATACAAAACTCAATTTTAGAATTTATCCAAGAAAAGTAACTAAAATGGTATGGGCATATTAGGAGAATGGAGGATGAATGATTACAAAAAAAATGATGGAATGGACACCATCAGTAACGAGAAGGAAAGGACGACCAAATCTCAGGTGGATCCAAGGGATTAGAGAAACTTTGAAAGACCGGAAAATAGAGGAAGAAATGTGTTATAATAGAGATGAATGGAGGAAAATTATAAAGTGAAATTTAAGACAAATCATTGGTGCCGGAAAAAGTATACTAACATTGTTAAAACTGGATATATATATATATATATATATATATATATATATATATATATATATACTCATTTTGCTGTCCTAGCAGCAAATTCACAAATAAGTTCAATCAATTAGGGTTTGGGAGCACATGTGGCCTATTCTGTGACATAATATTAAAGTCTATGAATGAGACATAGTATTTTTGTTGATCAGTTTATTTCTGTACAAGATGAACTTAATAGATTTAGCAGCAACAAATTGCTTTGCTCTTGTTGTATAGTCATCTAGCAAACTTGGTGTTTTTTAATATACTAGAAACTCACTGACATTCAGATGCCAGTCTTGTGTTGTGATCAAATAATACCTAGTGAAACATGGCAATTCCATGCTTGGAAAGGAGCTATAACACACCATAACAGAAATGGTTGATTTATATGCATTGTAACATAAAAAAGTTATTAATCTTGGCTTCCTCTTTCAATTCTCAACACTATAAATATCCTCAACACTTGTCCAACTCACGGTCAGGTTGAGGAATGAGATGAGATGGAGCCCCTATATATAGAGGTCTGTTATTGACAATGGTGCCAGCCGACCACGCCTGACACATCATCACAGGAGCAAATGAAAGAAATGAAACAAAATGGATGAGATGAGTATGGAAAAATTGTGGCAGGGGAAAACAGGAGAAAACTCCGAGAAAAAACTGCCCAAGCTCCGTTTCGTCCACCACAAAACCCACATGGAGTGACCGAGACTCAATCTTGGGACCCCAGCAGTGAAAGGTGAGCATCTAACTGCTTGCACTATGGAGCTACCTCTTCTTCTTCCTTCCAAGTATTAGGCCAAGGCCTGTTACGATCCTATAGAAAATTTTCCCTCCGGCGTTTCATAGCACGGCCCAGAGATCTTCGTCCTCTTGGTATATGATTATAAACAGCTTTGGGGATCAGATTTGAACTCATTCTTTCAAGATGGTGTTTCCAATTTAGTTGGTACTGTTTAATATATTCTAAAATTGCCGTAGTCTTCAATTCTTTTAAGATATCGGTGTTCCTTTTCCGATCCCATCTGGTATAACTTGCTGTTCTGCGCATGAATCTCATTTCACAAGCCGTTATTCTGCTTTCATGTTGCCTTTTTAGTGTCCATGCTTCACTACTATAGGTCAACACTGGTCTAACAAAGTGTTATCATCATCATCCATGCAAGTATTAGGCCATGTGGTTTGTTACGGTCTCAAAGAGGAATTTTCCATCCAGCGCTTTTTTGGACGTCCCAGCGATCTTTTGCTCTGGGGGCAATAGCGAAGTATGGCTTTTGGAATTCTATGAGACGGAATTCGTTGAAGATGGGCTTTCCAGTTGTTCTGGTAGTTTTGTATATGGTGAAGAATGGGTTCTACATCCAACTCTTCCATAATTCCCTCATTTCTTTTATGGTCCCACTTTGTGTAGCCTGCTGTACTGCACATAAATCACATCTCATTTGCTATTATTCGACTTTCATCTCTTCTTCGTATTGTCCATGCTTCACTACCATATCTTAATATTGGTCTTGCAAGAACCTTATAAAGCCATAATATTGTGTTCTTCTGTACTAAAAATGGTTTCATTATACTGTTAATTATCCCGTTGGTTTTTGTAAAATTTGTGATTTTCTTTGATATATCAGCTTCATCTTGAAATGCTAAATTATAACCCAAATAATTAAATTTGTTTACTCGTTCTAAAATTTCATCATCCAAAACAATTTTGCTAGGTATAGGGCATTTCCCACAAAAGGCCATCACCTAAGTTTTCTTTGTATTAATTTCCATATTGTACCTTTTTGCAATGATATTAAAATTGTGTATAGAATACTGTAAATCTGTTTCTATTGGAGCTATTAATACCAAATCATCTGCAAAAAGCAAAGAGTCTATTTTATGGTTTCTATTAATTTGGATAGAACCGTGTCTCATCTGTCGCCAATCTTGGAGTATTCTATCCATGTATATGATAAAGAGCAAAGGTGAGAGGCCATACCCCTGTTAATTTCGGTCCTATTAATTTTGGTGTTATATAAACGTAATCTGGTGTTTTTTTGTTCAAGGGATGGTTTCATAACTTGATTAATAATTCCCAAACTTTTATTATAACTAGTAATTTTTCAGGGATATTCTTTTCATCCCAGATAGAGATATAATATGCAAGATATTTAAATTAATTGGATCTCTCTAAAATTTTATCCTGGAGACAGATTTTACTTTCTATGGGGTCCTTCCTATGAAATGCCATAATTTTAGTTTTGTTAATTGATATTTCGATATTAAATTTGGCACCTAGTTTTGTAAATTATAAATTGATCGTTGCAAATCATTTTTGGAAAGTGCCAGAAGCGCTAAATCGTCTGCAAAAAGAATAGCATCGAGTTTGAGGTTCCCCGTTGTGTTTTCCTCCATTTGTTTATTATTCTATTCATATATACAATGAAAAGCACCGGTGAAAAGTCCACATCCCTGTCTTACTCCAGTGTTGATCTTTTTCCAAGAAGATAGTTTGCCATCTTGTTTAACAGAGATTTCATTATCTTTATAGATGTTGAAGATATTATCATGTGTATATAATAAAGTAATTTGATAATTTAAAAATATATACAGTTTTATCACTTTTGATTTAGTTTATCTTAAACTAGTATTTATAATTTATTGCTAGATTTTTTCTGAATTTTTTGAAAATGCTGTAAAAATATAGAGTGAAACGTCTTTCAGCTGATTCCTGTGAAAGTAGTCTTCTAAAGGGGATTGTTTAAGTATCACCCTGAATTTAAGCTTAGCCTGTGTACAGCAATTGCAAAATGCTTTTTTTACAAATGCCCCAGGTTGTCTTTCAACATTCCTGGTTTCTCTCCTGGCATGGCGAACTTGTAACCCACTTCTGAGGTTGGGGCACCTGGAAGGCGGGGTTACATTGCCCCAGATGATATGATGGGTGATGATGATAGTGGTGAGCCAGGAGAGTCCTTAATCCTAAGCTTAATCTAAGATGAATATGAATGATGATGATTGCGATGGCCATATGATTTCGGGGACCATTTGGGCCTTAAAGTTTTCCTGACATTTGTCTTACAGGTGAGGAAAAAACCCGATAAAAACCTCACCCAGAAAAACTGTCCCAACCGGAGATCGAACCCGGGTCCTCTGTGTGACATGGCAGCACACTACCTCGAGACCACAGCGGTGGTCAATTGCAAAATGTTAAAATCTCAATCTAATTAATTAAAAGTATATTATTAATACAGACATGTTCAAGTAAGATAATAAATAACAATTTAAATGAGCAGAGATTGTATATACCAATTTAATTATTCTTCAAATATTTACAAATTGAAGACTGCACTAAATGTTTTACATAATGATTGGCGATTACATTTTCATATTCTCTTTCTACCTCTGATATTATTTTTTTCTTTTACGTACTGCTGTCATAGCAGTCAGGGTTATATTAATTGTTCCTAGAGGTGGGTGTAAATTTATTACAATGCTGAAAGAGGATATATGGAATGATCAAGATAGATGGTGGCTTTTGTCTAAAACTTGACCTCCAGAACGGGGACATGAAGAAGAAGACAATAACTTACTGCTCCACTCATGTCTCAATAGCTGTCATATGGTCATTTCATTCAATAATTGGTAATTATAATTAATTGTTGCTGAATTATTTTGAAAACAAATGACTGCTATGTATTTAAATAGGAAAATTATTTTAATGTTTCTATGCATGCTTCTGTATTAATAGATTGGACTAAAGATGTAAGGGGCTAAACAGTTCCTCTCTCTCTTCAGTACATAGGACAAGAATATAGCCTACAATGGGTTTATATATATATATATATATATATATATATGAACAAATAATGATTTTAAAGGGAAAGAAACATTTATAAAATGGTCAAAAGCATGGTCATTGATAGGGAAAGGAGATGGTCACCTTACAGAGAGTCAAAATATGTTAGTCATATGGGAATAATATTCCATGACAAGTAAAAGTAGTCGGGAACAGAAGTGGTCAGTTTAAAGGGATAGTTGCCTGGAGCCAAGTTTCAATGTAACTTAATTCCTCTTACTCCGATCCATTGGATTATAAAAATAATATTTTAAGGTGGATAAAATTCTCTTGTAATACCATATTTGAAGAGGGAAGTATCTAAGTAAGTTGTCAAAATTAAATTTACTTAATATAAGATTAAATTTTTCTTTCATTTTCATAATTTTACATTTAATTGTAAATATTATATGTAATAAAGTATTGCAACCATTAAATCATTACAATAGTAAACCTTAATGCATTTTTAAATTATAGGAAATCATAATAGGTTATAAAACAGAAATACTCACACATACAACATGCCCCTTAAATCACTATGACCACCTTATTCTGGAGGTCACTATACCAATCTCAAGATCATGCAACATATCTGGCAGTTTATAAATGTTTTTTGCACCTAAGAGACAAGGATCACAATAAACAAATGGTCAGTTAAGAGTATGAATAATATATCCAACTATTTCTTATTACCATCTTTTACTCCATATCTTTCAAAGTATATTTCAAATTCAATATGTTTTATTTGCAATTTTTCTAGTTATCTGTGATATACAGTTTACATGTAGTCCTTTGAACACTATTTTAAAGAGGTTTTATTGTAATAATTTAGTTATTTCTCTAGCAGATATTTCACATTGCAGCTTCCCAAATTCTTCATGAATATCATTCCATTGAAAATTACATGAGAAAGCAAATCTCTAAGAGAATAACTATAGTGGACAAAAATAGATCATTAGTAATGAGGATTATCTATATTTTTATGGCCAATGGTGCGAGAAAAAACATAAAATAAAAAGCTCTAATCTGCTTTTGAGTTACTTAGTACTTTATTTAATAACACTCCTTAACAACTCAAGTAATTTTCATAGCAATTCATATTTGGGCGTAATAGGCCCAACAAATTTTCCTCAGAGGCCTTTTACTCCATGCCTAAGGTTTGTTTTATGTGCTGTAAATCTATGACATGAAATCCACAGTTTTACTTCCTTTCTGAAGGAAGTCATACTCAGGATTTCTATGTCATTAAAAATCTATCAACCCAGCCAGGTTTGAACCTGCAAACCTTGGACGCAGAAGGAAGTATTGTAACCACTAGTTAACTGGAGCAAATTTCTCCTTTTGATAATAGTTCCACACACATTTTAAATATTTGTAGTCTGTTGTGGGCTTAGTATTTATTTCAGCATAATGATCAATGACTCGTATAATAAATAAAGTCAAAAGTTATACTTCCGATCCTCTAAATATATCAGTTTATCATGCCACTAGAAGCTCTTCCCCAAGTAGTGTAAATTTCAAAATACTTTTTAAAGTAGTGAAGTTCAAGGTTATAAGAATTCACCATTTGGGAAAAAATCTACATTCAAAAAAACAAAAATAGAGTAATGAATTTTGAAATTCCTGCTGAACGTGACTTAGTGTGGAGGTTCTTTGGCCAGGGAGCTAATATCGACATCCAGGGTTCACAACATAAAACTCAACAGTCTGGGCAAGCTAACGATGGTATAGAGGATTATATCAAAACATGTTCAAACTGAACTCAACATTAATTTGAGGTAAGATGTTCCCATTCTCACAAAAACTTGAAGTTCAAGGTTAATGAAAAAATCTACAAAAAATCCTACCTTAACTGATGTAAATAAAACATAAAATCTAACCATTGATGCATAGGGAGGGAGCTTCAGAGGAATTTAGAAGAATTTGTGCAATTCTCCACAAGAATATTTGATGAACTGTTAAATTGGAAAATACTTATAATGACCAAATAATATTAGGGCTATACAGAGCCCATTAGAGGGTAAAAAAGTAATACCTGTTTTGGAATCACATATTGAATAAATGCATGTTAATTGAAATTTGATAACAAAATAACAATAAGAGAAAATTATTTAAATGCATTCAACAAAAGCAATGCATATCTTATACAACAAATACAAAATATGGAAGAACACAGTTCTTATTCTGCAGGTACACTATTATATTACTTTATAATACAAATCTTAATTATTACTTTCTTTGTTCTCCAAGATTTAAATGTAATAATGTATAAAAATTATATAACAAAAAGATTCACAAGCACTATCTAAAAATAGATTAAACTGTGAATTAAAAAAAGATGTTTAAAAAACCAATGTTTATATTATATGGAATTTTAATTGTAATTTATAGCAAAGTGTACTTCTTTATACAATTCTTCCTTTTCTAGTAAAATTCAGTCCAAAATTTGTAACATTTTCATTGTGATCCTTGTCTCAGAAAAACAGAACTTCCCAGTACAAATGATCTGTGGCTATAATACTAGGTATTTCTATTGCAATACATATCTAACCCCTGGAGATGGTGGGGGTTTGACTTAGGCTATTGCATCACTTCAAGGTAATGTTAAGGCCAAAATAATAATTAAAATGGCTAGTACTATTAACAGGCAGATTATGATGAGGATTTTTTTCTGCAAAACAAGAAAAAAGAAATGGTAAACTTAAAACTGCATTGCTATAAACAAATAAACAAACAAAAATTCAAAATACAACAACATTTTAATGTGAAACAACTGGATTACTATTTAATCAATGCAAATCAAATTAAATAATTAAAACATGAAGAATGACAGATGATTTTCAAATGAGTTATTTCTGTTACATAATTAATGAGTAAAATGCATAATGGAAATTGGATAGGTGCAGAATACACAAAGAAACTATTCCCTCTAGCCTTCTATGATTCTTATTTTGAAAATACCTTATCATTATTTGTATTACAGTTATGTTGTTTTAATAATAACACATATTTCAATAGTTGTATTTTTATTCTAGTATGATCACTCTGCAATAAGTGTTATTTTAAAAAGTTCGGACTTTTTTTTATTATTTACCTAATTGTCACTATGAGGTATAATTTAAAACTGAAAATAAATTCTGTTCATCTCATCTCATATCACATCTTCTAACTCGATTCCACATTAAAAAAAACAAGAAAGAAGAATTAATGAATTTTGAAATTCTTGGGGAAGTTGATTTGATTCAGAGAATCATCGGTTCAAGAGATGAAGTAAGTAGTTAGTAGTGCTCCTGGACTACAGAACATCGATCGTGAAATTTACCGAGGATGAAACCATCTAGATTTCAAAACTGGGTAATTAGAAGATGGGATATGAGGTGAGGTGAACAGAATTTATTTTAAATTACTTCAATTTAAGAAAGAAAAAGTAATGCTCGGACCGGGACTTGAACCCTGGATCTCTATTCTGTACATAAGTATGATTCCAATTACACCATTCGAGCACCAATAAGAATGTCAACATTTCTTTCTACTTATACAATTCCCGTTCGTCTGAAGGCAGATAGCTGTTGCTATCAACACACCAAATGTCTTCTATTCAGAAGTATTTTTATTGAGAATTTATACATTACTTTTGAGTGGTAAAGCTTCATATTTCAATGTTTTTATTTAAATTAGCACTTTCCAATCCTGGATAGAGTTTGATTTAAGAAAGAAAAATTAATGCTTGAACCGGGACTTGAACCCTGGATCTCTGATATTGTACATCAGTATGATTCAAATTACACCATTCGAGTACCAATAAGATTTTTTTTAAAGTGAATATACCTCATAGTTTCAATTCCTAAAATAAGTACAGTTAACATTTATTTCTACTTATACAAGGCAGATAGCTGTTAATTTTTCTTTCTTAAATTAAATTCTATCCAGGATTGGAAAGTGCTAATTTAAATAAAAATATGAAGCTTTACCACTCAAAAGTAATGTATAATTTCTCAATAAAAGTACTTCTGAATAGAAGATGTCAGTTGGCATGTTGGTAGTGAAAGCCATCTGCCTCCGGATGAACGAGAATTGTATAAGCAGAAAGAGATGTTGACATTCTTATCGGTGATTGAATGGTGTAATTGGAATCAAACTGATGTACAGAATCAGATATTCAAGGTTCAAGCCCCGGTTCGAACGTTAATTTTTCTCTCTTAAATTCAATTCTATCCGGGATTAAAAAGTGTTAATTTAAATAAAAACATCAAAATTTAAATTACTTACTTATTGACTTTATGGCCCTTTAAGTCTGGCCAAAAGGAATTTCTAAACCAAGCTAATTTATTATGTTTATTTGCCTGCAGACATCAAGTGGTCGGCATACCAACCCGATGAAAATCTAGTAGGCAATAAGGTATTACTTGGATGATGAACAGTGTTAAATTTTACTTAGAGGCCTCTTTTTCAGATTTAAGGTTCTTTTATGAGCCTCAAAATATCCAGACTTGAGACCCACAGCTTAAAGTCTGTTCTGGAGGACTTGCTCCTTGGATTTTTCCATCATAAAAAATATCCATCAAACCCACCTGGGTTTGAATCTGTGACCCTCGGGACTAGAGCAAGGAACATAATCACTAGATCACTGCGGCCAATGATAGGCAATTACATATAACTAATTTAATCAAAATTAAAGTGGGATGTAACACTAAGATGTATTTCAATTTATATGAGGTGAGATATAAAAAGATTTTCTCCAATTCATTTATAAATTAAAACATAATATAATTATTTTTTAGCAAAACACATCACTAAAATAGCAGTGCTCTTCTTTTGCCTAAGTTTTGTATCATTTCAAGAAATAATTGAATTAAATTTAATAAATAAAATAAATAATTATCAATACCACATCAATTAAAGTCCCCCACTGAGCCCTATCCTCAGTGAATCCAGCTCATATGATCAATATCCAGTTACCTACATCTGATACTCAATTTGTAAAATTAACAAAATGTACTCCACACTGTAAATTTATATTTTTAGAAATACCTGTACAATATAAATATAATAAATTTCTTATGAACTCATTTGAAAGATATATGTCTTTCATTCATTTTTAATTTCATTATAATTTATAACATTAATTTAACTGTGAATATAATGGTAATCATAATGATAACTTATACTATAAAACCAACACCATAATTATTGCAAATAAAAATAGCCTTACTGTTAGCTCAACTCGACTGCCAAAACAATAGCAATTATTACTATCACTATCAGCAAGCAGATAATGATGAATATTAGTTTCTGCAAACAAAAAAATAAGGTAATCATATATAAAAACAATATTATTTTGGGTAAAGTAAATTAAACAAAAAATAACACTTGTGTTTACAAGAAGCATGTAATTTAAAATTTTTAAAAAATCACCATCTATGGATGAACAAAACTGAAAATACGCCTGGGTGTTAACAATTGGGAACAATGTATTGATAAATAAAATTTATTAAACAATGAACCATCTGCCTTAAATTTGAGGACAATCGTAAGTATAAAAAAAATACATATATATATATATATCCATCGATAGTAATTCTGCCCAAAGGCAGGTCCTTCACTGCAATCACATCATTTTCATGCTATGCTTGCAGCTTTACTGGGGAATTGTAGGTGTGGTAGCTTCCCGTTGCTTTCCACACCAGTGAAGGATGATGATGACGATGATAATGATAAGGATGATGATGATGGTCATATGATTTCAGGGACCATTTGGGCCTTAAAGTTTTCCTGACATTTGTCTTACAGGTGAGGAAAAACCCCATAAAAACCTCACCCAAAAAAACTGCCCCGACCGGGGATCGAACCCGGACCCGCTGCGTGACAAGGCAGCATACTACCTCGAGCCCACAGTGGTGGAGATATATATATAATATATATATATATATGAATATTTTGAGGAGTTGGCCTAGTTATGAAATCTGTAGATTAATAAAAATAACTTATAGGCCTTTTATAGTTAAAATACAAATAACAATAGAAGAATTAGTTATTTAATATCAAAATTTATCAATTTGTTGATATTTTGAAATTCAAGCTCTACCTCCATCTAGAGAAGCAGTTACCTTATTACATTATAATAATGTGTTTCTGTAATTACATTTAAAATAGAATGACAAGAGAAAAAAACCTTGGGGTAATAAAAAAAATCTAAGCTTGAAAGCAATATTACAGGATAGAACATAAAAAATAAACAGAATTATCAATTAAAGGTATATATTTGAACATAAGAGAGAAACAAAACATTACCACAATACTGCACAAACAATGCGACAAATTATGGTTTTGGTTTATGTTGAAAATTATGACAATGATAACCATTACATTTAGTTAACAACACAATTTGCATATTGACAGGACATGTGAAACAAAACTACATGTGCAAGCTTGGAATATGATGAATTTAAGCTTAAATGCTGTGCATTACATGCACTCATGCTATGCTATACCAGCCATTCCTATTGCTCAAAGTTCACATACCTAGGGAAGGAATTAAATATTTCTACATTGAAAAAAAAAATAGTCAAATGCTCAAGAAAAAAAATAGTTATTTATACAGAATGTTCAAAGCGAAGTTTATCAAAACTTGTAAGAATAATATGACCACACACAACTTAATTCATGCTCATATTTATTATTTTGTTTGTTCCATATCCCAAATATTAAAAAATGCAATTTTTCGGAGGAGGTAGTATGAAGAAAAAAATAGTCTAATGAAATTTGAAATTTTTTTCACATTTACTGAAGGTACTCAATGTGAAGTCTAAACAATCCAATTAGGAATAATAAATTGAGTTACATTTTCGACTCACCTCATAATTTTAGATTTCTTGAAGACTAGTTTCGATACAGCGCTACATATCATTATCAATTCCATCTAACTGTCGAATTAGCAGTTGGCGATCATGTAGGTTGGTTCCTGTTCCTCTGTTGGCTGACTAATCAACTTTAAAATTAAACATTTTTTCCTGCGAATTTCAAAAGTCATGATTTTCTTTTTATTTTTGTGGATGTGAATTTTCTCCCAAACTATGATTTCCTTATATTTATCTAACTGTTTCAAGGAATTCACAGTTTGGGAGAAAATTAACATCCACAAAAATAAAAGGAAAATCATGAATTTTGAAATTCCCAGGGAAAAAGATTTAATTTGGAAGTTCATCAGTCAGCCAACAGAGGGACCAGGATTGCCAACCAACAAATGATGGAATTGATAATGATGTGTAATGTATCAAAATTAGTCTTCAAGACAATTACAATTATGAGGTGCATCATAAAATCTAACATTCTCTTTTCAAGGTTAAAAAACTGTCTGGACAGATATTTTGAAAAATTTTCAAGCCATTTCTTTTAGCTCCAAAAAATGTGAAATTTAAGGCCGGATATTTACCCGTATTTATGTTTAATAACAGCATGGTTTTTTTTATTTATTTAATATATGTGTACATATATCTTTCTTCTTCTTCTTTCCAAGTATTAGGCCAAGGCCTGTTACAATCCTATAGAAAATTTTCCCTCCAGTGTTTCATAGGATGGCCCAGAGATCTTTGTCCTCTTGGTATATAATTATAAACACAGCTTTGGGGATTCAATTTGAACTCATTCTTTCAAGATGGTGTTTCCAATTTAGTTGGTACTGTTTAATATGTTCCAAAATTGGTGTAGTCTTCAATTCTTTTAAGATATCGGTGTTCCTTTTCCGACCCCATCTGGTGTAACCCGCTGTTCTGTGCATGAATCTCATTTCACAAGCCATTATTCTGCTTTCATGTTGTCTTTTTAGTGTCCATGCTTCACTACCATAGGTCAACACTGGTCTAGCCAAAGTGTTATAACATAATCTGGTCTTTTTTTGTACAAGGGATGGTACATATATCTTTAATATTTTATTTTTTTATATTACACAAAAAAGTGTAATTGAATAAGTTATTGTCGAGAATATTATGTAGTTCTAAAAAGTTCAAGAATCAGTTAAGAATTTTAATGGAGTTTAAAATAGCAACTGCCACATTTACTCTGAAGAGACTGGGTACCTTGGATGTGAGTTAACCAATAGCACTCATAAGCCAAGTTGGTTAACCAATCAGATTTGAATGCCTTAATTGGAATAGTGGATTATGGGAAGGAGATCCTTCTTAATTTGAACATTGCACTGGAAGATGTCATGGCAACAAGTCTTATGCAATAACGTCGCTCATGATTTTTGTAAAATTGAGTACAAATTTATTTATAAATGAAGGAAATGTGCATCACATTACTACATCTGAAATATAACATAATATGTGCAATTAATTTCAGTTTGAAATAATAGATTTTTGTATGGTATAATTTGTGACAGTTGAGTCTCCAATAGCAATTAGTACCACCATTATAGAATGGTCAATATTACCAATATTAAAGTGAAGACATACAAGTTTCATAGTAATTTAAAATAAATGAATGCAAAAACTACATTTATAAAAGTACTCGGTGTTTTTATTCGAGTAAAATCGTTGTTAGTTTTGCTTCAGTTAGCCTTGAAGAGAATTTCAAAAGCCATGGCAAACTGAATTGAACCCAGGACATTCAGAAGAAGTCCAATTACCTAGTGATACTACAAAACGGTAGGTGGCAACAACATCCTCCTTTATAAGGACACCTCAACATAGACCTCAATAAATATTCCATTATAATATTGCATCAACATGGTGCATCTTCAAAATCACTCCTCCTTTATAACGGCATCCAAAGCGGTGCACAACTTAACATTCTCCTTCAAATGCTTGCAAAAAGAAATAGAGAAGGATAATAAATTTAACCCATTAGTGCCCAGCATTACATAAATGTAACACCTGCATCTTTAAACAATAATACCTCAAACTCATTGTTGACAGTATAATGTTTATACAAATTGCACATTGTTGTGATCCAGGAAGTGTGATCTTTCAGTCTGGCATTTTAGTGTGAAACAGTGGATACATATTTATGACTAATTTTTGGATTGCATAATTTATACTACACCATAGAATAAGTATAAATTAAATAATATATTAAATAATGAAGTTTATTATATACAAACATATTGAACATTGAATAATAGTCACATTTCTGGTACATTTAGTTATAATGAATACTTAGAATTGGCACAGGGCGATGTTGAAGTTTGCTATAACATAGACCATTGATATAGAGAAGAATTTTGGTAACACAATGTCCTAAGTGTGACGTGGGATTGTGTATTGGTTGCTTTTCTGTGTACCACACCCGATAAATGACTGAAATAATTTATTTTCTAATGTTAATTATGTGAATGATAAGTTGGTTGGTTGGTGGTTGGTATCTAATGTCGAGCACTTGATAATGAAATCATTCGCTCTCTTGCACTCCAATATTTAGCAGAAAGGCTGGTCTCTTCTACAAAAGCTGGACAACGGAGGAGATGGTTTCTTTCCTTATCTTCATTTAAATTGCAAAAAGGGCATTTAGGTGAATCTGTTATGCCAAGTCTGTGTAGGTGTTTATTCAGGCAGTCATGTCCCGTTAGCAGTCTGAATGTTGCTACTGCAGATTTTCTTTGTAATGTAGTAATGTCATAAGCTTGTAGATTTTCCCATTCCTTTCCAGATGTTTTGGTGGTGTATTCTTCTCTAAGTTTATTGATATATTTATTTGAGATAATTCTTTTGATAGAGTGAAAGGAAACTGGAGTAGAAGTTGGGTTTGAAACAATTTTGCTACCCTTCTTGGCCAGAAAATCGGCTATTTCATTGCCTGTCACTCCACAATGGGCTGGAATCCATTGAAGTACAACTTCTTTATGTAGACGGGATAACTGTTTTATCATTTTGTGACATTCAATAATTTTGATGCTTTTGGGTGTTGTGTCTCGTGTTATAGCGAGAATGGCTGCTTTGGAGTCACATAGAATTACAACTTTTGTAAATTTTGGATGTGATATAAAAGATTTTGTAAACTTAAGAAAATTGCTAGAATTTCGCCATCAAAGTTTGTTGAATTTGTGTTTAGTTTACGATAAAAGGAAAAAAGTGGACATACTGCACCAGCACCAGTGCCACCGTCATTTGGTAGGCTGGAGCCATCTGTAAAAATATGTATCCATTCAGGAGCAGGGTATCTTAGATTTATTATTTCCAGTGACATTTGTTTTAAAATATATGGGGGAGTTTCAGATTTCTTGATGTCTTCTGTTAAATGAAGGTTATATTCAATTTCCAAAAATTCTAGAGGGTTGTTTCTCATCTGCATATTTTCTTTTGAATGTGGAAGTTGCAATTTCTGTTTGATTTCTTGTACTATGCTTAAGAAGCTTTGCTGAGATTTTAAACATACTTGTGGTTTTCTTTGGGTCCAGTTATTATGGGGTAGCCTTAAAAATTTTTCATACTGTGTGATTGCTGTTTTCTCAATTTCAAATGCTATGTTTGGGTTATTTGTTAAGATTTGCATGGCAGTGATTGGTGTTGTTTTAACGGCTCCTGTTATCAGACGGAGGATTTGGTTCTGCAATTTATTAAGTTTTTCCACTTTTGTAGTTACTAGGATTTCTTCACAATAATGAAGTATAGGTTTTATGTACATTTGGTAGAAGGTGTTTAGAGTTTGTGTGTTGCAACCCCACTTTTTCCCTGCTAATCGTTTTAATAACGGTAACCTTGTTTCTATCTTTGTACATATATTCTCTATGTGTTTCTTCCATGTTAATTTTGTGTCCAGAGTTATTCCTAAATATTTTGCTTCATGTGTTTGAGTTAATAATTCACCCTCCAATTTCAGAGTGATGGGTAGTGGTTTCTTTCTTAATGTAAATAGTTGATAATTTGTCTTCTGTATATTTATCTTCATTAAGTTCTGGGATGTCCAATTCTCTAACTGTATTAGTGATTGTTGGGCTATGGTTATTAATTGTTGACTTTGGTTTTTCGGTTTGGAGACCCATATTACAACATCATGAGCAAAAAGTAGGGTTTTTGTTTGGAGCTTTTCTATATGCTTAGGTAGATCATTAATGTAGATATTGAAGAGAGTGGTACTGAGTACAGAACCTTGTGGTAAACCTCGATGTGTTTGTTGGTATTTAGAGAGGTGATTATTATACTTTGTAGCGATGAACCGTTGGATGAGAAAATTGCTGATCCAGAGTAGCATATTCCCTTGAATGCCTAAAGTCTGCATTTTTTCTAATAATTTATATCTCCAAATAGAGTCATATGCTCCTTGGAAATCAATAAACATTGCCAGAGTGTCTTCTTTTCTGTTGAAACTGTCTTTAATATCTTGACTTAGGTGTACAATTTGTTGATTGTAATTCTCTAAATCCAGCTTGATTGGGCGAAAGTAAATTATTGGTTTCTAAATACCAATTTAATCGATTTGAAATAATTTTTTCCATAGTTTTAACAATTACACTAGTTAGTGCTATTGGGCGATAATTTGAAAAAGTATTTGCTGATTTGTTTGTTTTCAAAATGGGTATTATAATAGCTTTTTTCCAATCATCAGGAACTTTTGTGTTCCAAGAAAGATTATATAGGGAGAGTAATTGAGTTTTGGCTTTATTGCCAAGGTGTTTGAGGAATTCTGCATGTATATTATCTGCTCCTGGAGATTTATTTGATTTTAAACTATTAATGGCTATGTTTAACTCTTTAATGTTGAAATTCTTATTAAAAATATTATCTTTTGTACTGTTTGTTGATTTTATGTAATTTTTTAATTCTCTTTTATTGATTTTTGTTCCTTTTTGTTCTCTGAGGACAAAGCATAGGTGTTAGCATAGTGTTTGTTGAATTTGTTAGCTATTTCACTTTCATTTGTAATTTGTTTGTTGTTGTGGATAAATGGTGTTTTTTGTCGTTCTTTTTTATTTTGTATATTGTGTACAAATCTATATGCTTTCTGGCCATCTTTCCTATAATCCATTTTTTTGGAGAAAGTTATTAAAATTTTCTCTTTTATTACTGTTAATTTCTTTTTTGAATTGTGCACACAGTTTTCTCCAATTTTGTACATCTTTTGGGTCTTTTGTTTTTTCTGCTTTATTTCTAGCGAGATCTCGGTCTATTTTCATTCTTTCTAGTTTTGAATTCCAGAAGGGTTTGTAGTTTTTAACTATTCCTCGTGGTATATATTTTTTGCTGTTTTTAATATTATTTCACATATAGATTTGTTAATTTGATCTGATTGAAGTGATTAGTTTAAAGGATTTTCAAATTTAGTTTCCAGTTTGTCTGTGTACAGTTTCCAACTGGCTTTTTTGAAGTTCCACCTGGGTTTAAGATGCATTGGAAGTAAGTTGTTATTCCCCAGTTGAATAGTAGCAATGATGGCTCTATGTCTTCTACAATTTGTTTTTTTGGTTTTGGAGTATAAATTAGAAGATACAAAGAGGATTAGTTCCTGAACCAGAATAATGTATATATGTTGGAGGATCCTCTTTGTTGTGTATTATTTCTATGATAACTTATATGGTGTGTATAATGTTATTAGTTTTGCTCCCATATGTCCCTAGCATTACACATATATGTCACGGTCATTTTTAGACAACCAATAAACACAACATTATGTAATGTTACTTTTTTGACTACTTTGTGGATGAAATAATACATAAATCAAGAAAAAAATCAACAAAAAATTAATCCGTGCACTAAAGGGTTAATGAAGTATTGTTTATATCTTCTCATCTATACTTTTTCACTCTCTTTATATTGACACTACTTCTGTATATTCTTCTCAATCCATGTTCCACACAGTTTATGACATTTGCAACAATAAAATTTACTAAAATAATTAGTTACAAAATGTTGTTTATTTTTTTATAATCTTAATACTTAATTATGCTAGATATACATTTTGATAATTTTATAGGCAGTATTTATTTTATAAACAACAATTGATACCAGTCATGGGTACCGTATATGAATACTATCAAGGTGGTGTTGCCTTCACAGAACACATTGTTGTAAATGTAAACTGTTAAATATAATGATTGTGCTAGTATATAAAGTTTGTATGAATGTAGACAATTCTCCATACTTATTTATAAAAACAGAAGTCAGTCCTGATTAACTCTGTTCTGAGGTTCACAGGTTCAAACTTGGCTGGTGTTGATTTACTTTTAGGGTCTAAAATTTTGAGTATAGATTCCTTCAAAATGGAAGTAAATGGATCCTGTTTTTTTATGACAAAAAAAAAGAAACTGAAGCTTAAAATAACAAAGTTCTGCATAAAATTGTCAGCTCTTTTATGCTCAGAATTTAATTATAATATTAAAGACCTTAGCTGTTAGCGTATATTTTTTCTCTTCAAATATAAATTATAAAATCTTGTTTTTATTAAACTTTAAAATAAATCTAAATAATTCCATTTTGTGTTGTTTAAATAGATGAAGTAAACTGTATTTTAATTGGTAGTGATAGCAATTAAAATTCACATACGACCAATTAGGATACATCTAATATGATTAGTAGGAATAAAGCAAATGGCCGTGTAATTTAATAAATCTCTAAAAAGTTAATATGGCAGTATTATCATTCCTTCAGTAAGAATTTGATTCGACAGGTTGCAAAGGAACCTTGTCCCAACGTAAATCCATCCCCAGTATCGGGTTGATTAATATAATAATAATGATAATTTAAAATTAAATAACATTAATAATACAAATCTAGTGAAGAAGATGATATGCCTGTGAATAATAAAGAGTTAAATCTTATAGGGTCGATAGTGACTGCTCTAATATTATTATAGATCATAAATTGTTCAATTTCTTGGTTAATAAGGGAAATAAAATAACGACAGTGAGAGTTTGTGAAGTATACTGTACTCTAGCAATCAAAAGGAAGAAACCACCAATAAAACTGCAATGCCTTTTACTTACTTACTTACTCACTGGCACTATCGAACCCATAGGTTCATGGCCACACGGACATAAGCTCTCCATACATCCCTATCCTGAGCTAATGCTTTCCAATCATTCCCTGTATAATCTACTTCCCTCAAATCATAGTTAATGTTATTCCCCCACCTCATTCTTGGTCTACCAACTGGGCATTTTCCCTCTGGCTTTCCTACAAGAAGCTTCCATGCAAGTCTCTCATTCCCCATACGTGCAACGTGTCCTGCCCATCGCATTCTATGATACTTAACTGTTCTTATTATATCTGGCTTCCTATAAAGACCATGTAACTCATTGTTATGTAAGTCTTCTCCATTCACCTGTCTGTTCATCTCTCTTTGGTCCAAAAATTTTCCTAAGTACTTTATTCTAAAATACTTATAATCTCCTTTCCTCCCTTAAAGTAAGAGTCCATGTTTCACACCCATATAATATAACTGGTAGAATAATAGTTTTATATATTTTAAGTTTAACGTTTTCTGAAAGGAGTTGGGACATCAAGAGTCTCTGCAATGCATAATAGCACTCATTTCCAGAATTGAGCCTATGTTTAATTTCTTTGTGCATCTCATTCCTATTTGTGATTATTGTTCCTAGGTATTTGAATTCAGCCACTTCCTCAAAATTCCCCTCATTTGTCATTAGCTGTCCATTTCCATTATATAATGTATTTCTACGTGTGACCATATATTTAGTTTTATTGATATTTACTTCCAGTCCTAATTTCTTAGTGTTACTCAATAGTACTATATCATCATAAGTAATGCCATGAGTGATTTCCAAATTATCGATAAATTCACGACTCACGAAGTGAGGAGTGAATTTATCTAGAGAATTTGGAAATCAAGAGTGGCATTTGTTAGGACTATTTAACGAATAAAATTAAGCTGTTTACTCACAAATCATTATTTAACTATAGTTATTTTAAAATATTTATAGCCTATATTTAATGTAAACGGCGATGTTTGAAAACAAATGAGAAACGATAGGTACGCTTCTACTGCTTCATTTGTTTATCACTGCAACCAGATCATACTATTTATTGCCAAAGGAACGCAATATTGTAAGGAGGAGCTTTCTTTAATATGGTAATCATAACACTGATAAATATTTGGTGAAACACGATTCTGATTGGTTGTAAAACAGAAATCATTGAAACGTGATTGGTCATTGACTCCCATTTGGGGCATGAGTTAAATAGTCAGCATAAACTAACAGCTTATTAATACCATTCAGTTGTAAGCCTTCCTCATTCTCTAAAGATTTAATGGCATGCTCCAGTACAAAATTAAATAGTAGAGGAGATAGTGCATCTCCTTGCTTCAACCCATTCTGGATTTCAAAAGTGTCCGAAAACTGTTTGCCTACACGCACCCTACTCTTTGTGCCATTTAGACACATTCGTATAAGTCTAACTAACTTTTTAGGAAAACCAAACTCCAGCAGGAAACTATATAACTCATCTCTCTTAATTGAATCACATGCTTTTTTGAAGTCTACTTATAGTTGATGTACAGTACCATTATATTCCCATTTCTTTTCTAAAATCTGTCTTATACTAAAAATCTGATCTGTTGTAGACCTGTTTCTTCTAAATCCACTGTGATAGAATATGTAATGAATACGTGATAAAAATGATGTAATAAAAAAGTAATAAAAATAAAAATGATGTAATAAAAAAGTAATAAGACAGGGGCTGCAAGTGTCATAAAAAACATGGATTTTCGTAAGAAATCAAATTGAAGCACTGGTTTTATCAGGCGTCACAAATATCGTAAACAGCACGGTTTTTCATAAGAAATCATAAATTTATGTACTGGTTTTAATAAAATATAATAATATTTTTAAAGTTTCATAATAATTATTGTCAAAACCAGTGTATAGAAATTGTTACGTTATCTTTATGAAACATTGGAATGCACACATTTAGATAAGTTCAATAAACACTTCAAGCCTGTGACTGAAAAAGTCCAGAATAACATTTATATTGTAGGGCAAAGTACTGTTTAGGCGTTCGAGAAGCTTCTAGTACTTTCCAGGAAAAAAATCCCCTCGCATGTAAAAAGTCACCTTCGATCATCCCGTATATAGCAAAATACACAAACATGGACGACTTTACCCATATAAATAATAGACATTCTCACAATAAGATCATTACATCGTCAAAGAAGAAGGAACTAGTACATTGTCTTGTATCAGGACATGATTCTTCCCGCAACAGTTTGTGAGTATAATTGCTTTTTCAAATTGATATCTTAACTAGGTGGGCTCTGCCATCAGAGAAAATAAAATAATTCATTTTAAATAATAGTTTCAATACCATTATTGAACTTATATGGTATTTCTGGAACTTAAAAATTATTATTGTTGTCAGCTCATCAAGCATATTATATCTCAGTAACATTTTGCATACAACAACAATTGACTGTTTCCTTGGTCAGGAACAGAGTACCTAAAAATAATCACTCTCTCTCAGATATATAAAAATATCATCACCTTAAGTGTGCATTCCGATAAGTATTCATTCGTATAAGTTACATTTTAAATTATAACAGAGGGTTTAGGTTAAACTGTTTTGTAACTCTTCAAAACTATTATAATAAAGTTGTTATTTTGGGAACGGTGCTCTTTTTGTTGTAACAGTTAACAGGATCACATAGAGAACGAGGCCTGAGTCATACACTCAGCGCTGCATCCCAGGAGGAAATTAGTCACCTCCTGCCTGCTTTCATTCCCTTCGGCATCTGCTCGGCCTGTCCATATATATATATATATATTCCATTCTTAAAACTTACTTGATAGTGACCATTTATCCTTATTAAAAACGCTACCTAAAACCTAAAAACCCTCCTGTTTATAATATCCACATTGATGATCTCCTAGAATGTCATCAATATAGGGAGTAAGTCTGCTGACTAATATATTTGTTAGAATTTTGTACGAAGTTGAAAGTAATGAGATGCCCCTGTAGTTCTTACGAGTACAATCAGTTTTATCTCCTTTCTTATAAATTGGTACGATAATTGATTCTTTCCATTCATCTGGAAGAGCTTCTTTTTTCCCAAATCATACTAAGCAACCAGCGTATTTTGTCCATCAACTTTTCTCCCCCTGATTTTATCAGTTCTGCTGGGATCTCATCTGAACCCGATGCTTTATACATCTTCAATTTTTCAATTGCCATTTCAACCTCTAATGCACTTGGTTCTGTGACTAGCATTTCTGTTGTCTGTAAATTATCCTCCTCAATGTCCTGTTCTGTATGTACATTTAATAGCTGATTAAAGTAACTTTTCCATCTATTTAATATACTTCTGGAATCTGCCATCATATCCCCATTTTCATTCCGAATTATGTTTCTTCTAGCCTGAAACCCATTCTTCTCTATACTAATTCACTGATATAATTCTCTAATGTTCCTATTTTTTGCATTCAATTCAAGATCATTAATCTTCTCTCTCAAATATTCCGTCTTTTTACTCTTTAGTAACTCGGTTTCCCGTCTAATACTACCTAATTGCTCTAAATTTACTTCATTTGGCTCGTGTAACCATTTCATTTTTGCTAGCTTTCTTTTCTTTACAATGTCGGCACAATCCTCATCAAACCATTTCTTGTTTTGCCTCTTTTTTAATCAACCAATGCTTTCTAATGCTGACAATTTAATAGTATCTCTTATAGCCTCCCATTCTTTATTTATATCAGTTTCTTCTTCGTTTGCCACATTGTCATCTGAAGATTCCAGTATTTCAAACCTATTAGCAATTTTGATTTGGTATTCTTGCCGCATTTCATCATTTTTCAAGATTTTTAATTTAAATTTTACAGAATCATCTTTAGTGTTTGTTCCTCTCATAAGCGACAGCCGTTGTCTGATTTTCACTCTGACCAGATGATGATCCGAATTGCAGTCTGACCTTCTAACTGACCTAACATTGATGATGCTACTGTGCCAGCATTTGTCCACTAATACATGATTATCTGGTTCCGAGTTTCTCCATCTGGAGATGTCCAGGTGTATTTATGAATATCCTTATGCTGAAATGTTGTGCTCTTAACAATGAGATTCTTTGATGTGGTGAAGGTGACTAATCTAACCCCGTTGTCGTTACTATCTTCATGAAGACTGAATTTGCCTATTGTTGGTTTGAATATATCTTCCTGCCCCACTTTTGCATTAAAATCTCCTAAGATAATTTTCATATGATATCGTGAAAGGCTATCAAATAAGCATTCTAATTCTTCATAGAACTCATCCTTGATCTTGTCATCTTTATCATCTGCGGGGGCATGTACATTTACAATTATAAAATCATGTCGTTTACCCTTTAGAATTATGTATGATATCCTATCACTAGCAAACTTAATATCTCGGATAGCGGATAGGAACCTCCTTCTGACTAAAAAAACCATTCCAAATGCAGGTCTTTCTGCACCCCCATAGTATAATGCAAAGCTTCCTGATTCCTGACTACCTTCTCCTGGCCACCTAACTTCCTGTAAAACGACTATATCCAAGGGTGATTTATCTAATTCCCGCATTAATATCTCTAGTGCCCCTCTATTGTATAAAGTCCTAACATTCCACGTTCCTAGGAACATGTCCCTGTGTTTGAGCTTTTGGTATGGGTTCCCTGAAGTAGTCCCCGCCCGGAGAACCGAATGGGGGACTATTTGACTTCTGGAAAATTTTACCCCAATTGAACCCATGTCCGCATTTCTTGACGGTTGTATTTTTACGGTGAAAGATCGTCACTCTTTCGACCAAGGTACTTTTTTCGTCTGGCTTATCACCTTCGACCAGTCCGGCATGGGTAACCCTATCGGCAGCAATGCTACTGCTGGCATAGCTCTCAGGATCATTTAAGCACGCAAGCCACTCCACCATGACAAGGTAAAGATACCATGGAGGGACAATGCCTTTTAGAGGACATTATTTTAGTGCAATATGTCTTATATCTCCATACTTGTCATGTCATGTATTGTTAGGTTGTGACCTCCTTCAACAGTATAATGCCATTATTAACTTTGAGAGCAAAAATATTTCCTTGTGCAAGGATAATAATTTAAGAGTTGTCATCCCATTCAATCATGAATATGAGGAAAATAAAAACCTTAGTAAAAATGAAAGTGGCATAGCTCTAGAACTCATTTTTATTGAAAATATTGTAGTTCACCAAGAGAGTGAATTTGTTAATGGCCATGGGAGCTAAATAGAAGGTGATAATGACTGTTTTTCCGATGATAAAATTGAGGGCGAAGGAAGCCTTTTAATTGAAAATTAGTACATCGACAATGAGAATGAATGTAAATGCAATGATATTGAATGTGTTTATTGCTATGCTATTAAAGAGGTTCCTCTGTTGTATTATGTGAATGACGTCCTAAATACATCTGACCCATCAATAGTAATTCTGCCCGAGGGCAGGTCTTTCACTGCTATGCTTTGCAGCTTTACTAGGGAATTGTAGGTGTGGTAGCTTCCTGTTGCTTTTCACACCTGTGAAGGATGATGATGATCATGATGATAATGATAAGGATGATGATGATGGCCATATGATTCTGGGGACCGTTTGGGCCTAAAAGTTTTTTCTGACATTTGTCTTACAGGTGAGGAAAAACTCTGATAAAAATCTCACCCAGAAAAACTGTCCTGACCGGGGATCAAACCCGGGCCCGCTGCATGACAAGGCAGCACGCTACCTCGAGACCACATCGGTGGACATAAATCTGATATTAGCACATTAATTAAGGGAAAAGTGAATAATGCTCATGGCATTACTAGTGAAGAGAAAGGCCTATTGTTTAATATCCTAATGAAAAATAAAGTTTATTTTTCTTCCAATCCTGGACTATGTAATTGCTTCCAGTATACTTTTAAGGTGATGGATCATCCACCTGTAAACGTCAAAAGCAGACCTATTCCTATCGTTATTAGAGAACAGGCAGATGAGATGACAGAAGACATGTAATCTCAAGGAATTATTCAAAAGTCAAATTCTCCTTACGTCAATAACATCTGCTGGGTTTTAAACCTAATGGCAAAATTCGCCTATGTTTGGATAGTCGTATGACTAATTCTTTTACAGTTCGGGATAATTATAGACCAAAACTATAGAAGTGTTCCTGTAGTGATGTATGGATGAGAATGTTGGACGATCACTAAAAGACAAGAACAAAGATTGGAAGCAGCTGAGATAAGATTTTTAAGAAATATAGCAGGATATACTCTACTGGATAAGAAAAGGAATGAAGATATAAGAAAGGAACTAAATATTTTCAAACTTACAGACCAAATAATAGGAATGATGGGAAAGAACACATTGATAGAATGCCTGAAGAAAGATTTCCAAAATTATTGTTAAATTATAAACTGAAATGTTGGACGCCCACACATAAGATGGTCTGAAAATTTTAACAATTCTAGCTTTCATGGAACCGGAACGAGCCAACAGGCTTAATCCCTGGATGATGATGATGATGACTATAGAAGTATCCATTGCAAACATGAAAATTGGGAGATATATTAGCTCCATAGATTTAACTTCTTCTTTTTGGCAAATCAAATTGGACCCCAAAATTCAGCCTTATACTGCCTTTATCCATAATGGATGAGTTCACAAGGTGTGCTTTTGACCTGAGAAACAGCGGTAGTGCACTTCTTAGGGCATTAGACATTGTGTTATCTGACGATGTTAAGAACCATTGTACAATTTATGTAGACGATGCTATTGTTCTAGATACTGTTTTTAAGAATAATTTATCTCACATTGACTTGATGTTATCTCAATTATGAGAAAGTGGAATGACAGTAAGCCTTGAAAAGTCTGTATTTGTTAGGTTGGATGTTCAATTCCTAGAGAATAGAATCTCTAATAAAGGGATTACTCCTGACCCAGACAAAGTACAAGGAATCATGGAAATTCCTGTACCTAAGAATTTGAAACAACTTTGAAGATTCTTAGGAATCTTGAACTATTATTCGAAGTTCATTATCAATTATGCCTCAGCTTTTAGTGAGTTGGGAGGGCTACTGAAGAAAAATGTGAAATGGAGATGGACTCAGGACCATCAAACTACCTTTGAGAATGCTACAAAGTTATTTGTTAATGGTATTGCTTTACAACGACCAAAAATGGATAGAGTTCCATGTATACACAGATGCGAGCAAAAATGGCCTCGGTGCTATTTTCACTCAATTTGATGATGATAGGTAATAATATGTTGTATCGACAGCTTCGTGCTCGACCACCATCATCGAAGATATACTGTATCTGAGTTTCAGCCAACTGCTATGTATACAAGAATAAAGTAATTGTTCATAGTGATCCTTGTTCTGGGGGTAAAGGCAGCTGACATCAAGTGCCGATTGTCCAGAAAAAGTGGGGGCCTTAACCTCCTACTACCCCAAGGGTCTCCTGAGGCCTGCAGTGGGATTACTTTACTTTTCATACTGATCACATATCACTTAGTTTTATAAGTAAATGTAGATTGTCAAATAACAAGCTAAGTAGAATGACAATGGACGTAATATCTTATGACAGAAATCAAACATATCGAGGGAGTACAAAATGTTTTGCTGATCTACTTTCGAGACTCAGAAATGTAGGAAAGATTCGTAAAACTATCCATACTCCTAACATGAAGTGGTCATGTACCATATTAAGATGCATAGAGATAAAGAATTCTCTTTATTAATGAAAAATATTGTTGACAATGAGAGCAGAATAATGGCTTGTGAAATGAGACGCAGAACAGCAGGTTATGCCAGATGGGATCGGAAAAGGAACACCGATATCTTAAAAGAATTGAAGACTACGCCAATTTTGGAATATATTAAACAGTATCAACTAAATTGGAAACACCATCTTGAAAGAATGAGTTCAAATCGGATCCCCAAAGCTGTTTATAATTATATACCAAGAGGACGAAGATCACTGGGCCGTCCTATGAAACGCTGGAGGGAAAATTTTCTATAGGATCGTAACAGGCCTTGGCCTAATACTTGGAAGGAAGAAGAAAGAAGATTGTTGACAATCAAAAGGCAGACCAGAGGTTCTACAATTGATGTATACGCGAGAAATTTAAACAATGATTGTGAAATGAAAGTGACAATAATAAAATAGGTATTAAAGATAATATCCTATATAAACTTCATGGTAAGAACACTCAGAAGTGGGAAATCATTATTCAAAGAACATGGAAATTCCATTATTTAGAATGTTTCATATAGCTTTGGATCATGTTGGTTGTGAGAAATTATCAGTTAATATTTGTGAATTTTTCATAAGTAATGCCATGAGTGATTTCCAAATTATCGATAAATTCACGACTCACGAAGTGAGGAGTGAATTTATCTAGAGAATTTGGAAATCAAGAGTGGCATTTGTTAGGACTATTTAACGAATAAAATTAAGCTGTTTACTCACAAATCATTATTTAACTATAGTTATTTTAAAATATTTATATATTTAATGTAAACGGCGATGTTTGAAAACAAATGAGAAACGATAGGTACGCTTCTACTGCTTCATTTGTTTATCACTGCAACCAGATCATACTATTTATTGCCAAAGGAACGCAATATTGTAAGGAGGAGCTTTCTTTAATATGGTAATTATAACACTGATAAATATTTGGTGAAACACAACTCTGATTGGTTGTAAAACAGAAATCATTGAAACGTGAATGGTCATTGACTCCCATTTGGGGCATGAGTTAAATAGTCTATGTAAAACACCTTGATAAAAAGCTAAAAAAACACACTTCTTCTTATATTTAATTAATGTTGGGAAGTAAACATTATGAGGTATAATCATTAAAAATCATCGGAGAACATATTGTTTAAATAACTCACCTCATAGGATTCATGCTTCCATGATATCGCGATTTCAAACATAATCATGTTCATCGTCAGCCATAACTCCGACTGTTGAAATTCGGCCGTCAACTATTCTATTGTCGCCATCTTCAGTGCTGCTATCTATGGTTGAATTTATGAACTTCGAAATCAATGTAATTTCGTTAGGGATATCAAAATTCATTGATACATTTTCGTTTTTCTGAATGTATATTTTTTCCCAAACTGTCAATTCCAAAGGTTTCTCTACTTGTTTTAAAAGTTTAGCTTCTCTTCCAATTTTATGATGTTCTAATAAACTATGTGCAGCAATTGCAGATTTTTCAATTTCACAATTTTTAATATTTCTGAAATGTTCTTTTGTCCGAATTTCCAAATTCCTTTTTGTTTTTCCTATATAAACTTTATTGCAATCTTCACAATTTATTTGATAAATTCCAGATTTCTTACTGTCTGGAACTTTGACTTTTTTATTGGTACTTAGAAGATTACCCAGACCAAATTTATTTATTGGTGCCAAAAAAATGTTGTATTTGTCAAAATTTTTTTGAAATTTCCTATGCATTTCAGGATGGTAAGTAATTTTCTTGTATTTTTTCTTTTCTTTGCAATTTTGTAAAGTAGTATATTCATTAAGTCTTTTATTGTGTTTGAATTTCTTCAACTTATTTATAATTAATTCTTTATCAAAACCATTTAATCTAGCAGTGTTTAAGATATGTTTAAACTCTTCATTGAAATTTTCTTCGTTTAATGGTACATTTGTCAATCTGTAAATTAAGCTATTGAATATTGCATGCTTCAATCACATTGCTCATAAGCATGCAATATTCAATAGCTTAATTTACAGATTGACAAATGTACCATTAAACGAAGAAAAAATTCAATAAAGAGTTTAAACATATCTTAAACACTGCTAGATTAATAATGGTTTTGATAAAGAATTAATTATGAATAAGTTGAAGAAATTCAAACACAATAAAAGACTTAATGAATATACTACTTTACAAAATTGCAAAGAAAAGAAAAAATACAAGAAAATTACTTACCATCCTGAAATGCATAGGAAATTTCAAAAATTTTTTGACAAATACAACATTTTTTTGGCACCAATAAATAAATTTAGTCTGGGTAATCTTCTAAGTACCAATAAAAAAGTCAAAGTTCCAGACAGTAAGAAATCTGGAATTTATCAAATAAATTGTGAAGATTGCAATAAAGTTTATATAGGAAAAACAAAAAGGAATTTGGAAATTCGGACAAAAGAACATTTCGGAAATATTAAAAATTGTGAAATTGAAAAATCTGCAATTGCTGCACATAGTTTATTAGAACATCATAAAATTGGAAGAGAAGCTAAACTTTTAAAACAAGTAGAGAAACCTTTGGAATTGACAGTTTGGGAAAAAATATACATTCAGAAAAACAAAAATATATCAATGAATTTTGATATCCCTAACGAAATTACATTGATTTCGAAGTTCATAAATTCAACCATAGATAGCAGCACTGAAGATGGCGACAATAGAATAGTTGACGGCCGAAGAATTTCAACAGTCGGAGTTATGGCTGACGATGAACATGATTATGTTTGAAATCGCGATATCATGGAAGCATGAATCCTATGAGGTGAGTTATTTAAACAATATGTTCTCCGATGATTTTTAACACTTCTTCTTGTTTAACTTGCAAGAAAGCTAAATCCATGAATATTAAGTATGATATCGTTCCTCAAATTATTTTAAGGAACAAAGCTAACAGCTTAGTGGATACTCATGGAGAAATGCCGAGGACACAATTTGGTTACAAACACAACTGGTGCTCTCCGATGTGTTTTCCAAATTTGTAAAAGTTTATCCATTATGTTAGGTGACTAGTAGAGTTTGCTTAGGTAAGATAATTTGAGACTATATACCTAATTACGGATCTATAGAGGCACTGTTAAGCATCAATGCTTCAGTGTTGTCTAGTCCAAAATTTAAAGATAAGCTGATCGTGATGGGAATAAAACTATACCACTGTAGTAAGTACCATCTGAAAAGCAATCCTTGTGAGAAATAACCACTAGCCTAAGAATTCTGACATTCAGATTGGCTCAGGCACGTAAGTGTAATTTAGAATGTCGTGAATCATTCTATAAGTGTAAGCACAGGTGAAGCTCCCATATTTTTAATGACAGGCAAACAACCTTAATTTAATAGCTAATTTGCCTAGTACAATTGTCGATGGTGAGCAACCACCTGAGTCATCTGAGCAAATTTGTCAAAGAGTCGTGGAAAGACTTAGAAGAGACATAAACGGAGGTGGTTTGGAGATAAGGTTCTTGTAAAGGAAATTCCACTGTATGATTCTCTAAAGAAAAGATATCGCAGGATGCAGTTACTATTTAAAGGATCATATGTGATTCTTAAGAATTTTAACGATACAACTTATGAATTAGACGATGAAGACTCTCATGAAGTACTTGGAAGATATTCAAAAGAGTTACTTAAACCATACCAGTCTCCTGTCTAAAGTCATAGCTGATGGTAAGTAGTTTCTTGTCGAATTGTTCAAATATGAGTAAATAATTTTGTTTTCTTCAAATATTTATTCATAATTTTGTAATATATAATTATTATATATTTTTGATTTGTCTGTAATTTCTTTGTCTTATGTTGTTTTATTAATGTACATGTTTTCTTACAGATGAAACTTCTTGACCAATATTTTAACATTTGGGGAATGTGATCTATTTTATTTTAGTCTTGATCTTCATTCAAGCTGAAATAAAATACATCAGGGGCATTTTAAAGTCGGATATTTACCCGTATTTAATAATAGGGGCTACTTTATTTTAATATATATATCTGCAAATCTTCGGCAAAAGAATTGCGGAAGAGGCTAGTGAAGTGCTTTATGTGGAGTGTAGCATTGCATGGTACAGAGACTTAGACATTACGACGGGATGAGGAAAAGCGATTGGAAGCTTTTGAGATGTGGATATGGAGAAGAATTGGAACATATAAAATAGACAGACAGAATAAAAAAATGAAGATGTGCAAGACAGAGTGGGTGAAGGAAGAACTATGCTGGAACTCATAATGAAGAGGAAAAGAAATTGGATTGGCCACTGGGTAAGAAGAAACTGCCTGCTACAAAGTGACACTTAGCATGGATAGCTGTGAATAATAATGAAGAATTATTACTATTCCCCATTAATTCCTGCTACAATCGAAGAACATTGAAAATTTTACTTTGCCGAAATTACGGTTTCATGCCAATCTTTTTCTTTTGTAGGCCTATGGCCAGCATTGATCCACATTTCGTCTAGAAAGTATATTGTTTTTCCCTCTTCATGGTATATCCTAATTTCCCTCAAGTACTTTTGCTGCCATAAAACAATGTCATTCTGTCCAGTAAATAGCTATCTATTTAAATACAATATGTTTCATTACTTTGTAAAATGTTGATTTCTAAGAGATAGGGAGTTTGGGGTCTTCATTGAAGAATGCCATCATTTTCTTTATAATTGAAATTTGTCACTGAAACAGAATGTAGCACATTCCACGTGATAATACAATAAATAGTGTCTTCTGTTTCATTAATTACTATCTTCAATTTTGGTTTAATTTCGATCAGTGACTTAACCTCATCAGTAGATTTATATTATTTCACTATTTTGAAGACAGTATTTACTGATACTCCATTGGATAAAGCCACTTAATTTACTATATCTTGCACAACTATTCGAAGATTTTCTTTTAATAAAGTTTTGACACATTTACAATTTAGATATTCTTGCCGCTGATCAAACCTTCCCATTCATGTTTCTTCATTGGTGATGTAACTTATATAGAATATTAGAGAGTATAATATGTGAATCTGTTTCAGTAACAATATATGTGTGAGTTTTCAAATGCTACAATTAAAAGCACTGATGGCAAACTATTAATAATGTCTCCTATTTCTGAAACCTTTTTTTTATTGTTTTCTCAGAATCAACAAAGTTTCTAATGTAATGATAAAAACAAAACAAAATATATTCACAATCTACTCCACTACTATTATAAATTCACATTTAGTGCAAATGTGAAAGTAAAGCATTTTGTATCACAATACATGAGCAAGTGAAGCCTGTGATAATGTGGTTAGATACAAGGTAGGCGACTGTTTACTTATAGTGGATTTACCATAAGTGCTAAGCACCTATAAATAAGGAATAATAAAAAAAATGTTGTATTGCTTAGATGTCCATTTATTGTAAAATATAAACAAAAGAATGGAGTTTGTGTAGATTTAAAATGTGAGATTTGAATCTCTGAATTATCCAATGAAATTTTAAATAATATGAATAAGGATAATTCAAAGGTTCGACTTGAAAGAAACTGATGCAAAAAATCATGATATACGATAACTTCTTCCTAGAACATTCTGTATATAATAAAACAGTTATTCGTCAACACTTTGTCTATAATATAGACAGTAAAAATAATATCTATTAAAAATAAACATTTTCAAAGAAATATAATCATGAAGTAAGAATGTAAGAACTGAAGCATTGTTGTCGAGAGCCAAGTAATATTATAAAATTCCAAGCTTTTACTTCTAATTTTACAACCATAAAAAAAACTGAAGTATATGATAAAACCTTCGAATTTTATAATCAAATAAGAAAAATTGAATTGAACAGGAAAGAATTGACAACATTCAATAGTATGATGATTACTTTTTTTCTGTAAATTTTCCAATATAATAAAAAAAAATTATACCTAATAAATTAATAACTTCTCAAATTGTATACTTGTTTGCCCTTATTGTAATATTATTTTATCTACAAATAAAACATTATAACATGTAAATTATTTTGGCTGCATTAAAAAAAATGTATATACTTTTTCAACTCACTGCTTGTAGAAAACTTATTGTACGCGCTATTTTAATAATGACAGTCATGTAAACGAAGCGCCCAATAATATAGTTGTAACATCTCAACATTCCGTTTTGTAAGATGATTATAATTGATATGGTCATCTACATAACAACTTAACAGTTTAAGATTAAATAACAATGGTATGGAGACCATCATTTCTAAAGCACAACCAAAAAAATAGTTTATAACAAAAGTAAAAATTATCAAAATATTAAGTTCCTGAAAATGTTGCACACAGATAGCAACAAAACACTGAGGTAGAGCAGTTATAAACATAAATCACATCTTCAGTCCCAGGTTTATTTTGTAATAATTTGTGATATAATTATTATAAAACAGACAATATATATATATATATATATATATATATATACGTATATATTTGTTGAAATTATTAAACCTAAAAAATATATAATTTTTAAATGGACCTCAACTATTTATCTTATTTGCTGGCATATAAGACACATTCACTTTATATGTATACTTCTTTAGGAAAAACACTAATCACTTAATGCATTTAATGTAATTAAAAAAAAGGTAATAAACAGAGGTTCTTCAAACAAATACATAATGCATAAATGACACTGCAAGCACATACACTGAACTTTCTCACACACTGCAAGGAAACAAAAATGAAATACTGATAGTTTTAACTTGGTGCAGAGTAAATTTCCAGATATTAATACTAATAAAACAAAACTGAATATCTGCACGCGAGATATACTCTGATTTTCGAATCTTTATCAAAGAAAAAAATGTATCTTATATGTTGACAAATGAAGTAAATAGAATGAGAGATTACATAAACTTGTACTTTCAAGCAGTATGTCTAATTATAGAAATCAATTCAATTGACTTAATTAGAATAAAAAGATTGATCCATTTAGAAAGATATAAAATAAAAAAAGAACTATAACATGAGAATGCTGCTACATTTTTTTCTGTCATTTTTAAATATGCTCTAAAATATTTAACTTTCACAGGAAGAATACTTCAGTTAAGAAATATTTAACTTTCACTTTGGAAGAAAAAGGACATGAGGTGAGGTAATAAAAACATTAATTTTAATTCTTATGATCTAAAATGTTTTGTTCACATTAACTCAACATATCTAAGGCACTATATTGTGAGGCTAATTCCTCCCATGAGTGGTATAATATCTCAGTTGCAACTAATTCAGAAGTATTGAAAAATGTTCTCCATGATCATGAATAACCATGGAACACTGTGCTTATACAATATTCTTCACAAACCTCAAAGAAAGAAATTGGAATATGTGAGGCATGGAGATGTTAGAGGCCACAATACTGGTTCACTCGAACCCTATCAATTATTGTTGAATGTGCTTTCTATTTACTTTTGTTGTTATAATATAAACTTTGTCTCTTATTGAGATACTATGTCATCAAAATTATCATCATCATTACCATCACATTAAATCCTTTTGGCATCTCCTGTCTTGAAATCAAACTAATATTAATTAATTCTCTCCATCTCTTTGCAAGGTTTATCTGAAACTTCCTTTCAAATGTTTAATATTCCAGAACGTAAAGGGGTTATCTATTTTCAAGGCATATGTGATATGGGTTTGGAATGGATATGCCTTCAAATAATATTTACCACTGTAGTGCTGTTGCCTAGACTGCTAGTGATCTATACATATTCTTGAATCTCAGTCACCATGTTGGAGGTTAATACAATTTTGCACTACACTGTCTCTAACCATTTCCTGATCAAAATCCTCTCCCTGAAGAGTTTCAGTCTGCAAAATGCAACTATCCCGGTTTTGCACTGTGACCCAGTGTGGTGTGACTTTTTCAAAACTGTAAGCATTTTAGCATTTTGTAATTAACCTGAATTTAACAAATTCCACGTCACCAATTATATTAGAGATTAACATTTGCATTTACCTAACAAAGCCAAGGAATCGTGTCATAGTTTTCTTTTTTTTTAAGTAAAGTGTATATTCATAGTTAAATATGGGAAATAACATTATGAGCTTCTTAATTCAATGAATGAATGAGTCACTTCTTATCTTACCTCATACTTATGTTTTTTAAACACGGGAACTGCAGTTTTCAAGAGGAGTCCCTCTTATCTTCAGCTGACATTATGATATGATGTGATTAAAAAAAAAAGTATGAGGTAAGATAAGAAGTGACTCATTCGTTCATTGAACATGTACATTGTTTTGTCAGAGAAACAAACGCAGGGATCATTGTGGTTGGTCTTTCCTTTGTAATAATCTCCACTTTTTCTATGTAATTTTTACCACTAAATGATTTCACTAATAACAGATCTTCAATCATACAATAACAGTCATTGTTATTTGATAATGACATTTGCACCATCGCCGAAGCATGAACCACAGTAAAGAATTACATAGCTTATGCTTCTCGCCATGTGCGTACAAAGTACAGTCCACAATGCTTACTTTAGGTAATATGTAGTCAGCTCATCTCTGCTTCTCATGTGACAGGGGAGCTCAATGCTCATTGGATTTGACTGGCATCATCCAAGCTGACGCTTATACCATACTCCTAACCTGCCTAATCCACCAGCTTACATTTGTCATGCAGCGGGCCCGGGTTCGATCCCTAGTTGGGACAACTTTCCTGGGTGAGGTTTTTTTGGGGTTTTTCCTCACCTGTAAGATAAATGTCAGGAAACTTTAAGGCCCAAACGGTCCCCAAACACCATTCTGGCCATCATTATCATCAATATCATATTCACCTAATTAGCTTAAGTTTAGTTTAAGGCCTCTCCTGATGCATCATTACTATCATCAACCTCTTATCATCAGGGCAGTGTAACTCCACCTTCCAGGTGCCCCAACCTCAGAAGTGGGTTACAAGTATGCCATGCCAGGAGAAAACACCAGAAATGTCGAAATGGCAATCTGGGGTATTAAAAAAAAGAAAAAAATGCACTGCCTAATCCACTAACTTAAAATATTCTTTAAATAATTTAAAATAAATTTATGTTAATCTGAGCTACAGTAGATTAATTATTTTAATGTGATATTCATCTGTAAGCAATGCTTATATGGATGCCGTGCCACTGCTGTGGTTTTATAATATGTAACATATCACAAGCTATAGCTAGTATAAAAGAACAGTTTTAGCATGCACTACTTCCAATGACAATACCTTCAATAACAACAATATTACTGCCTTGCAATTGTACAGATATGATTAGTGCTAGGTTTCAGGAGAGACATTATTAAATAATATTCATAAACAAACATTTAACCAAATAAACATTCAAAATAAAAAAAAAACTTGAGGATGTCTGTTATATTTATATATTAAATTTGGGAATTTTTAACATTATGAGGTTCAATTAATAATAATTAAATGAATCGTGATTTTTTCTTACCTCATACATCTATGTTTCTTTAAACACAGCACTGCAGTATCGGCGACCCTTTGTCGTCATCGTCAGCTGTTTTCACGACTGTCAATTTTTTCTCCTTTTTGCCGGTAATTATCTAGACTGCCATCTGGTGTTCTTTTGAAGGAATTCCTCTTCAAACTGCCATCTGGTGTTGTTTTGAATGAATCATTTCCTAAACTGCTATCTGTTGGTATTTTTGAAGAACTTTGTAATCAAGCTTGGTTCTTCCGGAATCTCGAAGTTCATAGTTCTAGTATGGTTTTTTTGAATATATATTTTTTCCCCAAACTGTTAAATCCAAAGGTTTTGATAGATGTTTTAAAAGTTAGATGTATGAGGTAAGAAAAAATCACGATTCATTTAATTATTATAAACTTGAGGACCTTATTGAATTCCATAAAGATTACTCTGTTTAAGAAAGTAACACTACAGGATATTTTAAACTTAGTAGCAAGTAATACTATGAGGTATTGAATATCACCTCACCTCATATCATATCATTTCACCTATGAAGTAAGATGATATTTTCAATATTAAACTATGAGGTATTAAGCCTTCGCAGGCAAAAACCCATGGGCAGTGTGTCCATTCTCGTGAGGGCAGATACCCATATATGGGTAGGAAAAATATATTCTACTTTGCTGGCAGTTCTGGTCCATGTAGTTCCATATATTTGGCAGAAGAATGTTCATTCTACCATACTGGAAGAATGAAGCTCAGAACAGAGAAGTCTGGCATAAGCTTCTGAAGGCGGCCAAGGCCCACATGGTGCTGCCAAGCCAATGATGATGATGAGGTAATCATTGGAGTTCTTAGGTAGTGCATCATTACATATTATGGTGGTTCATTCATAACATATTTATCCTTTTAAAGCACCATTGAGGTTATGATGAAGTTTAATAATTTAGTTGAAGACAACTAATTTACCAGGTACCAATATTTATACTGTTTTTTGTAAAATTGGGGGGGAAAAAAAGCTGAATACAAGTGAGGAAATAGAACAAGTAGTGAATGAAAGTAGTAGTGAAGTTTCAGAATTGTCATTTAGCGACAGTGGAGGGGATTCTTATGAAATATCATCAAGTAGTGAAAGTGAATGCAAGAGTGACATAAGTGACACTGCCAACAATAGTGCACCTGAGTATAGATGAGTAATTTAGATCCCGGTTCAACTTCTTACCAATATATAAAATTCAGCAGGGGCCAGTTTACCATCACATTTTGATCAGGATACCGATCCAGTGGAATTTTTCACATTTTTTTGACCATGAAATTTTTGACATAATAACAAAGGAAACCTGCATTCAAGGGGAAACAAACAAACAAACAAAAATCAGCACCCTTGATTAAAAGAGAATTGCATCATGGACTCCCCCAAAAGTTTCCAATATAAAAGCATTTTTTGGGGATGGTGATCAACATGAGGCTTCATCCCACCCCTGATATCAAGGACTACTTTTCCCTTCTTCGGCGATGTTTTCCAAGATACGAATTACTCCTCTCATTTTGGAATCTACATTATGCCCAAGCTGAAGGTAACAAAAAAGTTAAAGAGAAATTGATACAGGGTGTGATGGAAAAAATAGGGCAACAAATATTCTCTCTTCTACTCACCAGGACCTTCCATATCACAATCAGCTTCAAGGGGAAAGTGAAATTCAAGGTCAACAACCCAAATGAACCAGAAAAATTTGGAATGAAAGTGTTTTCCCTCTCAGGCAGTTCCAATGGGTACCTGTATAATTTCCAGCCCTATATGGGAAATATTCAATCAGATTTTGATCTCCTCAAAACTACTCAAGTTGTCAAGGTCCTATAAATCCACCTTCATATTTATATTACAGATACTATACTTCACCTGAATTAGCAGATGAATTATTGAAAATGAATATGGTTACAACAGGTACAGTGATGAGCAATAGAAAACATATGCCATATTCCCTAGAGCCAAATAAAATTAAAAAGACAAAAAAGGGGGATGTAATTAGTTTTAGAAAAGAAGAAAAACTGACTCTTGCATGGAGATATAAAAGAACTGTAACTCTTCTGAGTACATATCATAAAGGGGACAAAAATGAAATGACAGCAGTACCTTCAAAGTATCCTAATAACCAACAACAAGGAAACCAAATTTAGTTCTGGACTACACCAAGCACATGGGTGGAGTTAATAGAACAGATAATTATATTGCACAGTACCAGTTTTGTAGATGCACTCATAAATGGTACAGGAATTTTTTTTTTGCTCTTGGAGGTGTCTATTGTAAATTTGTATTTGTTGTACGCCATGAACCTAAAAAAGATACAAGACCCCTCTATCACACAAAAATACATAAAAGCACTTGTCACATCTCTGGTTTCTGAATGCATGAGTACCCGTAAAACCCCTAGTCAGTCCGTTAAGGGTCACACATCACAAGGCCCAATATTGCAAAGATTAAATGACTTACCACATTTCATGGGAAGAACACCAAAAGGTTCTTGGGCAAATCTCTGTGTTGTATGCAGAACAAAATGTGAGAAGAAAAAGACAATTTATTTCTGTAAAACTTGTGTGTCAAAACCTACTCTACATACAGATGTGTATCATACAGAGGAGAATTTTTAACAACAAAACAAACTCTCCAATCTGTCTGTACATCATTCTTATAAAAATAAGAAATCATTAATATACTTACACTTATGAAAAACTCTTCCTTATCTAGGTGCACTATTTACATTACATCCCCCCCAGGGTTTTCATATGTATCTATTTTAAATCCACCTTTGATACAATGTGTATTACCTAGGCCAAAAATGTTCAGTTACAACTATGGACACTCATATGTAGATTTCAATTACAACACAAAGGAATTCATGGAAAACCCAAAGTCAATCCATCCCCTTTTACAAAGATCCAACAGTACCTGCAGTCTCTGTCACCCGCACATCTGTTGTCGTCAGTCTGAAAGGAGTTAGGTATCATTGTGCATGGGTAAGAGTGTTAATCTGTCACAGCATCATTATCGTTAAACTCAACATGGGAAGAAAGTATAACAGTTACACTAAAAATTTTAAGTTACAAGTGGTAAATTTTGCCAAGGAAAATGGAGTGAAACATGTATTCATTGTGATCCACTGTACCGTTATCTTTTGTGTGTCTGAAAATGCAGAAAAGTTAAATACAATTTATTCTTTCAATTTCTCAAAATGTTTTTGAGAGTAAAGTTCAATGACCATGATGGAATTACTGTAGATGTCTACTTGATAGTGTTCTACATATTTATATATTCATAGTCATCACATAATTTCCCCCTCAAATTTTCAGTCCAAAATCTTGAAAAAAGGGGGAATTACTCGAGTCAATATGGTATTATTATTATTACTGGTATTATCTACTCATATTCCTATTATTATGAGTATTTTGTCAAGGAACTTTTCATACAATAACTTACTAATACAGAGTGATCAGTACAGTTAAATAATATTTAATTTTAGGAAGTTATATTTTGAGGTTATTTTAATTATATTATTTTTGGTCTGGACATCTTACCTCAATATTAATGTTGATTTGTTCTTGGACATGTTTCAAAACAATTCTGTTTTATCGTCAGCTTTCCCAGACTGGTTTTGTTTATGTTGCATTATGTTGCACCACCTGGATGTCAATGTCAGCTCCATCCTGTGGTTGGCCAAAGAACCTCCAAACAAGGTCACCCTCCATCGGAATATCAAAATTCATAACTGTGTTTCTGTTCTTCTGAATATAAATTTTTTCCCAAATAGTCAGCTCTTTTGTATTTTCTAACTGTTTTAATAATTTAGTGTCTGAATTTATATTATGTTTTTCAGACCAAACATGAGCAGCAACTGCATCAGAAAAAAATGTGAAGAAATTTTGAATAAAATAAAGAATACAAATAAAAACCCAGTTTGTAAGGAAAATTTAAAAACACTCAAAGAAATAAATAACAAAAATGTTGTATATACAAAATCAGATAAGGGTAACCAAATTATAATTCTGGACAAAGAAGATTATCAAAATAGAATGGAAGAACTTTTGAAAGAAAAAGAGTATGAAAAAATTAAGAATGACCCCCTACCAAAAACCATAAAAAAAAGTGGAAAACTGTTTTAAAAATGTTAAAACTCTATCCAAGAAAGAAAAATTTCAATTAAAAGTAAGCAACCCAAGAAACCCTAATATACATGGACTTCCAAAAATTCACAAACCGGGAAACAAAATGAGGCCAATAATTAACAATATTGGATCACCAACCTACAAAATTTTGAAATGGCTGAATAATCAATTTAAAAGAATTAATCATTTTGAAAGTCTGCAGATTGAAAATTCATTGGAATTAGTTAAGAAATTAGAAAAAGTGGAAATTGAACCCACAGATAGGTTGGTTTCGTTTGATGTAGTTTCACTATTCACAAATGTACCAAAACAAAAAACTTTGGAGATATTGAACAATTGGTTAAGAAAAAACAACATAGACAGAGAGATCAAAGAAGATTATTTGAAATTAACTGAGTTATGCATTGACCAAATGTTTTTTACATTCAATGGGAGTTTCTATAGACAAAAATCAGGGCTCTCAATGGGAAACCCATTATCACCTTTCCTGGCAAATTTATTTATGAGTGATTTTGAATGTAAAATCACTAAAGCACATCCCACAATGTTTAAATTTTGGAGTAGATATGTCGATGATATAATTTGTATTGTTAAAGAAAAACATGTAGAAGATTCCCTAAAACTATTAAATTTACAGAGTACAAACATTAAATTCACCATTCTTGCTATAACACGAGACACAACACCCAAAAGCATCAAAATTATCGAATGTCACAAAATGATAAAACATTTATCCCGTCTACATAAAAAAGTTGTACTTCAATGGATTCCGGCCCATTGTGGAGTGACAGGCAATGAAATAGCCGATTTTCTAGCCAAGAAGGGTAGCAAAATTGTTTCAAACCCAACTTCTGCTCCAGTTTCCTTTCACTCTATCAAAAGAATTATCTCAAATAAATACATCAATAAACTTAGAGAAGAATACACCACCAAAACATCTGGAAAGGAATGGGAAAATCTACAAGCTTATGACATTACTACATTACAAAGAAAATCTGCAGTAGCAACATTCAGACTGCTAACGGGACATGACTGCTTGAATAAACACCTACACAGAATTGGCATAACAGATTCACCTAAATGCCCTTTTTGCAATTTAAATGAAGATATGGAAAGAAACCATCTCCTCCGTTGTCCAGCTTTTGTAGAAGAGACCAGCCTTTCTGCTAAATATTGGAGTGCAAGAGAGCGAATGATTTCATTATCAAGTTTTTTTATATATTAAATTTGGGAATTTTTAACATTATGAGGTTCAATTAATAATAATTACATGAATCGTGATTTTTTCTTACCTCATACATCTATGTTTCTTTAAACACAGCACTGCAGTATCGGCGACACTTTGTCGTCATCAAAAAAAACTATACTAGAACTATGAACTTTGAGATTCCGGAAGAACCAAGCTTGATTACAAAGTTCTTCAAAAATACAACAGATAGCAGTTTAGGAAATGATTCATTTAAAATAACACCAGATGGCAGTTTGAAGAGGAATTCCTTCAAAAGAACACCAGATGGCAGTCTAAATAATTACCGGCAAAAAGGAGAAAAAATTGACAGTCGTGAAAACAGCTGACGATGACGACAAAGTGTCGCCGATACTGCAGTGCTGTGTTTAAAGAAACATAGATGTATGAGGTAAGAAAAAATCACGATTCATGTAATTATCATTATCAAGTGCTCGACATTAGATACCAACCAACATTAAATTCATCAAAGAAATATAAGACAATAAACAAATACCTTTTTTGGATCTTAAATTGGTCAGAAACGAAGAAAAAAGGAAAATTGAATTCGGGATTCATAGGAAAGAAACTCATATGGAAAATTTTATAAAATCAACAGGGTTCAATCCAATTGGACATAAATTAGCAGCATTTAATAGTTTAACTCACAGATTGGTAAACTTATCCTTAAATAAAGAAGATTTCAAACATGAGAAAAAACACATAATCAAAGTAGCAAGAGAAAATGGGTTTGATGAAAAATGGTACATAAAAGGATAGAAAAGTATAAAAAACAAAAAATGATAAACAGAAGTAATCTTGAAAAAGAAGAACCACCTATGAAAAAATATAGGAAATTCACATATCACCCTTGGGTACATAATACATTTCAAAATATATTTGAGAAGTTTAATATTAAATTAGCACCAAAAAATAACTACAGTTTAAATAAACTAATAAAAACCAACAAAAATGAAAAAACTGATAAAAATAAAAAAGTCAGGAATATATCAAATTGAATGCATGGGTTGTGAAAAGATATATATAGGGGGAAAACAAAAAGAAACCTAAAAATTAGAAAACCAAAGAACACATAAGAAATATTAAAAATGGAGAAATTGAAAAATCTGCAGTTGCTGCTCATGTTTGGTCTGAAAAACATAATATAAATTCAGACACTAAATTATTAAAACAGTTAGAAAATACAAAAGAGCTGACTATTTGGGAAAAAATTTATATTCAGAAGAACAGAAACAGAGTTATGAATTTTGATATTCCGATGGAGGGTGACCTTGTTTGGAGGTTCTTTGGCCAACCACAGGATGGAGCTGACATCGACATCCAGGTGGTGCAACATAAATAAAACCCCTCTGGGAAAGCTGACGATAAAACAGAATTGTTTTGAAACATATCCAAGAACAAATCAACATTAATATTGAGGTAAGATGTCCAGACCAAAAATAATATAACAGTTAAATAATGCCATTTTCACAGTGACATTATTTATGTAAAATAATAAAATGTAATTTTCAAGCACATCAGTGATGGATATCAACTAAATAACAAGGTATATGTTCTTTTTATAAGTAAATGCACAATTTATGTAGCATTTATTAACATTTGTATGAAATTAATTATTTTCAAATTTTTCCTTTCACCCTCGGCCAAAAAAAATCATGTGAGAAGGATTAATAACTTGATATTAAAAATATTCACCTCACTTCATATTTTTTTCTTCTTTTTAGACTGGTTTCAGCACTACCATATGTTCTGCCATGTATTGCTTCTTCCTCCATCTGTTGGTAGACTGATTAACCATCAAATCAAAGCACTTTCCCCAGGAATTTCAAAATTCATTAATTTTTCCTTTTTTTTTTTTTTTTTAAAGTACATTTTTTCTCAAACTGTGAGTTCGTTAGGTTTATTATTTGTTATCTTAATGTAGCCTTTCTTTCAATTTGATGTTTTTCTGATGAAGTGTGAGTGGCTACTGCACATTTTTCTACTTCTCCATTTATAACATTCCTAAGATGTTCCTTCATTCTGATTTTCAAATTTATTTTTTTGTTTTCCCTATGTAGATCTTATCACATCCCTACATTATGTGATAAATACCTGATTTATATACTGGATGAGTAGAAGGGCAGGTTTTATGGCCTCAATGCTGCCAGAATAAATAAAACATTAATAAAAGCCAACACAGAATCATGACTATTCTTCCCTCCCTATGTTCTTAAACACAGAACCGAAGAATAAAAAATCATCGCTCCCATCATTAGCTGCTGTCACGACTGTCGATTCTTCAACATGTCAGTCATCATCTAAACTGACATCTAGTGTTGATTTGATAAAATGAATTTTAGAAGTATTGGTGAACTTTATAATAAAATTTTGTTTGTCCGGAGACTCAAAATTCATGGATCTAACATGGTTTTTCTTAATGTATATCTTTTCCTAAACTGTTAATTTTAAAGGCTTAAATAGATGTTTCAAAAGTTTAGCTTCTTTTTCAATTCTATTCTTCTCTAACCAACTGTGTTGCTATTGCCGATTTTTTATATTTCTAAAGTGTTCTTTTGTGTGAGTGTCCAAATTCCTTTTTGTTTTTCCTATAAATACTTTATTGCAATCTTTGCAATTAATTTGATAAATTCCAGATTTTTTGATTAACTGGGGTGTTAACTTTTTTATTGGTTATCAGAAGATTACCCAGGCAGAATTTATTAATGCTAATGTTATATTAATTTTTTTTAAAATTTGTTATGAACTTCTGGATGGTAAGTAATTTCCTTGAATTTTATCATCTTTCTTTGGAATTACGAGGGCAAGTCAATATTTATCTGTAAAGTAGTTGTACTGTGTTATGTTGCACAGCACTCATGTTGTGTAGGTGGTGCATGTGTGGTTCCATGTCATTATTTCTGTGCAGGTTTGATGCTGCTAGGTTAATTCCACCGTAATCATAGCTACTCCACTTTCTGATTGCACCAAAGAAGAGCAACGTTCAGTGATCCAGTTTTGTGGTTGGAAGTGTATTAGGGGTTGCAATTCATCAAAGATTTCAGCACAATATGGGAACACAGTACTGCCGCAACGGAGTGTCTACGAATGGATTGAAAGCTCAAAAATGGTTGAACAAATATTATGCATAACAAAGGGCCGGACGACCGTCTATGAAAAACTGGAACATTATCAGGATAGGGTACTGTGAGATGCTTACTGACAGTCTGAAGCCTGCAAGGTGTTGTGTTGTGTTGTTGCATCACAATGCTGCTGCCCATGCTGTTGAAACTCAAGTTTGAAGTAATGGCTCATCATCTGTATAGTCCTTATCTCACCCCGTCAGCCTCCACTCAAAGAGGCATTAAGGGGCCATCGATTCACCTCAAATCAAGAAGTGAATGAAGCAGTGCATGCATGGCTCGCTACTCATGCTAAAAACCTTCTTTTTGAAAGGGCATAAGAAAGCTTGTGCAATGAAAGACCAAATGTGTTGAAAAGCAAGGGGAATATGTTGAATAATTATGTTAATGTAAATTTCCTTTTTGTATTGCAATAAAATATATAACTGCATTGCAGAAAAATATTGACTCTCCCTCATATATTGCAGAGTGGTGTAATCATGTAAAACTATTATTATTATACTGCAGGGTGATGTATTCATGTAATCATGTAAAGTAATATAATTCCAAAGATGAAAAATGTAAGAAAATTACTTACCATCTAGAAGTTCTTAACAAATTAAAAATAAATTTAAAAAAATGTAATATGACATTAGCTCCGATTAATAAATTCAGCCTGAGTAATCTTCTGATAACCAATAAAAAAGTTAACACCCCAGAGAATAAAAAATCTGGAATTTATTAAATTAATTGCAAAGAATGTAATAAAGTATATACAGGAAAAAACAAAAAGAAATTTGGACGCTCTCACAAAAGAACACTTTAGAAATATAGAAAATGGTGAAATTGAAAAATCGGCCAGAGCAGCACATAGTTGGTTAGAGAAACATAGAATTGAAAAAGAAGCTAAAATTTTGAAACATCTATTTAAACCTTTAGAATTAACAGTTTGGGAAAAGATATACATTCAGAAAAACCACAGATCCATTAATTTTGAGTTTCTGGACAAACAAAATTTGATTACAAAGTTCATCAAATCAACACTAGATGGCAGTTTAGAAGATGACTGGCATAATGAAGAATCGACAATCGTGACAACATCTGATGATGGGAGCAATGTCTCTCGATACTGCAGTTCTGTGTTAAAGAACATAGATATATGAGGTAAGAATAGTCATGATTCAGTATTGACTTTAATTAATTGAAAACCTCAATGAAAAATTCCCAACATTAATGTATAAATAAAACATCATTGAATACTTTTTTTAGAACTTTCAAAATTAATTAATAGAAATTTGGTTTTAGACAAGCAATTGGAAGCTACCCAGTGAATATGTTCTTTCCAGTTTAGTCTATATTGTCCTATGTTGTGGGTAATTAGAACTTATATTTAAATTAATATTGGGAAGTAAACATAATGAGGTTATATCATTAATAGTGAGTGTAGAATATATTTTTATATCATAATCATATGAGGTGAGTCGTTAAAAATATATTCTACACTCACTTCTTTAATTTATTGAGAATATCTTAAATTTTAGACACACATTTCAACTAAAATAAATTTAGCAGCACTTCTGTAATAAATGTCATAGTAATTTCACTTTATGTTTCCTTAAATGGATCATTCTGTACTTTACTATTTAGTATTTTATCTCTTTTCTTCAATAAATTCATCTTAAATATGATATGTTTCTATACTTACACATTTAAAATAACAACTTATAGATGCTACAATAAATATGAGATCTCTTTATTTGTACAGATTACCTTCCAATCCTGAACTCAGAATCTTAATGCAATCACAATTGACACACAGTGTAACTATACCTTTCGAGCCTTCCTTTGATAGCCTTCAGCAATAATAAGGGTGCTTCTAGCGACTTCAACAGCATCTCCTGCCTCTAGTACGTGATGTTCAATTCTGTCAACCAACTCACCCTAAGACATTCTCCAAAATATTTGATAGGATGGGAGTGCAATATGCATAAAGTTGGAGAAGGATATTCACAGGTAAAACGAGTTTGGCATTAAAGATCCAAGTGAAAATACACATTTATCAATCACACATATCAATATAGCAAACCAATGAAACCCCTCATACACAAGCACACACGCGCGCACACACATTTAGTTTGTTTTTGGTTTAAAAAAATAAGATATCAGCAGAGACAGAAGAATTTAATATGAATCAGAAAGTTAAGACAGAAGCACAGAAAATGACAAAGTCACCAATGTGATGTGATGTTAGCACAACATTAACACCAAAGTGTTGAGGAAATTAAAACAACATTACAGTTGTACCACCAAAAGCCAAATATTCCATATTAATATATTAAATAAATAATATTAGGTGATTATGGTACAATGAGGAGGAAGAAATTATTAAATTTATGTGAAGCAATGGAAGGTATAAGGAATGAAAAAAAAAAAAAATGGGAAAAAAAATTAATTAGATATGTACATGTGATATAATATAGAGTTAATATTTCACTTACCCGCCTAGCTTTACTCTGATACTTGAGGGCCTTCTTGGTGTCCTGTGTGGCGGCCTGGACATAGTCCACTGCATGTTCTACGTGATACTCGATACGATCTATCATTTCCCCCTACAATGGACAGGCCCGGCACAACAAAAGCCAGAAAACAGGTATAAGAAGAATTCATTTTCACCCATGCTATACAAAATAACCCTTTTCATGCATATGCTTGTGTTCATATTAAAATGCTATGTCACTCACAACAAATCTGAAATGGTCAAAAACTATATAATCAGATATTCTTATTTTTTATGCTCTAAGTTATTAGACCATCACCTGGCTGAGGAAATGGTATCTGCATCTACATTTTTGCATTAACTCTTTCATCTCAGAAGACAAGCTAGGCTCGCTGAATCTGTATTTTGCAATATTCTGCACATCTCTTGACAATGTATTTTTTATTAACATTTACAACAAATAGAGAAATGTGGCTTGTCGTTCACCACTTGTTATCTCCCATGTACATTTTATTTTATATAACAAAGCCATAATATTCCATTTTCTGAAGAGAGAGAAAAAAAAAATGGCATATGCTTTACTTTTTTTAAAATTTGCATGTTACTGCTACCCATGGGCGTAGCCAGCATTGGATTAAGGGGAGGGTGTATTTTTTCGACTGTATACCTTCTGGTTACAAATGAACAAAAAATATATATATTACCGTTATTTTTTAAACTAACCTCAATGTATTTTGGAAGAAAACTACAGCGCTATTGAAGAAGAAATATAAAGAATAATAGTGAAATAATTGCAGAATGTTTAGGCTTGGCAAATTGAATTTTTTGTCAAGATTACTTCCTAATTTATATACTTAAATATATCGAAACTATTAGATAAATTTTAGCTACTAATAAAGTACGAGGGTGGATCAAATATAAACCAGAATTTGTATCTGGAGGCTCTGGTAGCGAACTGCAAAGGTTGCGGTTTGGAGGGGAAGTTGGTGGGGGTGTCTGGAGTAGGGATCTTGATGTGTTGCACTCCGAAGAGCGGCTGCTTGCTTCAGTACGCCATGAGCGAGCAAGAGGTACACACGTTTGTTGCACAACACATTATTATTAAGTTTTTGGCGAAAGAAGGCACTAAACCTTCTGAAATTTTGAGAAGGCTCCATACGCAGTTTGGGGAAGCAACCCTTTTAAAGATGCAGGTGTATGATTGGTGCAAAAAAATTTTAGCGGGCCGGGATTCAGTAGAAAATGAGCCCCACCAAAGACGGCAACGAACAATCATCACTGCAGACAACATTTGTGCTGTATGGGACCTTATTGAGGAGGATCGGCGCATAACAATTTCTGAAATTGCTTCACATGTTGGAATAAGCTTCGGAAAGCAGCATATCGCAACAAGTGCCGCCGGAAACCAATCCGAAATGTGATTGTGCTGCATGACAATGCAAGGCCACACATTGCTTGGTTGACACAAGAAAAACTGACGAAAATGCATTGGATACCTCTGGAACATCCTCCTTACAGTCCAGATTTGTCACCCTGTGACTACCATTTGTTTGGGCCACTGAAAGAAGACCTGGGAGGAAGACGGTTTGGTGACAATGCAGCGGTAGAGGAGTTCATGCACAACTGACTGACTACACGTCATCCCTCATTCTTCAAGGATGGCATCAAAAAGTTGCCAACTCGATGGCAAAAGTGTGTTGGAAATGCAGGAGACTATGTAGAAAAATGAGGTGGTGGTTTTGTATTTTTTTGTTAATTCAATAAAATTGTAAACAATAATTCCGGTTTATATTTGATTCACCCTCGTACAACTACACACACAGCTCGACTCGCCTTTTCGTCTGAGAATTTTTTTAAAGAAGGTTTCGTTTGAATTTTTCAATATCATTTTTAATGACTATTTTGTGCAGACTGAGCATACACAGGCCATTAAGGCGATTTTCTGTCATGGCAGAGCGGCACCATGTCTTCACTCTTCTTAGGGTGCTAAAAGTATGTTCAATTGACGCCGTAGTGCATGGGAAAAAATCACACTTGTCCATGATGTTAACAAAATCACCTTCTTTATCCTTTTCACTTCGTTTCAACCACATACGGTGCCATAGTTCAAATTCGGTGGACAAACCCTCGATTTTATAATACTTTTAATTTTGCTCGCCTTGCTTGGTCATTATTGAGAGATGTTTTTAGGTTCATAGGGTGCAGTATTTGAAGTTCAAAAGCAGGACCCTGTTCTTCTCCAAATCTGTCTGACAAAGCTGTGTGAAAAGAGTCCTATTAGGGTTTTAAGATAATCACCTTAAAATATTCTTTGGGATTATGTTATGGATTAGCTCGATGTGTCTGCTTATTGGATATTCTCGGTAGTGTGATTTCCACACCTAGCTCAGAAGCAATAGACTCCATCTCTTTCATGATGCCATCGGAGATCTCATCTTTTTTGTGATATCTATTACCATGCTTTTAATGCTTTCAACATGAGCCATGCATTTAATTAAATGTATAGCCACAGCAAGCAGCCAATTAATGACAGGTTTAAAAAACTAGAATATTTTGGTATCAGGCACAAACAAAAGATGAAAGTACTTCTACTTGCAGCAGCATGCAATTGATCAGATTGTTTTCGGCTTGATGCATTTCCTTCTACAGCAATCAATTTCAGGCTGTTCATCAATTCCAAAAGGTGTTTCTTAAATATCCCAATACTTTTATATTTTGTAACCAATGTGTTTTGCAGAGTGTGGGGACGCTTGTGACGTGCTGTCTTCTCAACAAAAACTCTCGAAAAAGTTTATAAAATCCTTAATTGTAGCTAACGTGTTTCTCACCTTGGGCTCACTATTCAAATAATTTACCACAAGACTGACTTTGCAGCTCATGAATTGGAAGTAAATACCTCTGAGGAAAAAATTTGCGCAGACATTTCTGGACCCCGTTGTCTTTTCCTGCCATTGTTGAGCAGCCGTCATAGCCCTGGCCGACACATTTGTGCGAGTCAATGTCTACCTCTTTGAAAGTAAGCCCAAATTCTGCAGCTATTGATTGAAAACATATGAAAGTGTTAACATGACCCTCTAGCTGTACCATGCAGAGCCATCCAGCTTTATGTGCTGATATAAAAAAGGTACTATCGAACTTGCTAGCCTATCGAATGTACTAGAAAATATGAGACACAGAAATTGCAAACCTATGACCAATCATGGTAAGTGGGTGTTGACCAATAGAAGGCTGTAAAAAAGGGCATTCATTACAGAAGTGTGTGCGGCCAATGAAGAGTCAAGGTCAGGCAAAGTTTCTACAAGCATATAGGCATCGAAAAACAAACTCAGGTACTCAGCTAAAATTTCAGAAGTGAATGCTGCATTAGCCGTTAATAATAAAGGTCTAGATTTTTCTGGCATACTGGTGATTTTTATGTCCACTGGGACAGGTATTTCATAAATCGATGTCACATTGATTGGGTTTGGCGGGCATAATATTATTTTTTTTATTTTTTACATCTATTTTTAACATTTTACACCTTTCAGATAGAAGAAAATCTCATTCTATCTAGTGTTAATTGGTCAAAAATCTAGGGGGGTGGAACTGCATCCCCATGCACCTACCTCGCTATGCCTATGCTGCTATCCAATTTTATTATTTATAAACAGTATCAACACTTTGTTCTTTGACATTGCAAGGGTGGTGATTAATCTTCAAGAGACCAAAATATCAAGACTGTTTTTTTAACATAAGATGGAAGTGACATATTATACAGTTGCTCAAAACTCCAGCATTAAAATGTGATACCAATGGTGTCAGAATCTCTAATTGATGAATTCTTGAAAATTACCATCTTACATTGAGGGAAAAGTTCATATTTATCTCAACCATCAAAGTGTCAAATGTCAGAGGATATGACATCATATTGATCCTATAATGAACACTCTTTTATGTTAACATAACTATGAGGCAGCTCCATCCACAGTTGGTACACACTGATTTCAAGTTGTTTCTTTAAATCATTAGGAAGTTACATTATGAGGTTTAATTTAACATTTGATTTCAAGTTGTCAGTGTATACCAACTGAAGATGTCTAACAGAAACAACCATATGATGTAAGAATAACACAGACCAAGTTTAATTATTGAGTAAAACCTCATAATGTTACTTCCTAAGGTATTTTCAAAAGTTAGTATGTTTGCCTATGGTTTTAAGATTCACAGGTTCAAATCATGTCGGGATCAAAGAATTTTTAGAGATGTAAAAACCCTGAGTATGGGTTCCTTCAGAAGGGAACTAAACCCTTGGGTACCATGTCATAGACTTATGGCAAATAAAAAGAACTTGAAGTCTGATGAAAGAGATCTCTGAGCAAAATTGAACTACAATGCTAATGACCTTAGCTGTTAAAGAGTGTTGATAAATAAAACAACATAACTGTGTTGTAGTTGCCCAATAGTGATGAGACTTTTAATTGTTTTGTGCATTTTTTTTTCTTGCTTCCCAATTCCTGAATTTCCTTTATGAGTTGCTTGTTCCTGTCCAGCTGTTTGCATTGGAAGAGTGTTCCTCGTTAATTAATTGTCTTGTTTCATTGCATATTGTGGATTTGGGATTGTCAACAATTCACATTGTCCTGAAGTAAGCAGTGGTGACCAGTGAAGAGACAAAATCCAACTACAGCAGATTTTCTTGGGATTGAAGTATGGATATTTTCATATCTTTCCTTCTAATTTTATATTTATTATTTGTCGGTTTTTATTTGAATTCGGTTTTCATGCCATGTTTATTAAGTTAAATTTTGTTTATTTTGTGGCTTGCAAACAATAGTTGGCCCCTTTTTGGCCAGCATATCTGCCATTTTGTTTCCAACAATGCCAAAAAGGGAGTGATCCATTGCAGCCCAATTTGCTGTAATCATGGTTTAAGAAGTTTGCTCTGGTGTTATGTACACTGGTTCCAATTACTGCTTTGGAATCTGTTATCTGTTCATTTTATGTTTCTTGTCTGTCCTGAAGATTAATTTTTAGTGGAATTTCTATTGTATTTATTTCTCTATCAAAGTTATTTTCATATAGGCTCAAAAGAACACTATGTGAAAATAATTGTCAGTAAATGCCTGCACATGCAACCTGTCTGTTGTCTATTAACGAGCCAACATAACACAACTGTAACTACCTTTATATTAATTTTTTTAACTCTACAAGTATGTCAATGTGGATTTCATGTATTGATTGTCAAAGCCAGATAAAAATCCAAAACTTGGAGCATAATAATAAGATTTTCTAACATACTGTTTTAGAAAATATATTTTCTGGTGTCACATGAATTTATAATATTCAGAATTTTTTTTGAACAAATAAAAAGCTTTGTAAGAAATCTCAAGATTGGGTTCCAGTATTTACAAGATATTCAAATTTCAATTTCAAGTCATAATAATGCTTTGTTTCACAGTGACATCTACAACACCAAATAAGAAATAAAATAATATTACACCTATACAATACTGTACACTGCTAACAAATTAATATGATCACAATATTTTTGCTAATGATCTATGTTTTGTAAACTATTTTGTAGCATTTACAAAAATAATAGCAAGTAACAAATTTAAATATTTCTTTGAAAAATATTTCTAGTTATAGCCAACATTTAGACTATGATATTTAAAACAGTAAGATTTTTCTGCTAAATGTTCCTGATTTTTTATGATTTCGTATCTTAAAATATTTTGACATTATGAGCATAAAAATATATGAACCATATGAGGTAAGAATGTTAAAAAAATACAAATTCAATTAATAAAAATATATGTTCACTTTTCTACACTTTACAATAAGGGAGATAAAAAATTTCTCAGAGATCTGTTCAGTTTTGTTTTATTAAATATTCTGTATCATTGCTAAATTTATAAATGCTACAAAGTGTTAATTATATACTGGTACTTAAAACTAACCCCATGCAAGTAAACAAATTATAAGATGAAATTCAACCTGTGTTAAGAAACCATACATCTGATTAGATGATCTAAGTATTTTCTGATTAATATAATTATAATATTGGCTGAAATTCAGAATACCTTTACCTATGATTTTCCATACTACATTCTTGTAATACTGTTTCTCTACATACTTTTTCCATCTTTACTAACATTTTATACTAGTTTTAAACTTTTTTTCAATGATACTTATAATTTTTTACAATTATTAAATATTTATCTAGGTATGCAATGATTTCTTCAAAGTTGTGCAGAAATATTGTGCACATGTGTATACTCTTAAAGAAACTTTGGCTAGATGGCAGAGCTATCTGTGAAATCAGAATGACCAACATTCAAAAATATATTTTAAAAAGTGGATGTTCACTCACATCATTTTGTTAGGTTCCGATGGGACAAGTTAGTGTACAACAGATTAGTTTACACTTCATTAAATAATATGCATGTAATAACATTTTGTTAGATTAGGAAGGGGGGAGTTTGTGTACATCCATTTCTTATGAACGTTTGGGAATTTACTGCAAAGGTTGGTCATACCGATTTCACACACATGTCTGCCAACTAGTGAAAGTTTCTTAAAGCATTTTGCGCATGTGCACTATAATTCTGTAGAACTTAGAAAAATTCTCGGTAAAGGTAAACAAATTTTTTCCATAATATTTATTAATTTGAATTTAATAAGAAATTCAGCAGAATCTCACTGTTTGCAAGACATGATCTAAGAGCAGTGCATCTGCCTCTGGATGTAAGTTATTGTTATTAAAGTTTAGATTAATAATTAGACTTATCTTCATAGAAATTCAGGTGAGGAAAATTTAAAGATATGATTTTTTTCGGAGAACATAAAAGTTGTTGTGTCATACAGGTGTGTGAGATGTTTTGATAAAAACTTTGAATATACAAAATAATATTGTTTATTTTTTATTTCACTCACCTCATACTTCATAACTCCTAGCATACCCAGGGTTTCGTCACATCCTTCATAAATAATGCCATTCTTTCATTTAAACCTAATTTTCAATATACATTTTCTTATTATTATATATATATATATACATGTTAAGCTATCAACCTGCAGGAAGAAGAAGACCAGGTCATCCATTCAAAAGACTTTTGGATGATGTTTCTATTGAGGCCGAAACAGGTCAACAAATGGCCTAAATTTGTGAATGTACTATCATGATGATGATATATATCAAAATGGAATATTTTTTTTACTATAATTAATTTTTCTACACAAAGATGTAATTTAGAAGACTTAAAAACATAAATTTTGGAATATATTAAACAGTACCAACTAAATTGGAAACACCATCTTGAAAGAATGAGTTCAAATTGGATCCCCAAAGCTGTTTATAATTATATACTAAGAGGACGAAGATCACTGGGCCGTCCTATGAAACGCTGGAGGGAAAATTTTCTATAGTATCGTAACAGGCCTTGGCCTAATACTTGGAAGGAAGAAGAAGAAAAACATAAATACCAATAATAATATTAACACAAACAAAGTAATGACATTCTGAGTCTTAGAACAAAAACAAATAAATAAAATATACTAGGGATTTTTTTTAGTTGAATCTGATAATTTCTATTCTATGTGCAGCAATTTTCAAGCATTGCACAAAACAAGCACATACTATATAAATACCAGACAAGTTAATAAAATACCAATTTAACTTTCTTATTTAAAACTTGCCAAAGTAGTGAGTAAATTTAAATATACCATCTATCCACCTACTATGGAACCCAAGCCATGAAAAGTGCAGTTGATGACATTAGACACACATATTAAAGAATTGCTACTTAAATCACACAGATCTGATCATGTCTTACAAACAGTGATATTGTATGGAAACGATATTTTCATAACTTTGGCCTAAATTCAAATTTTTACAACTATTCACCTGTGACTTTTTAATGTTAACTAAAAATTATATTTATTTTCTGTTTATTTTGCTAAGTTTGGATCTATTATATGGCCGTTTTACTTCTTTTAAGCAGAATCATCCAGTACTTTCATTGGCATGCTAACCCCATATGTTTAACATGCTAAATTAATGGTTACTTCACATTACATTCTACATATAGATCTAAATCAGTTAAGTTCCAGAACCAACCCCTAAATAACAAGTCACAGTGAAGTCTCATTATGCAGCATCATCATCTTTGTTTCTTTAACTTCAGAGTCTTTTATTTAGATTCACTATAATTAGACTTCACTACATTCTTTAACTCTGCAAATATACAAAGCTTATGAAAATATTAAGTGGTTTCTCATTTTTATTTACTATCTACTGAAATAAATGTTATTGTGTTAACTCAAAGCTAAGCTAAATTTTAAAGCAAATATGATCTTTTGTGTATATTTGTAATTCAGTGATTGTAAAGGAGCAAAATTTGGTCTTCAATGTAAATCAGTAAAATAATGCAATTTTTAATTTATGCATGAATTATATAATACACATATTTTTCAGATTTTCCTTTCAATACATAAATACAAATTTTGTAAGTTTTGATTTAAGGAATAAATTCATATTTATGCAAAATGTCCCCTAGAACTGAACAGCTCAGAATAGGAATGTATAGAGAGCTTATAGGCCTATCCTTGTAGTATGAATTTCAAGATTTGATAGTTTCAGTGAGTTAGTAAAGAACATCTCCCAGAATCTACTGTTGATAGTCAAGTATGCACTTCGGTAACTGATCTGAATAGGGACTGATTTACTATAAGAATTCACTATAACAGCTTAAAACTATTAGACATACTGAAAACTCTACTAAACAAATAAAAATAGTGATTGGAAGTAACATTGTAAGCTATATCCACGAAGATGAATTTAATAAATCATTACAAACAGTTTTACAACCATAATGTAAATTAACTTTTAAAGAAGTCAAAATTTGCATTAATAATTAAAGGAAGTGACACTATTAAGTTTATTTTAATTAATAATAGAGTTAGAATTTAACACCTCACCTCATAATTGTAGATATCTCGAAAACTAGTTTTGATACTTCTGTGTACCATCTTCAGCTCTAACTAACTGTTGAGTTGGTGGTTGTCAACAGTAAGATAGAGCTGAAGTATCAAAATTAGTCTTCAAGAAATCTAACAATTATGAGGGTGGTGTTAAATTCTAACTATTATTAATTAAAAGACAAATGTCACATATATGTGATGGCAGGTATACAACCGAAAGGCAGATATATCAGACACATTCAGTATAGTACATTTTATTCACAACTATGCAAAATAAGGGTGTTAAGGCATTTATATTCTGGAGACTGTGGAGTGATGAGCATTTAAAAATCCTATACATTAAAGATTAACAATCTAACAATGTAAATATAAGGATATCTATAATACTCTATATTTCTAATGCTAGGATACTGCTTATAAACTATATTCTTCTCATAATAAATTCATAATAGAAGAAATAAACTTTTACTGATCATTTACAAGAGATTTAACTGTAACTTAACATAGGACTTTATTAATATTTTATTTTAAAAAGTAATATTTTGAGGTTAATTATATTATTTCGAGTCTGTTTATCTTACCTCAATATTAATGTTGATTTGTTCTTGAACATGTTTCGATCAGATCTTAATCATCCTCAGCATTTTGCCCAGTCTATGCAAGATGCTGAGAAACATGTTCTAGAACAAATCGACATTAATATTGAGGTAAGATAAACAGACTCAAAATAATATAGCAGGACTTTATTATTTACATTATCTGTATGTACACATTATTTTTTTAGCAATATACATGTTTTGCTGAATTTTTTGAAAATTATTTTACTTCTATAATAATAATAATTTCTTAGAGAAATCCCTATGTTAAATTGTGCACAAGGATTTGTTAAAAAATTCTCTTAAAATCTTAAATAATTTAGTAGATTGTGAGAAAACATGTATAGGGCATTGTAAAGCACCAAATTTATAAACCAAATTAGCAACAAATTTTAATACAATATCAATAGCAATTATTTCATTCTAGAAAGGGGAATCAGATGGCTCTAGGGCCTATTCAACTCACTGGATTCTCTATGAGCCTTCTGAGCTTTATCTTACTTAACTTGAAACTTACAATGCTACTCCAGATGACATTCAATTTAAGAAAAATATATATTTTTTCCTTAATACATAAGTCATCCTTATATCAGCAAGTTAACAAAGAAACCCATATTACAGTTAAACAATTAAGTTTGCTAGAGAAATAAAACTGTTCTTGGATCAAAAACACAATAATTAATTTATAATCTTTATATTTTAAATGAAAAACAAATCCTCTCACTTTACAATCACTATTTAAAATGTGTAAACATTTGTTCAGAAAACCATTCAAGCATCAGAGTACAATCTTAATCAAGAATGAGAATTAAACAAAAGTAATTAAATAATACAACTGAAAAAAAAAAGTTTAGCATTTTCAACTTCAAACTTAATTAAAACTACATTTTTGCAATTAATTTAATTAAGTGAAAACAATATTATAATAGTGATATTTTTTTCCAATACCTTCTTTAAAAGTAGACTCTATCTTAATTGTTTTCTTTGATAAAGGGAGCTATATTATCACTGCTTTTGGTAAGAAAAAGTATTTTATTTTATACTCTGCAGCCCTAACAATCATATTATTTTAATTTCATATAATTTAAATTTAAGTATATATATATATATATATATAAATAAAATATAGTCTACTGATAATAAAGGTATTGAAGAAGACTGTTTATAACCTTAGAGTGAACAATAATTTTTCAGTAATTTTAGTCTTGCACTAAACTAAATATGTAAAAAAAAAGTATTGCTTTACACTCTATTTGTCAAATAACTATATTCTCATACAGAGATATAAAACAAGCATTAGTGGCTGATGATATATAAGCTAATAACAATCATATTAAAATGGAAACGAAAAACAAAACAAATTGAAATAATAAAACAAACTGCCAAAACATCTTGAATGTATATGTATATATAATACTATTTTGTTATTAAGGAGGTAATGAAAATATAATATAAGCTCAGAATTAAATTTTATATGGTAGAACCACTAGTTGTAATTTTCACTCATGGGAGGAAAAATTTGTGTGCTCCAGCTTGCAAGAGAAAATTTATCAACCAAGCCGTATGAGATCTCGGTTTCTGGTTCATCATTTAAACATTACATTTCCTACCCCTATCTCCTTCTTTGTTCCACTTAAAATTTGGAGTCACAGGAGTGAGTGGCAAATGGTCTGGGAGTTCATGATTATTTCAACATTTCGATAACAGATATACATATCTGGCCACGTGCTCATTTAAGTGCTATATAGTGCAAAGTGGGTAACTGTTGGCACTTTAATTGTTTAGCAAAATGCCAGATAATGACATCTTTTAAAATAAATCTGAATTTATATTTGCTCTAACCTCGACTTCATCATTACCCAGTGTAAAGTACATATATTAACTGGTGTTTCTCATATAATTTATCACATTTATTCTATTATTATTAGAATGGGAAAATCATCTGAGGAGAATGGCAAGAAATAGACTTCCAAAATTGGCATCCCAATATACCCCAACTGGACATAGGGACCAAGGAAGACCAAAACATCGGTGGAAAGATCAAGACCATCTTCGCTAGGTTTACCGTACAGGCCACATGGCCTAAAACAAATTTGTTCATGATGATGATGATGATGATGATGATTATTATTATAATTATTATCATCGTAAGTATTATTATTATTGTTATTATCATATAAAATGTTGTTTGCATAAGAAATTTACATTGCAACATTTATCTATATTGTCAAATATTTAATTATATTTGTGCTGGTTGAGTGAAGGAGAAGGCCATATGGCCTTAACTCAGCCAGAATAAATAAAACATTATTATTATTCATTAATAGATATTAGAATACAAGTGTCTTATGGGTATGCAGGGGCTCCATAGTGAACCCCTAGGAACCTCCACTAATGAAAGTTAATTAGACTTTATATTTACACTTCACAACTTATCATTTTCATTTCAATAAATATGGGATATAGACGTCAATTTTTAAAATATCAAAAGAAATATTTAATACTTTTCAGAATTCTTATTTGTAAATAAATAAATAAATAAACAAACAAATAAATTGGCCTATAATAAATGCAAGTCTGTTTCATCTTACCTCATAGAATTTTTTTAAAAGAAAAATTAATGGCTGAACCGGGAATCGAACCCTGGACCTCTGATTCTGTACATCAGGGTGCAATCCAATACACCATTCATAAAATGTTTTGTTGTTTTGGATATGTTTCAATATGCTTGCATATTTTTATTAAAATGAACCTCATAATGTTGCTTCCTATTTTTATTTGAAAAATATACTTATTAATTTAATTTGAACCAATGTACGCCCACAATAGTATGAACTAATCAAATTATACTTAATAAGTTTGATGTCAGTAATAATAATAATACAAGAAAATATAAATTGTAACACTTCATTGATAATAATATCAAAGTTCGAATGATTGTTATTTGATAATCTTAATTGAAACAAATGTACTGTTTATGTGAATTTTATAATCTTATGCAACCCCCCCCCCTCAGATAGGAGAACTGTGTTAATTAAAATCATAAAAATTTTTATATATTGGAAAAGTCTACAACTGAAGAAAGTTAATTTGAAAAATAAATAAATAATTTTTCTACAATGAAGAGAAATTATTAATGGTAATAAGTGGTCCAGATTTCGCTGATAAATTTACAAGCAACTTTGTTCTGAATGAATTTATCTTGAGAGAATCTCGACTATAAGAAGTGTTTATTGTCACTATGTAGTGAATAAATTGATAAAATCAATGTATCTGTAAAATGCACTTTTAAAATATAAACAGTTTTATTCTTTTTAACTGAATTTTTTCAAGCAAAATTAAAATAACGCAAAGGTTAATGATTTCTACTGACCACCCCTGACCAATGAAGTTTACCAAAAAGCTTATAAAGATATTTCACTGTACTTTCTTAAGAATCAAGAAAAGCAAATAGGCTAACAATAGAGTTATTGGTTAACATTTGTGATGTTGTTATACTGGATTGATCACAGTTACATGAGCTAAATAGTCAATAAATTATAAATTCTAGAAGAACATTAAAAATCTTTAAAAACAATGTAAATTGTTGTTTTATTTTAGGAAGTAATATTTTTAGGTTCTTTTAATCAAATTTATTGAGTCTGTAATATCTTACCTCAATTTAATGTTGATTTGTTCTCAAACATGTTTTGATTGGTCTTCTAATCATCATAAGCATGGCCAATTGCAGGAGGAAGCTGACATCGACATTCAGGGTTTACAACATAAATCTTACCAGCCTGGCCATGCTGATGATGATTAGAAGACTAATCGAAACATGTTCGAGAACAAATCAACATTAAATTGAGATAAGATATTACAGACTCAATAAACTTGAATGTAAAATTTTTCTCTTATATTCAGGGGATAATATTTTAGTTATCTCTGTATGAGAAAAGAAAAAAATATCCTTATTAAAATTGTAATAGCAGTTCTCAAAAATTATGAAGTACAAATACTGTATTTTGCATTACATATTTTTTTCTTATATGAAGGATACGAGAAAAAAAGGTAAGTCACATCTTCCTTGAAACCTAAATATATATACTTTTGTTGTACAACATACATCCATCCTTACCTGAATGCCAAACTTTGGAGGCAAATAACCTATGACTAAACTGTACCTTTTACTCTTTCACACTTCTAAATGATGGTGTTTTTCACGAAGAAGCTAATGACACTACAAACTCCATTTTGATAATAAAGTGACTTACTTGGTTCTTTCCCTGTATCCTTCATATGATTGATTAATGGCATAGCCAATTATTGAGCCATAGCCTCTTCTTTATGACGAGTTTACCTTATTTGTCCAAAGATAGCATGAGTGGCATGCGGTCAACACACCGACTCAATCAGACATCTAGTAGGCAACTAAGGTATTACTATGATGTTTGAGATTGGTCAGTAAATTTTGCTTAGAGTCCTCTTTGTTCAGGCTTAAGGATCTTTTATAAGCCTGAAAATTTCAGACTCGGGACTGACAGCATAAAGTTTCCCCCCAGAGGACTTGCTCCTTGAAATTTCCCATCCTAAAAAGATGCATTGACCACGGCTGGGTTTGAACCTGCAACCCTCAGAACCAGAGGCAAGGAGCATAACCACTAGTCCATCTGGCCAACACCCTTCCTATAACATTTTATTTTTCAGATTTCACCAATGGAATTCATTAGTTGATTTTGGAATTAATAGAAAATATCAGTATTGTTTTTAGTTTCCAAAGATAGAAAGTTTAGATAATAAATGTATTGCTTTCTAAGATATAATTCCTTATTCTTTCACTAGATTTATCAGGATATGACATTTCATTGTTGAGAACTGCCATTTGAATGAAATAAAACTTTAAAAGTGTTATGAATATTATTATTGTTACCTGATTTTCAACTAACATGGCCATGTCCATGAACATGTCATGTAGTTCTCGAATGGAGTTTTCTAGTTTGATTATATCAGCATGTCTAGCCTCTATGTCTGCTAGTGTCTGCTTTGCTTGCTGAGTTTCCATAATTATCTGTAATCATAAACACTGACAATATTACACATTTGCTGATAGCAATATTAATATATCTACAACACATTTTTGATTATTTAGTTTATGGTCTTATACATGATGCAGTATTGGCAAGGGGACACCAACACCTGAATTTTAACTTATATGTGGTAATATTCTGCCACTGAAAATAAACATAATTTACAATAAAATAAAAACAAAATACAATGAACAAAATTTGAACCAAACCCATATAATTATTTAGGTGAACATAAAATGTTTAAATATATCTAACAGGAGCCGGAGAGTAAGGTGATTGTCAAGGTTATAACACAGACCCACATTTTGAACTTCAAAAATCCAAAGATCTGTTAATTCCACTGTAGTGAGGCCCCTAAATCTAATTTTGGCTCCTATAAAATAATAGTGTCACTTAACTTATGGATACTAATCTCACAAGATAATAAAATTAAATTGTGAATTAAATTATGTACCACACTCACTAACAAATGCATTACATCTAATAACACATTAAACAGATAATAATATTTATTGTATCAGTGAACACAACAAACTCAAGAATTGCAAAATGAAAATGAAGGAGATCAGAACAATTGGTTAATTTGGCAGAAGCATTGAGCTTCAGTTAGCTGGATGGTCTACCCACATTGTTACTATCAATAAAGGTTGAAGCATTGTGACCAATTATTTTATTAATTCTACTATGCAGAACAACAGCTTGAATAAGATATTCCCTCATTTACCATTGACACATTTAGAAACATGCAATATCTGAAATAAATAAAAAAAAATCAACTCGTGTCCAACTCAGGATAGGCTCAAGGGATGAGATGAGAAGAAGCCCCTTACATAGAGGTATGTTTGAAATGTACTTCTGTAAAATAGAACATAATCTACTCATAGTTTTGTGAAATGATGAGCATCTCCCAGTGGTAACTTTAAACTTTCCCTTGGGAAGTTGGTTTTATGCTACTTTTAGAAGACAAAAATTTGGAGGAATTGATTGAAAAGAAACTAATTTACCCTATAGCATTTGTATTTTTTTAAAATCATATATACATATTGTATCCACCGCTGTGGTCTCGAGGTAGCGTGCTACCTTGTCATGCAGCGTACCCGGATTTGATTCCCGGTCGGGACAGGCTCCTGGGTAAGGGCTTTTTTGGGGTTTTTCCTCACCTGTAAGACAAATGTCAGGAAGCTTAGGGCCCAACGGTCCCCTAAAATCATCCAGCCATTATCATCATCATCCTTATCATTAACATCCTTCATTGGGGTGGAAAGCAACAGGAAGCTATCACACCTACAATTCCCTAGTAAAGTTGCAAAACATAGCATGAAAATGATATGATTGCAGTGAAAGACCTGTCCTTGGGCAGAATTACTATGGATACATATTGTATAACAATTTAAAATTTGATGATGCATACACAAATAATTGTGAATTTACAATACATAATATATATATTTATTTATTTATTTGAGTAAACAGGTGAAGCACAAGAGTACATAAGGATGTAAAAGACATTTTAAGTGAAACAAATGCATCAGTAATTGCCTATGGAAAACATTTAATAACTTAAAAAAAAAGTTTAGATTTTCAACATCCAAGAAATGATATAATGAGGGAATGTTGCTATAATGTCTCTATAAAAGGCCATACATACAATGAACGTAGAGAAAACAAAGTGAAAAAGATAAATGATTTCTTTTCTAAAACAGTGCAAGATTTCAGACAGTCTAATAGCTCCTTAAATTTCTTACATTCCTTTGATTCTAATGTTTTGTTTTTTTCTCGAGCAGAAAAACTTTAAGGGGCACTAAGAACAGTTCTATTACTTGGGTCAATGTCTTTGCTTAAAAGAATTTACTATCTATTAATAAATTCAAATTCAAAATTCAAGCTTATAAAAAGTACAAAAATTAAAATAATTTAAGCTTTATAAAATATGTAATGATAGTTTCTTATATATCATGTATAGCTTTTGAAAACAATTGATGGCGCAACTTTTCTTGCTGGGAGTTTTGAAGTGTGATTCACATAAGTTAACTCCCTCGTTTGAGTTCATCGGACAGCGATGTCATGCAGTAACCATAAATAGTTCCCTTCTGTTGCTAGCTTTGAATGTCACAAGCCCAATTTTGATTCTTGTCGTGTAGGAATTTTTTAAATAACTTTCATACACCTACACATTATCAGTCTTTATTAAGTTTTTATGAAGGACAGATGCAGCTTTATAAATATTCTTGATTTCTCATAAAATAGGGTGATTTACCCAAACTAAAGTAGTAATAAATATCCTAGAAACTTTTTTAACATGCTGAAAGACTTTATGGCAAAATATTTTATAATTTAACAATAATATTAGGACCCATTTCTCATAAATTCACCATTAAAAATTATTTATTTTATACATTGTTCACCAAAATGGCCAAAAATACACTGCTCAAAACAATTAGAGGAACACTTGTAATAAATTGAATAATTAAATGTTTTTTAAAGCTGCGATGCTGAAAGTTGGACAATATGTAAAGTGAATTATTAATTTTATCATTGGATACAAATTTTAAAGATCCATGGCCTAAATACAGATAAATTACCTCAAATAACAAATATAGAGAAATTTTTTATTTTGGAAGGCACTGGCCACTTCTAATTGGTAAGCTTCCTGATGTTGCTATAGTGACGAATGTTGATTATTGCCTTGTTTATTTAAGTCTCTGACAAAATGAGGCATTTAAATGAGTTTGAAGTGTATCATGCTCTACATCTTTTACGACAAGGTCAATCTCTGCGACAAGTGGCTAGAGAGCTTGGGGTTTCTCCTTCCGTGGTGTCCAGGTTACGCAACAGGCACACAGAGACAGGTCGGTATTGTAGAAGACTTGGCCAGGGCCATAAATTTAAAACAAGCCCCCAGGATGACAGATGCGTTGTTCTTTCTGCTCTTTGACAGCGTACAAAAACTGCAAAAGACCTGCAGAATGACCTCCATATGGCTTCCGGAATCCGGGTTTCAGACCAAACCATAAGGAACAGATTAAGGAAAGAGAATATTCGTCCAAAAAGGCCCGTTAAAAAACCACGCTTAATAAATGGGCATAAGGCAGCAAGATGTACGTATGCTGAAAACCATGGTGATTGGAACCTGAACCAGTGGGAGTCTGTGCTCTTCTCGGACGAATCCAGGTATCGTCTTACACGTTGTGATGGTCGATTGAGGGTGTGGGGATGGCCAGGAGAAAGATTTTCTGCATAGGCTGTACAGGAAATTGATAGATTCGGAGGAGGTTCCATAATTGTGTGGGCCGGAGTTATGTACAACAATCGTATGGACCTTGTACTTGTTCCCCAGCGACTGAATGCTGTCCGGTATATCGAGCACGTTCTGGTAGAGCATGTAGTACCTGCTGCCATTGGAGTAGGCCTTGGATTTCTGTTTATGCAGGATAATGCCAGGGCACATTCTGTAGCTGTCACCTGGGATTTCCTGAGGAGGAATGAAACTGAGGTAATGGAGTGGCCAGCGGTCAACCCAGACCTCAACCCTATTGAACACTTGTGGGATCTTCTAGACAGGAAGGTCAGGAACCGACATCAAGCTCCACAAACTCTGCAGCAACTTGGAGATGCTCTGAAGGAGGAATGGAAATCCAGAATCTTATTGGGAGCATGCCACGAAGGTGCCAAAGTGTTATCGAATGTCGTGGAGGCCATACACAATACTAACTCTATATAACGAGTGTTTAACTTTGAAAAATAAGCACAAGATTCAATTGCTTACATAGCGGAATTATTTGAAAAGTTAATTGTCAGCGTTATTCATTTGTTTTTACTGACATGAGCAATAAATAAATAAATAAATAACTACAAATAATGTACTTTATTAATTTCATGTTTGTACCTTTATCCAATGAAAAAATATTTGCATATTTCATAGTGTTCCTCTAATTGTTTTGAGCAGTGTATGTTTCTTACCAATTTTATGAACACCTGATACAATAAAGAAAAATCAATAGAATTTTTATTCTCTTCTTCAAAAATTTCATAAGAGACAATGGCATTTTTAATTATAAATTTCATGTATTTCAGTGTTATTCAAATACTGAAGACTATGATCAGAGACAAAATGAAAGTTCAATAGTCCCCCCCCCAATAAGTAAGAATTTTTATAATAATGTCTGCCTGAATAATTAAATTTTACACTTATCAGGAATTCACATTATTTTAATCATTAAAATTTTATAAATTAATACATAATTCTATACTTGTGTTATACTAACCTAAACTAGAAAATAAAATTATAATCTTGAATGCGAATAGTATTCTGTTAAACTCTTTAAAATTCAGTATTTTAAAAAGTTTTAATGAGTTGAGGACACTAAAGCTGGTCTTCAAGAACCAAGCTCTCTAAGGTCATGTCATCTCAGTCTTCCATAACCTGAGACTTTCTTAATTTTTCAACGTGTTCCTGCAAACTTTTTTTAATAAATATCTTGTTAGCACATGATGCTGAATAGGGTCAACCACTTAGAGTAGGTTCTACATGACCCACATGGGATGAGAGTCGCTCTTTGCAGAAAGCTTGGTTCTTGAATACCAGCCTAAATCTTACACGTATTCAATTTTATAATTTTATAAGCCAAATAACAGCAAATGAGATGTGATTTATGCACCTTACAGCAGGCTATACAAAATGGGACCATAAAAGAAATGAGGAAATTATGGAAGAGCTGGATGTAGAACCCATTCTCCACCATATACAAAACTACCAGAATAACTGGAAAGCCCATCTTCAATGAATGCCATCTCATATAATTCCAAAAGCCATGCTTCGTTATTGCCCACAAGGCAAAAGATCACTGGGATGTCCAAAAAAAGCACTGGATGGAAAATTCCTGCTGAGACCATAACAGGCCACATGGCCTAAACACTTGCATGGATGATGATGATGATGATATTGTGGCTATTACCACAATGGTATTTTATCATAAATTTTATTAGTATTAATCTAAATTAACATAGCATAACCCAACACACTAATCTGAAATTTGTAGTACATTTATGTTCTTTTTATATTTACAACTTGTTAGTTAAAAATTATATAATCTTTTTTTTTTGACAGTGTCTGCATCTGCCAGATCGACTATGACTAAATACAGTGATTATGTTTTATGAATTATTATTTAAAAATTAATCTACAAGAAGATGTGGCATGATCGATAACATTGGAGCTTACATCTAAAACTTAACCTCCATAATTGGGACATGAGAAAGGATGATTATGATTATGTATAAAGTATATCTGCAAGATACATGGATTACTCCTCTCTACCCAGCATCTCAGTATTATATTCATGCTGTACATACCACAAAAACTTTCATAATGTACATAATGTGATAAAAGCAACAAAATAATTATTTCATTAGAATAAAATATGTCTAAAAATACATGATTTTGAATGTAATGTTGTCTACAAAATTAATCAGTAAGAAATTCCTACCAACATAACAAGAATATGATTTTTGACTAAAATAAACACAATCAATTCACAACTTTGCAATGAAATTAGAGGTAAACAATTAGAAAACCTTTTGTATTTAATCAACAATGTATAAACTTTTCAACTGATGGAGGTTTCTTAGTAATTATTAATTTAACCTGCATTTAAAATGCTATAATACTAGATGTCCACAATGGTAAAATCATATATTTTACACATGAATTTCCCTCTTGTAAAATACTAAATGCATCATTTTGTATTTGTATAGAGTGCTGATATTTTTAAATATCCTGTACAATTACACAATTATTTCAATGAAAGTCATTACATTTTAAAGAGTAACAATTACTGGAGATGTATCATAGAAAATGAGGTTAAATCTCTCACTCACTCTTATAAACAAACATTTACCATATGATTGTCTCAGACAGTAGTGTGTCAACCTATATTTGGCCAAAACTTGCTCATTTTTTCTTCCAAAATTTTATTTTACTTTTGGCCTACTATAAAAATGCTACGATATATATATATATATATATATATATATATATATATATATATATATATATATATATATAAAACAAAAGAGTTCAGTTGGCTGGAAAAAATTTTCCAAGCTTTATTAAGTACATGGATACTCTATATAACCTTATGGAAATGTTCTACAGCACTGAGAAGATTAAAGTAAGCTGAGCGAAAATGTTCACCATCTCTATAATTTCATTGGTTAATTCTAATTGTAGGAATGTTACATGCAAAATGTGTTATTTTACACTAATTACATCGAAGAAAGTATTTTATTTTAACTTTCCCTTTTGACAGTTGGGCTGCATGAGCCAGGTTTTTTTAAATGCAGAGTACTACGCCATGGTATATAATATAGACCTATATAAAGTATAATTTACTGTCTACATGCCTTGCTATATTAAATTGAAATTCATTATTATACATTTATTTTAAGGTAAGATGGCGTTGCTTCCCAGGTTCAAATTCAGCCGTGTCTTCATTGAAATTTGTTATAACTATCACTAAAATTTAATTTATCCTATTGAATAATTTTGATGGCATTATCACTAAATACTTATCATATTTAAATATTGCTGAACATTCTTAGGGTCCTGCATTCAAATCATTTCCAGTCAAACAGTTGTTCCTCTGGTATGCAACGCCCACCACTGTCACTCACTAGGTCTACAACACTTGCTTCACTATTTACAGGCTTGGATTGCAATAATCTTCTCTTAGAAACAGAAGTACTATCTCATTCATCAAACAAATAATCACTAGATGAACTCTTACTGTTACATTCATCTTCTGATAAAACTGACACAATAAACTTGCATATTGTATTTTTGTTGTCTTCGAGACATGAAACACTGCATTTTACCAAATGACCTACCCCTTGGCCAGGCATCTTTTCAACTAAAAATAAAATAAATGAAGAGAAAATCCTGAAACTGCAACATTCCATAGCCAAAGAAAGGTCTTGAAACATGAAACTTCTTTAGGAAAATATTCTACCACCAGCCTGTACCATTATTCTGTAAAGGATGTGCAAAATATTGTTAAGAAGGGATGAACAAGCATAGAACAGAAAATAGTTTCAGTAAATTGAAGTAAAAACTTCAGGGAAAAAATATTTAAAATATTGAGATTGAAAACCGGAGTTTGCCGGGCATGGTGTACCGCTGTAATCTCACTTTCACTGGTGCGCACCAGGCATGGCGTACAACACTCTTTAACAGGGAGCACACCATGGTGTAGTTGGTTATGGCAATACAGTACAAGCTGGAAGGGCGAGGGTTCAAGTTCCAGTGGGGTCAGAATTTTAAAACTGGCCTAAACCTTCCAGTAACACCATGGTACTGGGGTCAACTAACCTCTAACAGAAATGAGTACCAGATATATGTTGGGGGTTAAGGCAGCCATCATGCAGGGCTGACATCTCATGTCAATGTCTAGAAAAGGTGGGAGCCTTAACCTCCTATTACACCAAAGGGTCTCCTAAGGCATGCAGTGGGATCACTTTATCTTAAACACTTTGATACCTCAGGTCATAATTAAAATCTTGCTGTGAAATAGCTACAACATTTGCTCGGAGTATTCTTATTTCGCACATTTGTTCATCTCTTTTTGGTTCAAAAATTTTCCTAAGCGGTCAATTCTCAAATTCTTATAATATTTTCTTCTCTCATAAAGAGACCAAGTTTTTCAACCACATAATACTGAAGGGATGGCGAGAGTCCCTATATTGCCTAACAGTATGCATTTCCAGAGATGAGCCTATGTTAATTTCTTTCTGCACCTCATTCCTATCTGTAACAAAAAAACTGTATAGCCCTACATGGTATCTGAAATTCCAAACGTACTTTATGGATATATTCATAGAAAAATAAAGATAATGGCATTTTATGTAACAATACAAAGCAAAATGTTTGATCTGTCCACCGCTGTGGTCTCGAGGTAGCGTGCTGCCTTGTCGCGCAGCGGGCCCGGGTTCGATCCCCGGTCGGGGCAGTTTTTCTGGGTGAGGTTTTTATCGGGGTTTTTCCTCACCTGTAAGACAAATGTCAGGAAAACTTTAAGGCCCAAACGGTCTCCGAAATCATATGGCCATCATCATCATCCTTATCATTAATCATTATCATTATCATCATCATTCATCACCGGTGTGGAAAGCAATGGGAAACTACCACAACTACAATTCCCTAGTAAAGCTGCAAGTATAGCATGAAAATGCTATGATTGCAGTGAAAGACCTGCCTTCGGGCAGAATTACTATGGATGGATGGATGGATGTTTGATCTACAAAATATTGGAATAAGTCAATGAATTACTGTAACTTAGTTAGTTTACAGTTAACTTTGCTGAAAATTAAAAAAAATTCAGAGAAAATTGATAAATCTATGTGCATAACTAACAGAATTTTCGAAGGCATCGTTAGAACAGAAATTAATTGTTGTCCAATATATTGACTTAGGCTTTCACGGCCAGAGTTCATGTTATTACCTTGTAGAAGATTTCCAGGCTGTTGGCCTTAGTTTTGAGGTTTGAAGTTCCCCAATGTTTTGCCAGAGACTATGGCTGGCATCCAAGCATTGGCTTGATCTTGTGGCCAACAACCCAGAAATCTTCTACAAAATCATAATCACAGTCCATTTATATTATATAAAACAATAGCCAGTTCACTTACTTTTTTATGGGAATTAAGCAAACTAATGTTATTCCAAGTCAAATCAACCAGTGAGTAAAATTTTGTGTCATAGAATTAAAAATACCTGAAACCATTAATAAAATTGGTCATGTTGTAATATGTGGTGATTTTAATGCAAGAGTAGGCAATGTTCCAATACTAGAAATAGTGGGAAAATTTGGAAAATAGCACTTAAATGAAAATGGAGTACAGCTTATACAATTTGCAAGCAATTACCACCTTAAAAATTATTAACACATTTTTCAAAAAGTGAAATATAAATAAATACACATGGAGCACAAGAGGGCTCAGAACAATAATATACTCTATTCTAATTAATGATAAACTAAGACAACTCCAAGATGTACAGGTATAGAGAGGCTGTAATATTGATTCAGACCATTTTTTGGTTATGGGTAGATTTAAATTATGATCAAGATGGAAAAAAGTAAAATCAGGAATAAATCAACAAATGAATTATACAAAGTATACCTCTTGCAGCAGGAAAGTACATGACAATTACATCAACAAAGACTACAACAATACCTCATACACACACCAACTAGCGATATATCAGATGAAGAATGGAACAATATTAAAAGTTGTATTGAAAAAGCAGCCCAGGAAGCAATAGGAAAAAAAAAATATATATATATATACATTAGAAGTAGAAGAAGAGCAAGAATTTGGAATGAAGAAATAGAACTTGCAATTAAAGAAAAACAAAATTCATATAAACAATGGCTTCAACAAAATACAGAAGAATCTAGATAGCAATATGTAGAAAAAAAGGAATAAAGCAAAACAAATTATTAGAACAGCTCATCAACATTCTTGGAATAATTTTATAAGTGGAATAGAAAATGACATTCATGGCAGACAAAATTTTGCATACAAAGTTATAAAACGTTTAAATAAATCACAAAAGGATACTGCAAAAATAGATATTATTGATAAAGAAAGATGGATAGAACACTATAAAAATGTATGGTGTAAAGATGAAAAAGAAGAAGATGAAGAAAAACAAGAACTATATTCAGATAATGAAAAAGGAGAATTTCAAACCAACATGATTACATTTGATGAACTTCAAGAATCCTTAAAATAAATCAAAAACAGAAAAGCAGCTGGTCCAGATCAGATAAATAAAAATATGACGGAACATTTCTGCATTGGAGAATATTGCATTTATTTAATGAATGTTGGAGAAACTGTAGAACTTATTATTAATTTCATACATCTCAATGATGGATAAATCATATTTGAAGAGAAAAATTATACGCTCAGACTGGGACTTGAACCCGGGACCCTTGGTTCTCTACTCCAAGTGCTCTACCATCTGAGCTACCTGAGCAAGTACCGATCTAAATGCAAATTTTTCTCTATATACGTTGTAATTTGGTGGGCGGGAATTACAATGTATATAGAGAAAAATTTGTGTTTAGATTGGTACTTGCTCAGGTAGCTCAGATGGTAGAGCACTTGGAGTAGAGAACCAAGGGTCCCGGGTTCAAGTCCCGGTCTGAGCGTATAATTTTTCTCTTCAAATATAAACTGTAGAATACCAGAAACTTGGAATATAGCTGAAGTCATATTGTTGTTTAAAAAAGGAGATAGAAGAGAATGTAAAAAATATAGATGAATTAGCCTACTTAATTCAATTTATAAAATCTATGCAAGGGTTATAAATAAAATACTTAAAATAATAGCAGAAGTAATACTAGAAGAACAAAGTGGTTTTAGATCAGGATGATCAACAACAGATAATTTTGAACTTTTATAGGAATAATACAGATAATTTATTCATATTGCAGCAAATATTTGAAAAAAGGAGAGAACATAACCTACAGACGAATGTTACTTTTAATTGATTTTGAGAAGGTGTTCAACTGTGTTATAGAGATTAGTTATGGAAATACAGGCTACCCCACAAAATTAATTTATGTGATAAAAATTATAATACGAGGTGTGATCAGTAAGTTTCCGGAATGAGGCCATAAACACAACACAACACTTCAAAATTTCTATTCAGCACTGTCACCCTCGAAGTAGTCACCTTGGGAGTTGATACACTTGTCCCAGCGCTTCTGCCAATGCTGGAAGCACTTCTGGAAGTCGTCTTCTTTAAATGTGTCCAATGCCTTCTGCGATTCGTGCTGGATGACATCAATGTCCTCAAAACGATGTCCTCGGAGCCGAATTTTTAGCCGTGGGAACAGGAAAAAGTCTGCTGGAGCCAGATCTGGAGAATAGGCTGGATGGGGAACAGTACTCATCCTATTTTTGTCCAAAAACTGGCGGACAAAAATTGCTTTGTGCGAGGGCACATTGTCGTGATGCAGGAACCAGTCACCAGTCCTCCATTTCTATGGCCGTTTGCGTCGCACATTCTCCCTCAATCTTTGCAACACTTGTTTGTAGTACACTTGATTCACTGTTTGACCCCGTGGTACAAATTCCTTATGCACAATTCCATTAATGTAAAAAAAACAATCATCATTGACTTCACATTCGATCGAACTTGTCTGGCTTTCTTCGGGCGTGGAGATGCAGGACTCTTCCATTGCAAAGACTGTTGTTTAGCCTGGATCGTAGCCATAAATCCATGTTTCATCACCAGTAATAACCTTTTCCATGAACCGTGGGTCATTTTTAAGCTGTTCTTTAAGATCTGTGCAGGCAATCACACGACTTTCCTTTTGGTCATTTGAAAGGAGGCGGGGCACGAACTTCGCAGCAATTCTTCGCATGTACAAATCGTCTTTCAAAATGCTTTGAACACTTCCAAACGAGAGTACTAGTGCATCAGACAGTTCTCGTATTGTAATGCGCCTATCATTTAATACCATTTACCTCACTAGATTGATATTTTTATTGGTTTTGCTGGAAGTTGGTCGTCCCAGACGATTTTCATCCTTAACCGAAGTCACGCCCCTTTTAAATTTCGAAAACCACTCAAATGCTTGAGATTTGCCCATTGCTTCCTCCCCATAAGCTGTTCTTAACATTTGATATGTTTCTGTTGCAGTTTTACCAAGTTTAAAGCAAAATTTGATGCATGTTCTTTGTTCCTCGTAATCCCGCATTGTTGCTACACAGATAAATCGCCGCATGCACAAATCACGTCTTCACTTCAGAGCTTCTACCAGCATACGGCAAGGTCAGAGAAGGTCGTGCGACCCCTCAAATTCATCACAAGGAAATTCTGAGTGTACAGCCTGGGTGAAAATTAAAAACTCCTCAATGGCATAATTGTTTTGAAGCCATTCTGGAAACTTATTGATCACACCTCGTAAAGGTAGGCACATCAAAGACCGAAGCTATTTTATAAATAGAGGTGTAAGACAAGGGTGTAGTTTATCACTTACTCTTTTTAATTTATATATTAATGACATCATCTAAATTGGAAAAGAAATGTTAATCATCATCATCATCATCCGGTATCATGGCAGCTGCCGCCGTCTTCCGGAAACCAAATGCCATTCCTCTCTGTCCATCCATTGATCTTCCTCCATTCCTCTGATATTCATAGCTGCTTGTACCCCTTCTATCCAAGTTTTCTTCAGTCTTCCTCTCTTCCTCCTTTCTATTGGGATCCATTCCATAACAATTTTTGGCAATCTTTGCTCTGGCATTCGCTTGACATGACCATACCACTGCAATCTTTTCTTTTCTATGATGTCTATGATGTCCGGCTCCTCTTGTACACCCATAATTTCCCTTATTTCTTTATTTCGTATTCTATCCATTCTAGATTTTCCAGCTGATCTTCTTAAAACATCCATTTCTGTACTTAAAATTCTTTTCATTTCCCTGGTAGGAATTTGCCAGACTTCAGCACCATATGTTAAAATGCTCTGAATTATGGTTTGATATATTTGTAATTTTCTATTTTTTGTAATATTTTTGCTCCACCAAACAGAGTTTAAAGCATTTATTGCTTGTTTTGTTTGTGTGATTCTATTTTTAATTTCCACTGTGTTATCGCCTGAATGGTCTAATTTTGTTCCTAAATAAGTGCATTCAATACTAGGTTTTAGTTCTTCTCCATTGTTGAAATTTATATTTTCCATTTCTTCTCCTATACACAGGTATTTAGTTTTCTCAATGTTTATATAAAGTCCCCATTTTTCATATTCTTCTTTTAGTTTTTTAGCCATATATTCCATGTCATCGTGGTCTTGTGCTATTAATAACTGGTCATCTGCAAAATTTATTGAATATACATGTGTATTTTGGATGGGCATGCCCATTTTTTGACATTTTTTCCTCCAGTCTCTTAGTACTCTTTCGAGATAAATTTTAAATAGAGTTGGAGATAAACTGCAACTTGCCTTAAACCTTTTGTAATAGTAAATTCCTTTGTTATATGATTTCCAACTTTTATTTTCGAAATAGATCCTTTGTATAATGCTTTTATAGCTTCTACTAATTTTTTGGTAATGTTGGAATCGTCTAAAGTTTCCCATAACATTTTCTGGGGAATACTATCATATGCTTTGGTTAAATCGACACAAAGCAAATGTAAATCTCTGTTAGTTGCTCTGTTTTTTTCTATCATTTGTGTTATGCAAAATATATTATCTGTGCATGACCTACCACTTCTAAAACCAGATTGTTCTTCCATTGGAAAATTTGTATTTCCTTGCATTCTTAATAAAGAAAACAACCACGCAGAAAAAGAAGAAAATGTTAGAACAGAAACGGAAAGAAAATATAATGTTGAAAGCCTACAAAACGAAAGTGTAAAGCATTTATATCAACAGAGATTGAATAAAAAATTAACACAGAATGAATTCAGAGATACAGAAGAAATGTATCAGTACCTAAAAAGGTGCATCCATGAAGCCGCCTATGAAGCATTGGGTGAGAAAGATGACTATAGAGGAAGGACAACACTGTTTTGGAATGATGAAATAGAGAAATGTTAATATAGGTATAAGAATGAAGCATTTTAAAATATTAAATGTTTTAATGTATGCTGATGATATGGTTATTATTTAAAAAAATGAAAATAATTTGCAGTACTCTTTACATCAATTAAGTCAGTTATGCCAAGAATATAATTTTAAAATATCAAAAGAAAAAACAAAAATAATGACTTTTGGGGAAATTAACATATAAGATCAAAAATCATAATAGACAACAAACCTCTGTAACAAATAACAAATCAACTTCCCTGGGAATTTAAAAATTCATTTTTTTTTCTTTCTGTGGATTTTTTTCCGAACTATGAGCTCTTTTGGTTTTTGTATTGATTTTATTCAACTAGCCTTTTTCAATTAGATGTTTTTTTGACCATGCGTAAGCGGCTACTGCTGATTTTTCCACTTCACCATATTTGATGCTCCGAAAATTTCTTTTTATTTTCGCTATGTAAATTTGAAAACCAGGGTTAAGGAACATATTAAGAACATAAAAAAATTGTGAAGTGGAAAACTCAGCAGTAGCCATTCATGCTTTGTAACAAAAACAACTAATTGAAAGAAAGGCTAAATTAGAAAAATCAAACACAGTTTGGGGGGGGGGGGAAATCCACATTCAAAAAGACAAGAAAGAAAAATTAATGAATTTTTGAATTCCCAGGGAAGTTGATTTGATTCGAAGGTTCATTGGTCCATCAACAGATGGAGTAAGAAGCAGTGCTCCTGGACGATAGAACATCGGTCATAAAATTACAGATGATAAAACTGCCTAGGTTTTGAAACCAGTCTAATTAGAAAATGTGGTATGAGGTGAGGTGAATAGAATTTATTTCAAATTTCACAAATAACAATGTTGAGTTTCTATCAGGAATTACATGTGCATTATTTTCATTTTATCAACCAGCAGGATACCACACAACAAATTTTGATGCGGAAGTAACGGCTATTCATATTTCACTCCAACAATTTCTATACAGAATAAATAAATTTCAAAATGCTGTCATACTCTCTGATTCTAAGGCAGCAATATATGCAATAAATTCACACAAAATGAAGTCAATACAAATTAAAGAGTGCTACAAAATGATTCAACAACTTCAAAAACTACAGAAAAGAATTCAATTGCAATGGATACCTGAACATTGTGGAATTACTGGAAATGACACTGCTGATTTTCTTGCCAAAAAAGGCTCCAATCTAATTCAGAATACTACTAAAAGCTTACCTTTCACATCCATAAAAACAATAATTAAAAACAAACATAAAACCAAACAAAACCAAGACCTATGTAATAAAGCCAAAGACAAAAAATGGAATATTTTAGTAAAGAAGCCACATATTATTCCAGAAATTCCACGTAAAACTACAGTAGCAAAATTTAGACTGCTTACAGAACATGACTATTTGGCCAAACATTTATATAAAATAGGAATCTACACGAATCCAAATTGTCCTCTATGCAACAAAGACGAAGAAATGAACGAAGAACATCTACAAACCTGTGAAGTATTACCTGTTGGATCCACCATAGAGAAATATTGGTGAGCAAGAACGCTAATGGCTTCATTGCCAAGGCCCAGCATTTGAAAACAACAACAACATGTTGAGTTTCTGATAGAGTTTTTTTCAATTTTTAGGTTAGTCCAAATGTCTTCATTGATTTTTATTGGATCATAAATCATCCTTAATGTAATTTCTTCTCATTGCTTAATTTGCTTAGTTAGTTTGGTTATTACCACACAATACTATTGGTTTAATTATTGTACTGTATACCTCAATTTTGATTTCTTTTAAAGATGACTTTTTCTATTAGTTGAACAAAGCATGAAAAATCTATTTCCTGCTGTAATACGGACTTCTATATCTTCACTAGAGTCGTCCACTTAATTATTAACTTGATATTAGGCTACCAGCCAGTTCTAGGCCTGTTCTGGCACGGACCAACCGCAATCATTATCCCATACGATTAACCCGTCAGCGTGGAGTGACGTGACATGTACGCAAGTTGAATTCTTCACCAAATGCGGAACGACGTGACGTGTACGCTAGCTACACGCACTGTTATAATCTTTGTGTTTGTATTTACATTAACTATTTACTGTTTATATAAATTTTATGTAGAGACTTATATTAGTGCATATATTAATCGATGACGGCCCTGAGTAACAAGTTAAAATAATTTTATATTTGCATTTATTCTTGCGGCCTCTGACATTTTTCTTATATTTATAACTTGATAAAGGATTTCTTAGAAAAATAAATTTGCCTTTTTTTGTACATTAGCTTGTCTATCAAATTGAATCTATTTTCAAATTTCTTCATTTTTAATAATAATGTCACAAAATTCAGTATATATAAAGGCCCAACAAAGTTATTTCCGATTTAAGCTATAGTACAGGACCACAACAGTAAATTTCAGATATATATATATTTCAATTGACGATACCCTTACATTATGGAAAGGTAGTTAGTCTACTGTTCACTCAGTATCTAAAAGGTAAAGTGGTCCACTACAGACCTTAGGAGCTCCTTGGGATGTTAGGAGGTTAAGGCTCTCACTTTTTCTGGACTATCGGTACTTGGTGTAAGCCGGGTACTTATGTCTGCTTGGCGGCCCATGACAAGCATCTGGCACTCATTTCAGTTAGAGGCTGAGTCAACCCTGGTGCCACAGTGCCGCCTGAAGGTTTGGTTCAGTTTAAAGATCCTGATCCATCGAGACAAGAACCCTCGATCTTCCGGCTTGTAGCATGTTGATCTTCCAAGTCCACACCTCCGGTGAAGCTATTATAGTCATATATCATCAACTGGTTTCACCTTGGAAACCAGAAGAAAGACATTGAAATTTAGGGTTGATGAAGGTCTTTTAGCACAACAGGTCTCATGTGTGTAGAAAGACAATTTTTTGAAGGCACACGACCTAAAATAATATTTCCAAAGTGTTAGAAAGACACATTTGGAGAAGGGTGCCCCCCCCCTCTACAAGAAAGAAGGTCAACACATAGAAGCAATGTGTTTGTAATAAACATGAACAAAGTAAACACAAGGGAATAAAATATACTTATTGGAGCCCGAGTGTCAAACAGCTGGTTTATGCTTTGAAGATTTATCACACCAATTTTTTAAGTTCATTCTGTTTGTCTTTTTTTTTAAGACCCTTCTCTTTGTGTAAATATTTCGTTGCGTTGTTAGGTAAAGCTGGTTCTCTGAAGTCTTCAAAGAATTCCTAGTGCAATTCACTGCACTACTTATGTGAGAAACTTACAAAGAGGACCTACTTCAACTGTGGCACAACAATCATAATTAAGTCTGCACATGCAGAGATGTTACGTGAGAACCGTAACAAATTTAATTAATTAAGTATTATATTAAGGGTTCACCATAAATGAATTGCAAAAACATTTAAATTACTCAAGATATTTCCATTTAAATGCGTTATTGGAATACTAGCACTGAACGGCTGGTTTAAATACCCGTGAGCTTCCTCCCGCATCAGAGTATTATCGGCCATTTAACTCCAGCCGCTCTGAAGGGTTAATGGATATTTGTTAATTACCATAAGATAATTAAACATTGGAAACATTATTTTGTTCTCATCATCCATTTTGGAAATATTCAATTTTTTTCATAGTAGCAAAAATTAAACTTGCTCATCATCATCATACTTCTCTTCCAACAAAGTGACCTGTTCCAGTTCCAGTTTACGCTTAGTTCAGAGGACTCTTCACTGGACATCCCCACCCTCGTTTCTCAATTGGAAGACTTCAGGATTTTTGGTAGTATGTCATTTGCCATTCTATCGACATGTTTTAACCACTCAGTTTGTATTTTTCAATAATAATAAAAAAACTCGGGAGTAATTTTTAGTTTGTTTGTTATTTCTGTATTAGTTCTGTAGTATCCTGCTGTTTTTCGAATTTACCTCATCTCTGCTGCTCTTACTTATTTGTGAACATCAACTGCTTTGTTAGTCCATGATTCACTGCCATATAGAAGAGAGGAATTGTAAAGGCATTGTATAATTTAATTCTTGTTTTCTTTAATATTGTTTTTGGTTTAAATACAATGTTTATTACTCCTGTTATTTTTGGTAAGTTATTTAACTTGATGCTGATATCCTTTCATCCTTCATATATCAAGTTTCCTAAATAGTTGAATGCATTCAATTGTTCTATTATTTCATCATTAATAACAATTTTACTTCTTATTAAATCTGTACCTTTAAATGCCATTGTTTTGGTTTTATTTATGGAGATTGTTAGCACATAATCTGTTGCTATTTTGTTTAGTTTAAATGTATCTTTCCGTAAATTATCTTCTGTATCTGGGATAATTACCAGGTTGTCTACAAACAATAAAGTATTTAATTGTTTTCTTCTTGAGATTTGGATGCCTGGTGTTTCTTTATTTTGTCATTTTGTGATTATTCATTCATATATATATATATATATATATATATATATGTTGAATAGAGTAGGTAAGAAAGGACATCCTTGCCTTATGGCTCTATTAATCTCTGCAGAAATTCATAATTTGGAATTATATTTCATTTTTATTCTGCTATTGTTGTATATATATTTTTTATTGTTTGATTTATATGCCAAGGTATGTTTCTTAGTTCCATACAAACAATTTTTCTCGTTTTACACAATCAAATATTTTTTCATAATCTATGAATAACAAATAAGTATCCAACTTGTATTTTCTTTCCTCTATCAGCAACTTAAGGCAGAATATTGGGTCTACACATGACCATCCCTTCCTAAATCCATTTTTTGAGTTTCCATTATAAAGTTTTCTGAGTAGACTTGAATTTTTATGTTAATGATTTTCACAAAGACTTTGTAGCAGTTATTTAATATACTTATTCCTATATAATTCTGTGGATTTTTTCTGTCTCCTTTCTTGTACAAAGGTAGAATCACTGCACTTCTCCATTCATTTAGCATATGTTTTGTGCATGAACTCGATTTAACGATTTAAAAAGTTCAATGAAAGTTCCTTATACATTTTTGGAGCATATTCTTGGACCAACGGATCTGTGCCCCCGTAAGAAATGCGAACTAAACACTAATTATGTTTCTTCCTCAGTAAATCATTTCCCTCCCTGCATTCTTGCCTGTCTCTATTTTCTATCTCTCTCTTTCTCCCCTCCCATTACTCACAGTTTTGAGCTTTCTTGCAGGATATCATTTGCACTCTCAGTCCAGTGTTGTCAACTCAGTATCAGTATGTTATGTTATATAGTATGTAAATTGTAAATTATCATCATTAGCTTAATTCATAAGCATAAATTAGAATTCCTGTATAGTATCAGTATGTTATATAATATGTAAATAAGATCGTAGAATGTAATAACTTCGCCATAGCCGGTCCCTAGCACGGATGGAAAGGAGGAGGGTATATGACTGTGTGTTCATACCTAAAATTTTATAATTTTGTGAGGACTTCAAGATTACGTTCCAAATCTAACCAAATAAGACAATAAGATGAAGGAGAAGTATTTAAGATGAAACACTTATCTTTAAAAACAACATATGTAGATTCCCTTCATGTAATTTCCATTTAACCAACAAATATCCACTATTATAATTAAATCCATTAATTGTAGAAATCAATCAGTGTCATTAGACCTACTTAAATTAAATATGACGAAGTAATAATTAACCTTACATTATTCAATATTCAAGAACCTGGCAAGTCCCTACTCGGTCAGTTACAGTGGCTTCTATTTGACGTAGTGGGAGGGAAGCACAGTGGAATGGTGTGAGAACTGATGTGTACTTTTTGAAGAACGATGCCAGCGTTGGTCCGAGTATATTTATAGAGTTCTTTCCATTTTTCAGTAATTTTAATACTTGTTCTAGTTGTTCTACATTTATGACATCCTCGTTTATATCATTATCATCTGCATCATCTACATCAATTTCTAAGCTATCCTGTGTTATATTGTTCCATAACCTTTAAAAATATTCTAAACATTTGTTTTCTTTTACTGTCCCTTGAATATCTGTAGCTTCCTTTACCTCCTTATTTATTGACTTCAAAATCTTATTAACTTTCAGTTTTCTTTTATATCTTTCACGTTCTAAATATGTAACAAATTTATTCCAGGATTCTTTCTTACTTTTCCTCACTTCTCGTTAGCAATTGCCATTTTTCTTTTGTATTTAATTTTTTCCTCTAACTTTGTGAACTTAACTATTTTTTTTGTGTGCTTTTTTCTTGTCTTCTATTTCTTCATCCCATATTTTCAAATATTCTCTTCTGTATTTCCTTTCTGTTTTGCCTAGGCCTTCAAATGCTGCTGATTCTAGAATGTGCTTTGATTTCTTCAACTCTTCTTCAACGTATGTGTTGCTCTCTTTTGATTGTATAAAATTTTATTCCTTGTTGGTATAGCCATTGTGTACTCTAATCATTTAATAACTCGGTTTTGTAAAATTCTTCTGGTTTTTTCGATGATTTTAGTAATTAACAAATTTAGTCTGGATAATCTACTAATAACTAATAAGTAAGTTAATGTTCCAGATAGTAAGAAATCTGGAATTTATCAAATTAGTTGCAATGACTGCATGAAAGTATATTTAGGGAAAACTAAAAGGAATTTAGAGACTCCTACAAAAGAACATTTTAGAAATGTTAATAACGGTGAAATTGAAAAATTGGCAATTGAATCACATAATTCAAAGAGAAACTAAACTTTTAAAACATTTAGAGAAGCTTTTGAAATCAACAGTTTGGGAAAATATATACATTCAGAAGAACAAACATATAGCCATGAACTTTGAAGTTCCTGGTGAGCACAATTTAATCTCCAAGTTTATAAAATCGGCACCAGATGGCAGTTCAGAAAATGGTGGTAATGGTAAAATTTCAAACAGTTGGAGTTTGACTGAAGATGAATGCAAATGACCTTTTGAACTGATATTGTGAAAACACAGACCTTTATGAGGTGAGATGTAAAAACAATTTATCCAACTTATTTATAAAATTCCTTTCTTAAACTGTAAGAGTTCTACAATTGATACAGGATTTTAAAGATATCTCCAGTAAAAGTTGCTCTCCAAATTTTATTTTATACTGTAATTATAACTTACCCCTTGCGTGAATACTGCTGGATTACCTTGTTCTAACATTTCTTCTAATTCTTCGTTGGTTGTCGTTCTACCAGCTGAAAATTCAAACAATTTCTTTAGTAAGAATGTAATCTTTATTTACGTAAAATAATTTTGTTAATGTGAATAATTATACATTCACTAAAAGACTAAGTCTAACTTCTATTATTTACTTGCTTATAAGTTTCCTGCTAAAGAAAAATTCACTCTACACCTAAATGCATGCAAACCAAAGCAAATCAGATTAGAATATCCTGTGAAATCATGGCAGAAAATAAAATTGTTGCAAACAGAGAATTCAAATATCTATTAATCATTATCAAGACATTGGTTCATATTTCACTTCCAGACATTCAGCCCTTACTAATTTTTAAACAATTATTTATAATTTTATTAGATGAAATAATTGAAATGACTGAATTTCCCATTTTTGTCCATAATGTTTCTAACATTCAAACTATGTATTGCTATCTACATGAGTGAACACTGTTATTATATGTTAAATAAATGTGGTGAGAAAGGAACAACACTCACCTGAACACTGTGCAGTTCTCATCGTGTGCTGGGACTCTGCTCACGTAAGCGCTCTCCCTTTCTCAACATATTTAATTGACATATTTTACCTTAATGCACTTGCCTTTCAAAAATAAAATCTAACATATATCATGTTATCATATTTTAACAGTTTCATGTGGGTAAGACATTATTGATGAACTGTGTTTAAATATAAGAATGTACACTTTTATTTCAATAAAATAAAATGGAGCTGCTTTAACTTAGAAATTTTCATTTATGAGAAATGAAAGAATCTTAGACATGGGGTGTAAAAAAAATAGTAAATATACTTCATTATCAATTGTTAAAAATCAATTTTTGTTATTTCTATTTACAAATTTGTGTTAATTCTGTAAAAAAATTAAGTAAAAGTAATTCTTTGGCACAACTGCACAATAATACTTGATTACAATAGAAATATGATGAAAAGCCAGACATCTCATTATGCATATTTGTAACTAGGAAATTCTTTCATAATTAAATACAAGTGTGTGTATATTATGTAAATAAATTATTTATAGTAGTGTGATGTGATAAGAAGTGACCTGTATTTCCATGGAGTGTCAGTTGCCCCCACCTCTCGAGTGTCTTGTTCCGGGGAGCGTTCATAAGTCCAGCCACAGTTACATTTCTATCAAAGAGTCAAGAACTCTCGATGAAATACTGGTATCTTCTCACAGTAGGTTAGTGCTAGTTTGTGAATTGTAATATTAATAATAAATTACAAAATTACTAGAGATAGAAATTGCAGTTTTGCATTGCAACTGTTAAAACTCAAAAAGTATTGATTTGTTATTGCTTCAATATGGACTTCTCTTGTTGCTCATTGAATGTCTAGATGGTAGTCAAATTCTCTCCGCATATGTGGAAGGCAACAGGAAGCTACCATACCTATAATTCTCTAGTAAAGCTGCAAAGCATAGCATGAATATGCTATGATTTCAGTGAAAGACCTCTCTTGGGCAGAGCACTATAGAGAATTCAATATCATGTCATGAGTGATATCTTGCACTGCATCTCTGATTATTCGCTATTTCTGTACAACCTATTGGTATACATAAAAAACCTACATTTGATATGACCAGTAGCAGCTCGTGAAGTTAAGAAACTAGCATGCTACAAACAGACTTACCCATTAAAGGCAGAAGTTGAAATTCATTCTTTGGGTTTTCCTTGTTAGCAAACCTCTCAATAATTTTAGTGTTGAGCTTAACAAACTACTAGAGATCCGTGAAAGTGGTTTTATTTTTAGGGAAAATTCATTTTAAAATTTCAAGATTTTGATGTTATTTGGAATTTGGTGGTGTTATTCTAAAAAAATGTAAATTTGAGTCTTTTTAATCCTAGTTTGGTATATTAAACCCAACAAGAATGATATATCCAGAAATTTAAGATCAAGTTTTAGCTTGTACAATTGATATTGATTTTAATACACTAAATGCATAAAATTTTAATCACAGTTACTAATTTGTAAGCAAAATTTACCTTTTAAGAAAAAGCAACCATTGTCAGTATCTCTGCATTCTCATTCTTAAGAGTGTCTGACACACTTGGTTTTGGCATAACAATAGGTAGAAAATTAAAAAAACAAAAAACAAATTATAATGAAAATTAGTTGAGACTTAAGTAACACATAAGCTGACCAAGGTATACATTTCACATTCACTGAATGTATCTGTTGATTGAAACAAAGTTGGAAGGGGGGAAAGAGGGGGGAATTAAAATTGTGTGTGACCAATGTTGTTTAAACTGTCAGTATTTGTTTTGTTACATTTTGTTTACAATCCATGTTATAGATATATGATCCAATATAAAAAATGTGTTTATGTAATTAAATTGTTTTAATTAAATTGGGAATAATGATATTTATCAATATGATATAATTACTCATGGTCCATTGTTGGCTTATTCAAATTTGTCACTGTTTGCATTATTGTCAGGTTACTGCTTATACTTCAAGAGATGTTTTCTTCTTCTTCTTCTTCCTTCCAATATTAGGCCAAGGCCTGTTACGATCCTATAGAAAATTTTTCCTCCAGCGTTTCATAGGACGGCCCAGTGAACTTCGTCCTCTTGGTATATAATTATAAACAGCTTTGGGGATCCGATTTGAACTCATTCTTTCAAGATGGTGTTTCCAATTTAGTTGGTACTGTTTAATATATTCCAAAATTGGCGTAGTCTTCAATTCTTTTAAGATATCGGTGTTCCTTTTCCGATCCCATCTGGTGTAACCCGCTGTTCTGCGCATGAATCTCATTTCACAAGCCGTTATTTTCTGCTTTCATGTTGTTTTTTTAGTGTCCATGCTTCACTACCATAGGTCAACACTGGTCTAGCCAAAGTGTTATATAAACAAATCTGGTATTTTTTTGTACAAGGGATGGTTTCATAACTTGATTAATAATTCCTAAACTTTTATTATAACTAGTAACTTTTTCAGGGATATCCTTTTCATCCCAGATAGAGAGATAATATCCAAGATATTTAAATTGATTAGATCTCTCTAAAATTTTATTCTGGAGACAGATTTTACTTTGTATGGGGTCCTTCCCATGAAATGCCATAATTTTAGTTTTGTTAATTGATATTTCCATATTAAATTTGGCACCTATTTTTTGTAAATTATAAATTGATCGTTGCAAATCATTTTCGGAAAGTGCCAGAAGAGCTAAATCGTCTGCAAAAAGAATAGCATCGAGTTTGAGATTCCTATTGATGGGTATATATCCTTGTTGTGTTTTCCTCCATTCATTTATTAATTTATTCATGTATATAATGAAAAGCACCGGTGAAAGTTCACATCCCTGTCTTACTCCAGTGTTGATCTTTTCCCAAGAAGATAATTTGCCATCTTGTTTAACAGAGATTTCATTATCTTTATAGATGTTGAAGATATTAGTAATATATTGTTGTGGAACGTTATCATCAGCTAAAATTTGTAGTAATATATTTCTGTCTACTTTGTCAAAAGCCTTTATGAAGTCAACGAAGGCGATATGAGTTTCTATATTGAATTCCTTGTGCTTTTCTAATAGTAGTTTTAGAGTAAAGAATCCATCTGTACAAGATCTACCCTTTCTGAATCCATTCTGCTCTTCTTCAATTATATTTTCATAAATTTTCCTCAATTTATTCTTAACTATATTAGTATAAATTTTATATCCAGAGTTCAACAAGCTAATTCCACGATAGTTATCTTTGATTTGGCGACTTCCTTTTTTGAAGATTGGTATTACAATGGATTTGTTCCAGATGTTTTCTTCAGGTTTGAACATACCATTACTTAATAATGACTGATATAAAATTGATAATTATGTCAGCAAAAATTTAGGGGGAAAAAAACTTATTTTACACATTGATATAATTTGTATTTTTTGGAATTCATATTGACCATAGAACTTAAAATCTATGAAGAGACCATATTTGAGCATAAGAAGGACAGAAAATATTATCTCTATGTTGTGAACTGTGTTGCAACCATTTCTCTTTGCAATACTGCATGGAGGAAGCAGATATGGCAGTTAAAAAGAAGATGGAATCCGAAGTGTTTAAAAATGCACTATGAAAATTTCACAAATGGAACAAAAAAATCTCCAGAATTCATTGAAAATGTTCAATTTCAGTGTTATTTCACATTATTGTAGGATTTCACGTTATTTTGCAATTCAAAAATGCTTTTTTGATGTTATGGGTAAAAGGTAAAGTGATCCCACTACAGGCCTCAAGGAGGCCCTTGGGGTAGTAGGAGTTTAAGGCTCCCACTTTTTCTGAACAATCGGCACTTGATGTCAGCCCTGCGTGACGGCTGCCTTTACCCCCAGAACAAGCGCCTGGTACTCATTTCAGTTGGAAGCTGAGTCAACTCCAGGGCCATAGTGCCGCCAGAAGGTTTGGGTCAGTTTAAAAATCCTGACCCCACCGGGACTCGAACACTCGACCTTCCGGCTTGTAGTGCAGTGCCTTAACCGCTATGCTATGGCATGCCCCCGATTTTATGGAAAATGGAGTTAAGAAATGGTACAAGAAAATGACAAAATTAGAGCATTTTGCATTATTGTGACTCATGAATTTCATGGACCTCTACATACTACTAATATTTTCATTATTGATAACATGTCCTCTGCTGTGGTCTCGAGATAGAGTGCTGCCTTGTCACGCAGCAGGCCCAGGTTCGATCTCCAGTTGGGGCAGTTTTCCTGGGTGAGGTTTTTATCGGCGTTTATCCTCACCTGTAAGACCAATGTCAGGAAAACTGTAAGGCCCAAACGGTCCCCGAAATCATATGGCCATCATCATCATCCTTCTCATTATCATCATCATCATCATCCTTCACCAGTGTGGAAAGCAACGGGAAGCTACCACACCTACAATTCCCTAGTAAAGTTGCATGCATAGCATGAAAATGCTATGATTGCAGTGGAGGACCTGCCTTTGGGCAGAATTACTATGGATGGATGGATGGATCGATAACATAGCATGAGGAATTCTTGGTTCATAGAATTTTGAATAAAAGTTTTCTATCTATCTATCTTCGGGTTTTTACAGCTGCTGCCGTCTTCCCGTGCCAATCCTCCAAAGCCTACGGTCTTGGGCATCTTCGATGCTTAGCCCTCTAACTTGCATTACTGTCTTCATGTTTTCCTTCCATGTTAACCTTGGTCTTCCTCTTTTCTTCTTTCTGTTAGGATGCCATTCATATAGTTGCTTCGGCCATCGCTCATCTTCCATTCTTAAAACATGTCCTAACCACTTTAATTCCTTTTCCTCAATTCTTTCAATTATGCTTTCTTCTGCTTCCATTTTGTTTCTAATTTCCTTATTTGTGACACGTTCTAATTTAGACTTTCTGGCACTTCTTCGTAAATAATCCATTTCTAGAGCTATTAGTCTATTCTTGTAGTACTTATTGATTGTCCATACCTCACTTCCGTACATTGCAACAGATTCCACCAATGTTTTACCAATATATTTTTTTGTGTCTTTCCAAATATGCTTATCCCACCATATGGAATTTAATGATGATATTATTTTGCTACTCAATTCAATTCTATGTTTTATGTTCTAATAAAAGTTTTAATGCTCTTTAACCATGAGAAATATCATTTGGGTTTGGCTGTTGGCAGAATATTGTTTCTATTATTTTAAGAACTGTTATTTTACTGAACAGATCTTGAAGGCTGCTACTGTAAATATGATGAGGTAGATTATTAAAAACAATTAAAAAAGTCTCAATGGAAAAATAGACACAACTTCATTTTTATTTTGTTGGTTCAATTTGCCTATATTGAATTTGACTATAAAAAATACCAATGTGGGGCACAATTTAATGGAAAAGTGAACAGAACAGGAATTCATAATCATTAAATCACAGCAAAAGCTCAGACTTCATGAAGAGTATTCTTGGAATAAGAATAATAGTTAAGTCTGAAATGAATGTATTCTTAACTTCAAACCCTTCCTCTCATATGTTCTATAAGTTCACTCACTAAAGATTGTACTGAATTCATTTCAAATTAACTGCTCTTACTAATATGTATTAGCTTTTTTTACATGTTACACATATTTTCACGTATAACAACGCATAATCACGACAGCCTACTGACATTGTGTTAACACAAGCACAGGAACAAAATGTCCAGCATTCTATATTTACTTTAGACCGATGAGAAGTATGCAAGTGCAGACTGAGGGAAGCAGGAGAAACCGGAAATTATACTTCCATTCCTATACGGTATCACAGGAATAGTCTTAAGTGTCACCCATCAGTGTGATTTTTTCAAGCATAATGAGTACTGGTACATTATATTTTAGTATTTGGTTTATTTTATTTAGTTTTATAATTCATTTATAAGAAAGAACAAACTGTTTACAATGAGATCATCTATACAAAGACTGAAGAAATGTAACTATTAGGTACAATCCTGTATTGCTTATCACATTTCCTGAGCTCTCTTACCAGTCAACATATGCTGATGCCTGACATAGCATAATCTCTAACAGGTGGGAGTAGAGTAAGCTCAAGATAAAGAAGCAAGGGAAGGATATGATGTTGGAAGTAGCTATAGACCTATTCATGCTTTAAGATTTCCCAAGCACATATCCAGCTGCTAGTTATCAAATATGCAAACAGAAAGTGCTTACAATCATAATCCTTGCTCCTCAGAACTGGTAATAATAATGATCAACCCTGGTTGTAGAGTGCCCTCCAGTAATACAGTGCAAACAGATTATCCAATATCAGACAATCTAATTTATCTGTATGCAGTTACTAAGAGCTTATCTGAGGTAAGCAGATATGCTGATATACCGGCACTAAAACATTTAGTATAGAAATTTGTACTTATCCACAACACAACCTCTTACTGGGATCTTGTTCTTTTAATTTTCTAACTATCGGAATTATGAATGGCTTTAATTTAAGCAAATATGTCCGCGCGGCCATGAACCTACAGGTTCGATAGTGCCAGTGAGTAAGTAAGTTTAATTTAAGCAATTTTGTTGCTTGACCCATAACTAAATGTGAGTGTTGGGAGACAGGCACATCTGCTCCTAGTGCCCGCTTATGAGAAAATTAGAATCTCTGATATTGGATAATCAGTTTCCATGTATAATTAAATTCAAATCTTTAAGAATAATTTTTAATCACTGTTTGCTGGTAATTATCAACAATGATTGTAGAGTACACTGGCAATATATTTAAATTCAATTTTTATAAGAATCATTATTTATTAGGGCTGAGGTACCTATTCAAGTTAAATTGTACAAACATATCAGCAGCACTTGATAAACATTGAATTTTGGCAGTTCAAAAGGCCTCTGCAGTTTAAAATTATAGCTGAGCTCAACTCGGTCACTATGGTACACTTGTATGCTATTCTGGCCATAAATGCTGATATAAAGTTTTCCAAGAAAAAATTCAAACTTTTTTTTAGATTTTTTAATATAATTTTAGTAAATTAAATTTCAATATATTTTAAATCCAACACTGCTGACATCAAGACATGCTTCAAGAGTGTTGTTTCTTGGGTGCCTCTTCATAGAAACAATGAGCTCAAGTACTGACCAAAGCTTGTAATCCAGCTCTGGCAAGTCAAAGTGATAAAATCAGGTACATAACCTTCAAGCCACACATGTGTCGAATCTGCCTTGTGGGCTGGAGCAGAATCCTGCTGGAAAGTCCAGTAATGATTCTGAAATAAGGTGGTATTGAAGGATTTGACTGTAGGCTCTAACATTGTATTTTCGTAATTTAACTTGTTTTAATACTCTTTTCACATAAATAAACCTGGATAGCACTCTCCAAACTACCCACTAAACATTACTGAAGAGGGGTGATGAGCTCACAGAATTTTTGCAGCTATTTTATGAGGTACCTGAAAATTTGAGGCACATATCTCATCGTTTACAATTAAAACTCTCCTCAATAATGGATTTTTTAACAGTGGAGAGAATTTTTTAATATAAATTCTAATGGAAAGTTAACACTATAAGGCAAATTATGAATATTATATAATTGAATAGGACTTTTTTTTACACCAGACCTCACAAAATATGTATTTCTCACCTGATTAGTTTCAAAAGCAATTTGGCTCCATCATCAGCTAAACCTCAAGTCAGACTAAGAACTTTTTCAATTCAATTATGTTAGTAGAGAAGAGGATTCTTCAGTGCCTATTGTTAATATATGCTGGAGGAGGTGTCGGTATCTTAGCTTCCTCTGCTTTATCAGCCATTGAGTTAGGCAATGCCTGGTAATCCATTGGTAAGCCATAAGTGCAAGGTCCTCTGTGAGTAGCTTGGATATTGATCTTTTTTGACATGTTCAGCACTGCTTCCAGACAGCATTTCGGCAAATACAACCCACCACTGCTTTCTGCACAGCAGGAGTCTTTAGCTTCATGTCATCTTGCCTCTGACAAACCTTAGCAGATCCAGTATCCATTATACAGATATTCTGGTTATTTTCAGTTTCTTTAAAATTTGGAAATTTTCACCAGCAGTTTTTTTTTCCTACCTTATGTAAGACTAATGCAGCTACACAATTTTTGTATTTTCCTCATTCCATGTTGAAAACTCAACTTAATTGCTTCCTCTTTCACTGATCAATTCACAATGAAGAAGGGTGCAATTGAGCATAATAGTAGTTTACAACCCTCAAAACAGGTTGTACAGTATGTGTCAAAAGTTTGTATCAGTATTTATGGCAACACTATGTACAATTGCAATGCAATTTTCTTATCAAAAATTAAATTTTAGGATTGAATCTTGAAGCATGCTATAGCATCATGAGGAAATGCTGATGGCTAAGAAATGTTCCTAATTTTCAGACACTACATTTCAAATTAACAAGTTACACTATTAATTTATTTTCTCAATGCAAAGTTATGAAAATGTTCTGCATTTTTACATTGTCAAACAGAGTAGGAGTAACCTGATATTAGAGGGATATGTCAAATCTTTTAGAGTCAAAATTATACAAATGGTAGGGGACCTATACTGCCTGGAAGACTATCCACTTTTGTGAGGCAAGCAATCAGCTGGTAGGACAAGGGCCTTCTAGGTTTGTCATGCCTTCGAGTTTGTGCTGAATATTTTATGTTGTAAGTTATAACACAACAGAGTTACAACCTGTAACTCTATTTTCCTGACTAGCAAATACATGTTGCTATAGAAACAACAACTTAATGAAACAATTTTAATGAAGAAAACTTTTTTTACCAATACCACCAGATTGTCTTTCATGAGATTTCTGGTATTCTCTCCTGACATGGCAGAATTGTAATCCACTTCTTAACTGATGATATAATTGGTAATAAATGACAATGTAATGCCAGAAGAGTTGTTAAACCTGAACTTAACCTCAATCCAAGTATGGGTGACCACAGTAATAATTTCCTTTAAGAAAAAATTCCTGTGGTCTTTTGCGGGAATCTGACCCAGGACTCCATGAACTATAGTCAGAAGCTCAGACCACTAGCCCATAAGGCTGATCACGTCCTTTCAAGTATTAGGCTCAGTGGCCCGTTACGGTCTCCCGCCATCTCCGAAAAGGTCGACCCACAGATCTTCTGCTTCGAGGAATGTAGTGAAGAATTTGTTTTGGTATTCTGTGACGATCCATGCACTGAATATGGGCTAGCCAATTGTTTCTATATTCTTGGAGGTATTCAGATATAGGTATGATGTTTAACTCTCTGGCTATTGTTGAATTTCTTTGGTGGTCTAGAAGGCTATAACCTGCAGTTCGTTGATGAACAATGAAAACTAGAAGATGCTATCACTGGTAGTTTTGTAATTATTAATGAGTGAAGTCAGAGCCTTTGTACAGTTAACAGTGTATTATGGTATTTGAAGATTTCAAATTATAACTGGTGTTTCTCCCTTGACTACAAAGGACATCTTCAGTGGCAAGTTCTTCTAGGTGGTGTTCCTTGGTCAGGAGCTGGGCTGTATGAGTGGCAGATTGCTGGAACCCAGAATTTATACTTGTGCTGGTCCCCAAATGGCTAGATGAAGTTGAACCTGATTGGATAGCCGTTTTCAATCTAGAATCTGATTGGTTTGTTTCTGTCTCTTCATTATTAAGTAGGCTTATATGCCTGTTATTTAATTTATGATACTAGGCTCTCTACTTGTGGCATATATGGGCCATTCTCAAAAATGGACTTGAAATTATTTTAAAAAACAATGTTTTTTTTATATGATTCAAAGTACTCTCAAATAAAAGGTACCGAATTCTATGATAAGTTTAACTTATGAACCTAGATATTTCCCGAAAAATAGGAAAAAAGAAAACTAACCTCCACGGAAGTAACACAGACCCATGGTAGTAACACATATGTAGGATATACTTTAGAATAAAACATATATTTTACTTATTAGGTATCTTTATTTATGTAATCAGTTAGGTATTTATTAATTTTAGGTTTTTTTAAACATTATAATTAATATAATTAATATAATTAATAAATCAAGACAGCAGTATACAACCGTAATTGTAGCGAAGATGAGGGAATGAACTGAACAAATATTTTAAAGGTAAATACATTTCTTTGATAGCAATGTAGTTGTGGTAAAGTAGCGACAATATCTTCATCATTTACATCCGAAATAAATTCACATTGTAGCCAAACAAACTCCGTGTACTCATCATCACACTTTTTGTTTCTCAAAAACTTGATCAAATACTTAGAATCCATTATGGTGATAAATTTGACTATGTAAAATACTTCTGTCTTTCTGCTGACAAATTTAATTTTTTTTTTTTTTGGTTGTTGCCATAATTACCTTGTGCCAAGAATATTTACAAAAAATGATTTACATTGATATTATTTAAGTTACTAAAAAGCATTCATAGTATTGTCACTACCGTGGATAACTGTAATCCACATAGGTGACATCCATGGAGGTGACATTTTAAACTTAGATAGTTTTTTTCATAATCTCAAATATTGATTGTAAAAATATCATGGGGGGACGCGCCATAGCGTAGTGCTTAAAGCACTGTACTACAAGCTGGAAGGTAGAGGTTTCGAGCCCTGTGGGGGGTCAGGAATTTTAAATTGACCCAAACTCTCTCGCAGCACTATGGTCCTGAGGTCGACTCAGCCTCTAATGGGAATGAGTACCAGACACTTGTTCTGGGGGTAAAGGCGGTCGTCACGCAGGGCTGACAACCTGGCTGACACCAAGTGCTGATTGTCTAGAAAAAGTGAGATCCTTAACCTCCTACTACCCCAAGGGCCTCCTGAGACCTGTCGTGGGATCTCTTTACTTTAAAAATATCATGGAATACCTAGAAAACAGCTACAATACTTCACCATATTATGACATCTGACAGACCTTAATTAAATAAATACTTTTTGATACGTAATCCACAAAAGTGACCAAAAAATAACATGCTGATTTTTAAAAAATCTTACCTTATAGACCAATACTCTAAAAGTATTAACCCAAAAGTACTTATATATCAGTGCCCTAAAAGTATTATCCCAAAATGACACACTGTCAAAAATTTTCAAGATGGCATTGTGTTTGTTGTCAATAGTCATTCAGAAACTGTGTCCACTGATTTATTGAATTTTGGCTGGGTTCAATATGATTATTCTTGGAGGTGACAATTGTTCCATGCACAATTCTTAAGAAATATGTAGATACCATTATAATATTTTTGTTGTAATTATTTAGTGCTTTTTTAAGAAGTTTATGAATGTAACTATTAAAGGCTGCCATCTTATGAGTATATTCATAGACTTTTAAATATCCCTCTTTCACCCTTGGAATATAATAATGAATTGAATATTATTAAACAATTGGCTGTTAATAATGGCTACGGCCCTGAAATTATAGAATGTTTAATTAAGAAGGTTCATTACTAAAAAGCAATTAACAAAATTTTTCCTTTACCCAAAGAAAACATAAAGAAATATGTCGTAATGTCATACATAGGCCCACTTTCAAATAAAATATCTAAACACTTCAAAAAGTTGAACATTAATGTGGCATTTAAAACTAATAAAACTCTACAAAATATAATAAAAAACAATAAAACCAAAACAAAAAAAGAAAAAGAAAAATTATCAGGTGTATATAAATTGAAGTGTGGCACATGTGATAATGTCTATATAGGACAAACTGGTAGACCTTTTATCTCTTCTCTCGGATAAAGGAACACATGAGAGCATATAACAGAAATTTAGAAAATTCAAAATATGCTAACCACCTATTCCAATTTAATCATTGTTTCGACCCAAATTTTGAAATTTTACATATTTGTGATAAGGGTAAGAAGTTAGATCTTTTGGAGGCTGTAGAAATTAATAAATTTAAAAGTAGTAAAAAACTGTTCAATTCTCAACTTGATTTGAATGAATCCCCTTTGTTAAATTAAAAAATTTAAATAAATATTGTTGTATTGTTGCTTAGATCAGTTGGAACACAATTCATAATTTGTTAACATGTCTGAAGAAGGTACAATGTACCGAAACAGCTGTCACTGAATTATATAATAAATATGAAAATCAAATAAAACTACGTTTTATTTTTATTTAATTAATAAATATGGATTTTCATCAAGTAAACACCAACTCAATTAATTATGATAATTTAAAGTATTTCAATGAATTGTAGATATAAATTATACAAGTAATACAACCGTACAGGCCACATGGCCTAAAACGAATTTGTTCATGATGATGATGATGAAGTAATACAAGTATTTCATATTTCGATACAGATGCACAAAAAAAATTGCAGAAATGAGATTGATTCATATCGGCTTCCATGTTCACGTGGCAAATCATATATAGGACCTACAAAAAGAAGCATAGCCACCCATTTATCATAACATAGAAGAAACTGCAGACAGGGGAAATAGAAAAATCAGATGTACCAGAATACATTTTTATGAAAAATGGACGTCAAATTTTGTATAAGGATACTCAAGTTTTAGCCATGGCATCCTATTATTTCCCTAGACTATACAGAGACCACAGAAATTTATAAATACAAGGGAAATTTCAATAGAAAAGATTAAAGATAAAACTGGCTAAAGCCAGAGAGAGAAAGAAACCAATCAGATTCTAGATTGACAACAGCTCTCCAATCAGTTTCAACTTCATCCAGCAGTCTGCTGCTCATACACAGCCGAGGGAACAGCACCTAGAAGAACTCGCCACTGAAGATGCACTCCGTAGCCGAGAGAGGAACACCATGGCCTTATAGCCTGCATTCTACAGTGTATTCTATCATTTTATTTTTGATAAACAGGCTTATTTTTTAAACTCATTGAGGAAAAGAACACCTTATCCTTAACTTCACCAGCATTAATTATAATTATGAATATCATTAATCTATTATTATTATTATTATTGTAGTTAATATCATTATTATTATTAAATATGAGATTTGACTTACACCATAAATCAATATGCCTTGCCCCATGAAACAGTCAACATAAAAAGTATATGAATATTTACAAAGCAAATCTTATGAACATATTTAATGGCAAATTTGTGGCTTACCATGTAGATACCATTTTCTGTCACGGTCTTGTGTCCAAATTCATTGGTATGTATTAATATTAAATATATTGATACCAAATTTTAAATAAAATATTTTACTAGTTCATATAGGTATCTGTCAGACAATGACTGTAGTAGCTTTCATATTTATAATTTAATACCTCTTGATACATAAGTTTAAAACTGTTATAAACACAAAGTTGCATATTTACATTCATAAGGATCCCAGTTTGTTATTGTTTTCAAGAAAGGTGTTCATTATTACATAATTGTTTTGATCCTCCTACAGTTAATATCCTTTAGGTTGTGTATCAGCTTCTAAAAGAGCCATAAATAATAATCATAATCTTGTAATGATTTTAAAGATGCACAATAAGTTTCTTCAGTGTATTTTTAACTGGGTTTAAACCTACTTTGTTTCTGAATGGTTGCTGAAGGTATTTTTAAATTTTAATTAATTTTATTTTGACAATGAATAGTTAATTTTAGGAAAATTCTAATATCACTATTTTTTAAACTCTAAAACAAATGTTTAAAAAATTGGGTTACATTAAAAAACAAAAATTAAATTTTTTAATTCAACAAACTTTTCTTCTGAGAAAGTTATGATCTCATTGATTTTGAACATTGAGAAAGAAAAGCATTTTTCTGGCTGGAAATCAAATCTAGACTCTATGAAATGAGTGGCAACATTACCTCTCTGTCATGGTGCTTGTCTTAACAATAAAAATTAATTGTAATTTTTATTAATATCAGCAAACGGAAGAGAAATATATAAGAGTGGAAGTATTATGAGAACACATAATTCAAGTACAAATTACTTAGGTAAATGCAATCAAAACATTTTACACATTGAGTTGCTAACAAAGTTTTCTTGGAAAAAATTAATTTTCTATAGACATCTATTCATCCATTATTTTATAATGATAGTGAGTGTTGGTTTGATTTCACAAAGTACATAGGGCAGGTGAAATGAAATACTTTTTCTTTGGTATTTACTGTTAAAATGTTACAGGTTATCTTTGAGCAATGTTAGTAACATATTTATTTTTATTTTCTCTGTTTTTAATTTAATTTGTGCTAAAACTGGTCAGAGGATCAAAAAATACCTAAGGACAAAGCTGTTCTATTTAGTGTATGTCCCATATTTACTATGTAAAAATCAGGCCAATGTTCACCAACATTTTAAAGTAAAGCTCAAATAAATTGGACTTTGTTTTTTCTCGAAAAAAATCATACAAGTGTTACCAATATTGTACAAGATTAACCTTTTTTTATATAGGAATTATCACTGTGAGGTATTTAATATTGTACAAGATATTTGGTTACATTTACTTCAAGGAGTATGTACTTCATATCTACACATATATTACTTCTATTATGAATAAAACAATTCCAGTCACATACAATATGTACTCTGTATTTAATGATGGGTTTGAACATGGGTATTTTCTGAAAGAAATTAACATTTTCACACTATAAAATATAAAGGAATGAGTTGTTTACTATTTGTCCTTCACTTAACATTGGTCATCATCTTCAACATACAATCAACTGACAACTTATGATTACAGAGAGAAATTTAAAAAAGAAGCTTGCAATTATATTAACTACCTCTTATGAAATTTGTAGATTAACCAAGCTATATTAAACTTTGCACATTCCACATACAAATATCATACAATAATTTTATTTAGTGCTTTATAATGTCACTAAACAATATACATATATCAACTTTTATAAGATTCATGATGTGTTCCGTTGAGGTATTATTCAAAATTAATATACCAAATAAACTGAGCATTTGTGACTCGCATTTCAGAGGTATGAAGTTTAAATCTTTGAGCTGACCAACCTGCAGGACATTTTCTCTTAGTTTTTTTCAGTTACCAAGGCAAATGCTGAATTAAGAACGGAAAGAAAGAGAGATGACTCGTACACTAAACTCTGTGCGAGTGCAAGCAGAACAAAAAAACATCCCACATAGCAAGTTTTTGCCTTTTTAAAAAAGTAACAGAATTAATATAAAGAGAGGTAATGAATAAATAATGAAAGCAAACAAGAAGAAAATGTAAACTTGCTCTATGAGAAAAGTAGATTAGCTCAACAAAATTGTTTTATCCTTGCGTCAAAATACAAGACACAAGTGACTGAAAGTAGTGTTAACATGTACTTCTGAGGAGAGTTCTTTGTATTAAATATCATAACTTGCATATGATAATGAAACACCTTTCCTTTATGCATTTCACTCAGAAAATTATAAAAAAGTCAGTTTTACAGACTTATATTAGGTAATTAAAAAATAATGTCAAATAATATATAATTTTTGTATAATCAATTGATTATAAATATTTTATTTAATTAAACAACTTTTGTATGTTGTAATTATACATTGACAACAATTCTACTTTTGAACAGGATTAAAATCAGACTGAGTGATCTGTATTTTCTTTACAACCAAAAAAACAAATATGAAGCCACCATACCATCAATGTTTAATCTACTGGCATTACTAGTGCTAGGACAACTAAAAACATGATTCTTGAACAGTCATCATCAAAATGTTGTCACTCTTCAGTTATTACTTTACAAATTAATTAATCAAAGATTTAAATGAGCTTGGAGATAGATAAAATAAAAGGTAAATATTATACTAAGTTATTTTAAATAGCAATCACACTTTCATTTTTATTTGATAATGACTCTTAAGCCAGCTTCATCTATCTTTGCCTCATCATCAGCAGCAGCAACAAGGATTAGACCTTAAGGTCTGTTCCGATCTCATGCTAGAATTGGTCTGTCCATCTTTTTCTGGGTCTACCTACATTTCATATCCTAGTGGTTTGTAATGAAGAATCTGTTTTGGAATTCTGTTGTTATCCATTCTATTGATGTGGTCCATTCATTCATCTAAGTATTGTGCAATTCTATCTAATAGTTTGAATATATTTAGTTCACTTCATATATTTTTATTTTGTTTTTGATCTGTTATTGTACAGCCAGCCACACTCCTCAGAAACCTCATATCTGATGTTTCTATTCTTCATTCCTGGTTTTTGGTTAAGATCCATGTAGTAGTGTTGGAGCCGCCATTGTTTTATAAAATTTTAAAAGTGTATTCTTCCTAGTTCCTTTGAGACTTCATTTTACGATTAAATTTATTTATTTTGCTAACAATGTCTTCACTTTTTCTATATGACACACTGTATCCCAGATAATTAAAACTGCTCACATGTTCTATTATTTTATTCTCTAATTGGAGTTTTACTCTTAGTGGCTCATACCCTCGAAAAGCTAAAACTTTTGTTTTAGAGTAGATATTTTCAAGTTGTATGTTTCACATATTTTACTTAATTTGTAAATTGCCCACTATAAGCCATTCTTATATTCTTTCCAAACGTGTATGAACTATAGTCAGAAGTCATTGTATCAACGTGCAGGGTAAGACACCCAAGAGTATGCATTTTTGTATGACATTAGATTTCTTAGACTAAAATCACTATTTTATTATTGTAATCATATTAAGGTATTTGTTGTGAATTTATCTCAAATATCAGTGGATAAATTATTTGTTAGGAGATAGATGTTTGTTGCAGATAGATTTTACTAAAATATTGTAAATGCATACTCTTAGACACTGATTAAAGCAGGTTTGCCAACTAAAAATCGCATTCCTTGTGCTTGAAATTGCTGAAACATAGTGGATGCAATAAAAGTCTGAATGTGACTCTTGTGTCTTCTTAGGCAGTCTTACCCTATCACAAATATTCAAGTAGCTAACTGATGTTTTAGTTATTTTAAGACTAAATAATATTTTTTCAGCATATTCTTACATTAAAATAACACTGTCTTATCATTACTTTCAAGACTCAAGATTACATTACTTTTTTCAAAATTTTAGGTTAGCTTATGGTCATGTCCATTGTCAATATTTACATTTTTTTAAATTAGAGCGAATGATTTCATTATGAAGTGCTTGACATTAGATACCAACCAACCAACATTTTTTAAATTTGATTTAAAAAATGTTTTGTCTTAACTCATTTGGCCATCTAAAATATTTAGATACACATATGAATTTGCTGCATATTTATATTATTGTGTGTATATATATTTTGTATATTTTTACCGACTTTGATTTTTGAGAATTATGAAATGGCAAAATAAATTTTGATAAAGTAAACCCACTCCAGCATTTGCTTTATGGTCTAGAAATCCAGTTAAGAAACCTCCATTTAGGTCCATCATAATCGCAATCTGGGAACTTCCAAATACAAATCTTAAAAACTACTATCTGAGCCAATTTACACCATTACATGTTTGTTTCAATAATTTAATTTTTTAATCTTGTATTTTTTATAAGTTTGACTTATTTCTAAGTTAGCTTTGTAATTTTTATATTGTGCTATATATATAAAAGACTGAATAATAATATTATCAGCATATTCTTAAATTAAAATAACATTGTCTTACCACATCGCACTAGAATTGTATGCAGTTGATTGAGTGTTTATATCATGTTTGTGATTTTCACTGATTTAATTTCATGACATTATAAAATAATGTCATGGAATTTCAAATGAGGAAATCCAGGAAAAAAGTCAATGCATTGGTCAACACTGCAGTTTGGAACTAGAACCTCACAAGTAAGAGTCTCAAATGCTAACATCTGAGCTAACTTCCTCATTAATTTGTAATTTGTCCATCTGTAACCGGTTCTTTTTTTCTTCTTATATTTATTTATTTATATTGTGTAACAATGGGAGACACACTGTAGTATAGTTGGGTTAAAGTAATATGCAACAAGCTGGAATACCATGAATTAAATTATTTTAAGTCTGTGATATCTTACCGCGCCGTAGCCGAGCGATTAAGGTAGGAAGCCTTGGCGCAGAGATACAGGACTTGCGCTGGTTCGAGTCTCCATGGGGGAAGAAATTTTCTCATGGTATTTCGGCCAGTATGGGACCGGTGTCCACCCAGCATCGTGAGGCAATTGGGTAGCTACAATAAGTAGCGGCTCCAGGTTGAGGAACCAGCTATAACGGCTGGGGGACTCGACATGCTAACCACATGTCACCCCTACACTGGCTGTTGATCATCCACCTCTGTGATTGACACATGTGGATGTGAAGGGCCAGCAGCCGGCTGGTAAAAGGGCAACCGCTGAAAAGTGGAAAGACCCTCAATCAATTGGATATCTTACCTCAGTATTAATGTTGATTTGTTCTTGAACATGTTTCGATTAGTCATGGAATACCAAGAGTTTGATTCCTAATGGTTATAAGGATTTTTAAAATGGCTTCAACATTCTGGGGCCCACAATGATCCTAGAAATGACTCCACTAAATTAATAGCAGACTGTTCTGGGGATAAAGGCAACCATCTCGCAGGACTGACAATCCACCTGACACATTGTATCAATTTCTAGAACAGTGGTAGCCTCCTACTACCAAATGTTTCCTAAAGTCTGTACTGGTATACATTTTTATTTAACAATGGAAATTACCTCTAAGGCCAAAGAAAAAAGACAATAATAATTCAATCAAGTTGTTTTGAGACTGGAAACATCTTTCCTCAAATTAACGTTCATTTATTCTCAAACATCATCATCATCATCCTGCCAGGTATTAGTCCTAGAAGAACTGTTACGGCCTGAGAAAGCGGTTTTTGTGCCATCTTTTCATAGGTCGACCAAGTGACCGTTTCCCATTTGGACAGTAGTTCATTATTGCCTTGGGGATCCTGGATCTAGCCATTCTTGAGACATGTTCCTTCCAGTTTAGCTGATATCTGGAGACGTAGTCCAGTATTGGTGACACATTAAGTTCTTGAAGGATTTCTACATTTTTCTTTCGATCCCATTTGGTGTAGCCAGCTGTTCAGCGCATAAATCTCATCTCACAAGCTGTTAGTCTGTTTTCATCTCTCGTCCTTATAGTCCACATTTCACTCCCATGACATAGGACTGGTCGAGCCATTATTTGATAAAGACGAGTATGAGTTGATTTTTGCACTAATGAAGGTTAAAACTCTATTAATGATTCCCATTGATTTGTTGAATTTCACAATTTTCTCTGATAAATCCAAATTTTCAACAAAAGCGAGTTTATATCCCAAATAAGTAAACTCATTAACTCTCTCTAAAATTTTGATTCTCGAACATATTTTGATATAATCTTCTATATCGTCTTCAGCTTGCCCAGACTGAAGAGTTTTATGTTGTGAACTCTGGATCTTAAAAGAATTGAAGACTACGCAAATTTTGGAATATATTAAACAGTACCAACTAAATTGGAAACACCATCTTGAAAGAATGAGTTCAAATCGGATCCCCAAAGCTGTTTATAATTATATACCAAGAGGACGAAGATCACTGGGCCGTCCTATGAAACGCTGGAGGGAAAATTTTCTATAGGATCGTAACAGGCCTTGGCCTAATACTTGGAAGGAAGAAGAAGAAGAACTCTGGATGTCGATATAAGAACTTCCAAACTAGGTCACATTCAGCAGGAATTTCGAAATTTATAACTTTATTTTTGTTCTTCTAAATGTAGATTTTTTCCCAAATGGTGAGTTCTTTTGTATTTTCTAATTGTTTTAATAATTTAGTGTTCAAATTTATATTATGTTTTTCGGACCAAACATGAGCAGCAGCTCCAAAAAACATACTATAAATTTGAACACTAAATTATTAAAACAATTAGAAAATACAAAAGAACACACCATTTGGGAAAAAATCTACATTTAGAAGAACAAAAATAAAGTTATGAATTTCGAAATTCCTGCTGAATGTGACCTAGTTTGGAAGTTCTTATATCGACATCCAGAGTTCACAACATAAAACTCTTCAGTCTGGGCAAGCTGAAGATGATATAGAAGATTATATTGAAACATGTTCGAAATAACATTAATTTGAGGTAAGATGTTTCCAGTCTCAAAAAAAACTTGATTAAAAAAAACCTCAAAATATTTCTTCCTAAAATAAACCATTAAATAATAATTCAATTATCATTCTATGAAAGTTGTGCATTTGCATGAACACACAAAACATTTTATGAGATAAACTTGTAATGCCATCAAACAGCACAAGAGACCAAACATAAAACTCTATATTCTCCAAAGTGAACTTGAATTCTAATTATATTTGAAAAGAAAAATGTATGCCTAGACTGGGGTTTGAACCCCGGACCTTTGACTTTCTATGTCAATGCTCTTCCATCTGAGCAACATAGGCCTCAGATGGAAGAACATGACATAGAAAGTCAAAGGTCCTGGGTTCAAACCCCAGACTAGGCGTATATTTTTCTTTTCAAATATAATTTGTCCATCATTAAGGTGTTTAAAAACGAATAATATTAACATTGAATTCTAATGTTCACTTTTCAAATAATTTCCATACATTTTATTTACAAAACACCAAACAAAAACATATTTTTTACTAAAAAAATTGCATTTATAAACATGGTTTCTGCACGACAATATTGTCATATGAATCACCTTTACCTTTCCTCTCCAATTTTATGAACCAAAGATCAATGTGGTTGAGGGTAATATGAGTTGTTTGCTAAGCTAATCATTAAAACTATTTCTAATTATACATCAGTGGTGGGTGATGGTGAAATTTTATGGGTGTGCAACAGACTAACACTTATAGTAAACATAGAAAATTAAACAATTAAAAATTCACAACATCTTAAACATATAATTATATGGAATATTTAAACAAATATTAATTATAGTGGCAGAATTAAAATTTTATGGAGTAGGAGCATTAATCAACATTTCCTTGTGTGAAGATAAAATTTGCCTGCTTTACAGCATGAAAGAAAAAAGAAGAACAAGGGTAATAGAGAGAGAGAGAGAGAGAGTACTGATCAAGAATGTGCACATGTGTATGCCATATGAGATCAAAATTTAAACTCCGTTTCTTTCTCCTGGCTACTTTATCCCATTCAAAATTTTAAGCCACAAGACTAATGTGCAAATTGTTTTTTCAGCATATCAGAAATAGAAATATGTAACTCCGTAAGCATTTATTTGGAAATTATATAATGCACAGTGAATAACTGTGGGCACTTTAATTGTTTAGTAAAGTTTAATTTTTATTTCTTAACTGATATTAGAATAGTAGTCTTAAATAATGGGTGTGCACTAGCTTCATGGTGAAAATTCAATGGATGAAAGTTTGAAGATTGAAAATATGAATATGGTTGGTATCTAATGTCGAGCACTTGATAATGAAATCATTCGCTCTCTTGCACTCCAATATTTAGCAGAAAGGCTGGTCTCTTCTACAAAAGCTGGACAACGGAGGAGATGGTTTCTTTCCATATCTTCATTTAAATTGCAAAAAGGGCATTTAGGTGAATCTGTTAAGCCAATTCTGTGTAGGTGTTTATTCAAGCAGTCATGTCCCGTTAGCAGTCTGAATGTTGCTACTGCAGATTTTCTTTGTAATGTAGTAATGTCATAAGCTTGTAGATTTTCCCATTCCTTTCCAGATGTTTTGGTGGTGTATTCTTCTCTAAGTTTATTGATGTATTTATTTGAGATAATTCTTTTGATAGAGTGAAAGGAAACTGGAGTAGAAGTTGGGTTTGAAACAATTTTGCTACCCTTCTTGGCTAGAAAATCGGCTATTTCATTGCCTGTCACTCCACAATGGGCCGGAATCCATTGAAGTACAACTTTTTTATGTAGATGGGATAACTGTTTTATCATTTTGTGACATTCGATAATTTTGATGCTTTTGGGTGTTGTGTCTCATGTTATAGCGAGAATGGCTGCTTTGGAGTCACATAGAATTACAACTTTTGTAAATTTTTTAATGTGATATAAAAGATTTTGTAAACTTAAGAAAATTGCTAGAATTTCGCCATCAAAGTTTGTTGAATTTGTGTTTAGTTTACGATAAAAGGAAAAAAGTGGACATACTGCACCAGCACCAGTGCCACCATCATTTGGTAGGCTGGAGCCATCTGTAAAAATATGTATCCATTCAGGAGCTGGGTATCTTAGATTTATTATTTCCAGTGACATTTGTTTTAAAATATATGGAGGAGTTTCAGACTTCTTGATGTCTTCTGTTAAATGAAGGTTATATTCAATTTCCAAAAATTCTAGAGGGTTGTTTCTCATCTGCATATTTTCTTTTGAATGCGGAAGTTGCAACTTCTGTTTGATTTCTTGTGCAATGCTTAAGAAGCTTTGCTGAGATTTTAAACATACTTGTGGTTTTCTTTGGGTCCAGTTATTGTGGGGTAGCCTTAAAAATATTTCATACTGTGTGATTGCTGTTTTCTCAATTTCAAATGCTATGTTTGGGTTATTTGTTAAGATTTGCATGGCAGTGATTGGTGATGTTTTAACGGCTCCTGTTATCAGACGGAGGATTTGGTTCTGCAATTTATTAAGTTTTTCCACTTTAGTAGTTACTAGGATTTCTTCACAATACTGAAGTACAGGTTTTATGTACATTTGGTAGAAGGTGTTTAGGGTTTGTGTGTTGCAACCCCACTTTTTCCCTGCTAATCGTTTTAATAATGGTAACCTTGTTTCTATCTTTGTACATATATTCTCTATGTGTTTCTTCCATGTTAATTTTGTGTCCAGAGTTATTCCTAAATATTTTGCTTCATGTGTTTGAGTTAATAATTCACCCTCCAATTTCAGAGTGATGGGTAGTGGTTTCTTTCTTAATGTAAATAGTTGAAAATATGAATATTAAGGCAGTTAAATTAAAACATTTGGGATCAATATTAGAGTCTGAAGGAACAAGTAATTTTGACATAAATAAAAGACAAGTCAAGGAAAGAAAACAATTGAAATGTTAAATTTGGTACTCTGGAATAAAAAACACTTTGAACAAAACTAAAAATTTTATTTATAGTTCATTGGTGGAGAGTATACTATTGTATGTTGCACAAATATGGACATTAAGCAGAGAGCAAACACACAAACTATTGGTGACAGAGATGGACTTTTGAAGGAGAGCTTCTAGAAATTCAAGAAGAAACAAAATTAGAAATATTAAAATCAGAGAAATAATGAATGTTCAAAAAGATGTTCTACAAGTTATTGAAGAAAGAACACTGAAATGGTTTGAGGATGACAGGGATATCTAAAATATTAAATTTTGAAGTGGAGGGCAACAGAAGAAAGGGGAGACCATAAGAACAGTGGTTCAAGGAGTGCATAGGAGTATGGCATCAAGAAGATTAATACAGAGTGATGCAGAGAATAGGGATTTATGGAGGAGTAAAATTAGCTGTATTGCACAGTGGGCCAGAAACAAAATCTAGCTGGAAAAAACTATTTTCACTCACCCTCATCAATTTATCTTTTTTTTTCACGCTAATATAATTGTTATATGACTGTTCTTAACTTATCTGCAAAGGAGGGTACAATTCTAATGTTTATGAAGACAATACAAACATCGGAATTTGCCGATAGTTAAGACTCATCTGGTCTATATCCCAGTTGTGTTCTCAGCGTTGTGTGTTCAAATTCAGTGAGCTTTCCTTCTTATTCTATATGGATACTTCACCTCAAGGTTTGTAATTTTTATTGATATATTTAACGTTTTTCTATATAACCAGATATTATGTTAAATAAATGTGGAATCATACCTTCCAAACACTAAAGAATTTACACAATCATCTTATTTTAAAATGAGCTACAAAGAAAACAGTTCTGAACAATAGTACAAATTTTAATTATAATATACAGTGATTTATGGACTTTAATTTCCGCACAATAACATATGTGCAAATTATTGAATTTTTTAAATTAGCTTTCTCATTACAGGAGGTGGCCAGCAACTGAGGGCTACCGTTGCGCACAGAGAATAATTGTTTGATTTAATATAGAAAAAAAGTGTACGATAGAGGCAATAAGTGATCATTTAGTAAATAAATTAGGGTTAGGGGAATGTTAGTAAAATGTTTTAAATTATATTAAAAATCAGTATTTTTTTGAAAAGCAATTTTCTCAAACGTACAAAGTTGTGCGCAAGAAAAAAAAAAGATTTCTAGTGAAATATTCTGATTGGCTAGAAATGGACGTTAACTTTCCCGTTATTAAGAATTAATTTTAGAACAATGACACTCGTTGAAAAATCCTGTTCCATCTGCTTATGGAATTGGAAGACCCAAAATAACTTTCGAAGAAGCTGGAATAAACATAAAATGTTCACTTAAGCAGGAATTCTCTCACGATGAACTTGCTCTTGCAACAGAAATATCACTTCGGTCATATGGTAAACGGGATACTGCTGATGTTTTACAGACATTACTCAAAAAACCACAAAAATAGCTTCAAAATAAGAAACATTACAAATCACCCTGCTCAACTCCCCTATCTTCTATGTTGGACGAAGCATTGCCTTTTTTGACAATAAAATATCAATACGTCCATATATTTAACATGAGATTAGGTGCCAAAAAGAGAGGTCGTGATATTTTATCCACCCTATAATGCTACTATGAAGGCAAATTTGTTACCTTTCCCAAGATAGACATAAAAATAAAATTTTCAACAGCAAAGGAGTATATAAATTGACATGTAAGGATTGCAATAAATTTTATATAGGAAGAACAAACAGAAGTTTTAACATCAGATTTAAAGAACATTTTCGATACTTTATTCATGCAGAAGGAAAATCAAGCTATGCAAAAGACGTTATCCATAAAGGACATTGCATGTTAGATATTGAAAACACCCTAACAGTAATGCACAGAGAAAATAATCCAGCGAAGATAAACGTACGAGGAGATGGAAATTTTGAAAGCAGTTAACAACAACGACCATCTGATAAACGAAAACGAACCCAGTACATGTAACCCCCTCTACCAGATATTTAGCAAAACACCAGTTTTGAATCCTGCTGACGATGGGACTAGCACCAAAAGCACTACAGTCAAATGACTAATAAAGTTGAGGAGATGGACCTTTTAGGTAAATATTCCATAATTTTATACTTTAAGACAGACATTTCAGCAGAAGTAATTTATTTTTTATTTTTTAGTTCTTCGAAAGATATTCTGGGTCTTACAATTCCATAAGCAGATGGAAAAGGATTTTCCAACGACTGTCATTGTTCTAAATTCTTAATAACAGGAGAGTTAATATTTACAGAATATTTCAGTAAAAATCTAACTTCTTTTCTCATGCATAACTTCCTATGTTTTAGAAAATTGCTTTTCAAAAAAATGTTTTTTAAAAATATATTTTAAAACATTCTCCAAACATCCCCTAACTCTAATTTATTAATAAACGATCACTTATTGCCTCTATTGATCACTTTTTCATATATTAAAACAAACAAATCTCTGCGCGTGACGGTAGGTCTCAGCTGCTGGCCGCCTCCTGTAATAAAAATGCTAATTACAAAAAAATGCAATAATTTGCACACTTGTTATAGTGCAGGAATTAAAGTCCATAAATAACTCTATGTATTAACTAAAATTTTTACTACTGTTCAGAGCTGTTTTTTTCATAGCTCAATTTAAAGTAAGATGATTGTGTAAATTTTTAGTGTTTTATAGGAATGATTCCACATGTATTTAACACAATATCTGATTGCATAGAAACATGCTAAATATATCAATGAAAAGTACAAACCTGGAGGTAAAGTATCCATATAGAATAAGAAGAATAACTCATTGAATTTTAATACAAAATGTATTTACTTCTACAGCTCGGAACACAACTGGGATGCAGACCAGATGAGTTCTTAACTACTTATTTTAGGAATTCTCACTATGAGGTAAAATCATTAAGGTAGAATATTTTATCACTCACCTCATATCGTTCTTCTTATTTGACTATAAATCAGTTTCGGAACATAATTTCTGTTCTATCCTCAGTATCGTCACGACCGTTATTCTGTCTTCTTTAAGAGCTGTCCTTCGCTCCTTCCATTGGTTGACTGAAAAACCTCGAAACCAGGTCATTCTCACCAGGAATTTCAAAGTTCATCAATTTCTTCTTTTCGCTCTTTTGAATGCAGATCTTTTCCCAGCAGTAAGTTCTTTTGGTTTTCTATTTGTTTTAATAATTTAGCTTCTTTCTCAATAAGATGTTTTTCAGACCATGCATGGGCAGCAACTGCAGATTTTTCTACTTCCCCTTTCTTGACATTCCTGAGATGTTCTTTCACTCTAGTTTTCAAGTTCCTCTTAGTTTTTCCTATGTAGAATTTCTCACATTCTTCACATTTAATTTGATAAATCCCCGATTTGTTTTCTTCTTTAATTTTCTCATTCTTATTAGGTCTAATCAGTCTACTGATGCTGTAGTCATTTTTGGGTGCTAACCTTATGTTGAAATCTTTAAAAAAATTTGAAACTTGTGTTTTAATGGATGATATGTGAATTTTCTAAATTTTACATTTTCTTCTTTTACTTTTAGAAGAGTGCTTTGATTAATAAATTTTAATCTTTTGAACTTGTTTATTTTCTTGAGTATCATTTTTATTGCAAAACCATTTTTCGTGGCTACGTTGATTATGTGTTTTTTTCTTTTTCATAATTTCCTTTGTTCATTGGTATGTTCACTAATCTATGTGTCAAACTATTGAAAACTGCTTCTTTGTGAGCTATGTGATTGAAACCTGAAGCTTTTATGTAGTTATCTATGTGTGTCTTCTTTCTGTAAATTCCAAATTCTATCTTATTTACTTCATTCCTTTTTGTTGAGATCTAAAAATGGTATTTCTCCATTGATTTCCTTTTCCATAGTGAACTTTATAGTTTGACTTTGAATGTTCAATAATTTTAATGCATCATCTATCTGTTTATGATTAACTACTGCAATTATGTCATCCACATATCTGCACCAGAACTTGAAAATTAAACGATGTCCATTAATTATCTTGTGTTCAAAATTCCCCATGAATAGATTAGCTAAGAATGGAGATAAAGGGTTTCCCATCAAAAGTCCTGAATTTTGTTTATAAAATCTTCCATTGTAGGTGAAAAACATATTATTGATACATAATTTAATTAAAGATTTATATTCGACTATCTTTCCTTTTTCAATTTTATTATTGTTCAGCCAAATCTCTAAAATTTCCATAGTTTGGTCTTTCGGAATGCTTGGAAATAAGGAAACAACATCAAAAGAAACTAATCTGTCTGAAGATTGTAGTTGTATGTTTTCTAGTTTATCTACCAATTCATAAGAGTTTTCTATTGCAGAGTTTTCAAATCCATTCATTTTATTAAATTCCTTACATAACCATTTAAATAAATGATACATAGGAGACCCTATGTTGTTAATTATCGGCCTCATTTTCTTGCCTATGGAAATTTTAGAGATTTGGCTGAACAATAATAAAATTGAAAAAGGAAAGATAGTCGAATATAAATCTTCAACTAAATTATGTATCGATAATATGTTTTTCACCTACAATGGAAGATTTTATAAACAAAATTCAGGTCTTTCGATGGGAAACCCTTTATCTCCATTCTTAGCTAATCTATTCATGGGGAATTTTGAACACAAGATAATTAATGGACATCGTTTAATTTTCAAGTTCTGGTGCAGATATGTGGATGACATAATTGCAATAGTTAATCATAAACAGATAGATGATGCATTAAAATTATTGACCATTCAAAGTCAAACTATAAAGTTCACTATGGAAAAGGAAATCAATGGAGAAATACCATTTTTAGATCTCAACTTAAAAAGGAATGAAGTAAATAAGATAGAATCTGGAATTTACAGAAAGAAGACACACATAGATAACTACATAAAAGCTTCAGGTTTCAATCACATAGCTCACAAAGAAGCAGTTTTCAACAGTTTTGACACACAGATTAGTGAACATACCAATGAACAAAGGAAATTATGAAAAAGAACACATAATCAACGTAGCCACAAAAAATGGTTTTGCAATAAAAATGATACTCAAGAAAATAAACAAGTTCAAAAGACAAAAATTTATTAATCAAAGCACTCTTCTAAAAGTAAAAGAAGAAAATGTAAAATTTAGAAAATTCACATATCATCCATTAAAACACAAGTTTCAAATTTTTTTTAAAGATTTCAACATAAGGTTAGCATCCAAAAATGACTACAGCATCAGTAGACTGATTAGACCTAATAAGAATGAGAAAATTAAAGAAGAAAACAAATCAGGGATTTATCAAATTAAATGTGAAGAATGTGAGAAATTCTACATAGGAAAAACTAAGAGGAACTTGAAAACTAGAGTGAAAGAACATCTCAGGAATGTCAAGAAAGGGGAAGTAGAAAAATCTGCAGTTGCTGCCCATGCATGGTCTGAAAAACATCTTATTGAGAAAGAAGCTAAATTATTAAAATAGAAAAACCAAAAGAACTTACTGTTTGGGAAAAGATCTACATTCAAAAGAGCGAAAAGAAGAAATTGATGAACTTTTGAAATTCCGGTGAGAATGACCTGGTTCCGAGGTTTTTCAGTCAGCCAATGGAAGGAGCGAAGGACAGCTCTTCAAGGCGACAGAACAACGGTCGTGACGATACTGAGGATGGAACAGAAACTATGTTCCGAAACTAGTTTATAGTCAAATAAGAAGAACAATATGAGGTGAGTGATAAAAAATTCGACCTTAATGAGTTCTTAACTATCGGCAACTTCCGGTGTTTATATTGTCTACATAAATTTTAGAATTTTACCCACCTTTGCAGATAAGTGAAGAACAGTCATCTTGGCAATCATATTTAGAGTGAAGAAAGATGAATTAGTGAGAGTCAGTAAAATACTTTTTTCCAGCTAGATTTTGCATCCGGCCCACTGTATTGTAGAGAAATTCCTAATAAAGAAGAATAATAATGGAAAACTTCAGAGAAAGTGATTTTTATTCTCCGTCCCTCATTATTATATATTTTTAAAGTTGCATCAGTGCCCGAAATAAAAGTATTAATTTTAAATATACAGTGGAACCTCTATAACTTGAAACTTGTTAAATCGAATTCCTCTTTAACTTGAAAAAAATCCTCATTACCTTCCCTTCCCTTCAAGTCCAAAAAAAACTCCATTACTTGAATTATAAAACCTCTGTTACTTGAAACCACCCATCATTCTGTAAATGAATAGCCTCTGTAATTCGAGGAAAAAATAAGATCAGTCGACTCAACACATGTTCACCAGGTGTGCCTTAAATTGTTGCAAATTTTGTATTTCCCTATTTTTATTGTTATGGCTTTCCTTTGAACTCTATCGACTGAAGTCTTAATCTGTATAATTATCTATTAACAGAATTTAGTCAGCATTTTGCTTCCTACTGGCTTACACCAATATGTATATGTTATGGAAAATTTGAACATTTTAAAATGAGTGCTGTTAAATGAAAATTAAAAACTTTCGAGTCCTTCTGAAAAGTTAGAAGTGATAGAAGCTGTAAAAAAGTGTAATAAGAAGAAAGATGTCGCTGAATAATTTGGCTTGCCGATGAGTACTCTGATCATGGATAATAAAAAAAATTAAACTAAAATACTGAAAAAATTGAAAGCAGTCAAAATTTATTTTAGTAAAAGACAGGGAATTGCAGTTTCCTAACTTCGAAGAATGTTTACTTAAGCGATTTAAGCAATGTCAGAACAAAAATGTTAACGTGAGTGGTCCGTTACTGCACAAAAAAAAAAACAGCCGAACTGTATGCTAAGTCCCTGGGACTGGATGGTTTCAGAGCCAGTAATGTACATACTTATATTTTAATTTAAATTGATATAAATCAATACATGATATTTCTATATTACATATTTAACCCAAAAAAACATTATCTCTGTAACTCCTATTTTTATTTGTTTCACGTGTGTAACTTGGCATAGAATCTAAACCTCTGTAAGTTGAAAACTCTATTAACTTGAACTTATTTGTATCTTCCCTGAATTTCAACTTACAGAGGTTCCACTGTAACACAAAAAATAGATAGCTGATCTTTTTCTATTATTACAGATTGTATCATCTCTAGCTAGTTCTGAGAAATACATTTCCCAATTATTTTAAGACTTCAGAACTGACTTTGTTGAAAATGTTATGTCATTTACCATGGAAATCATCTTCAGGGTTTTTCTAGTTATCATTACTGATAACTAGAGTGAGTGGAAATAAGAAAATTCATATTCTAATTAATATTTCAATAGGAAGTACGTAGGTCACTCCAAAAGTAATGTATACTATTTTTTTCTTAAGTTATTTTTCATTCTACATCTTTGAAATTTATGGGGTTCATAGATACATCCTTTCTGTTTGTATTCAAATGTATTTCAACCCACTCCCATGAGTGATGCTGTCATAGCATGTTTTTCAAAATGGCTGCTGCACTTGGCATTCGTCAGAAACAATGCTGTTATAGCATTTCCTGTTGTAAGAACAAGACAGTAGGAAACATCCTCACGAGCTTGAAAAAGGTGTATGGAGATGTTGCTGCTGTCGACTGCAGTACAGTTAGTCGGTGGGCAAGCAGACTATGTGAAGAAAGAGGGCAATCCAATATTCAGGATAATCCTGCACAAACTCCTGACAATGTGTTAATGATATGGTTTTTGGCTTACAAAGCATCACAATGAAAGAGTTGTCACTCTACATTGGAATAGGAGAAGAAACTTTGACCACATTGGGAGAAGCAGGATGTTTTGCTGTTGCACGACAATGCACGTCCAAACCTAGAAAGAGATCAGAAAACTTGGATGGACAGCATTGAAACACCCGCCTTAGAGTCCTGATCTGGCTCCATGCGACTACCATATCTTTGGTAAACTGAAGGAATCCCTTCATGGAACAAAGTTTGAAGATTATGACACCCTTGTGAAAGCTGCCAATCTATGCCTCAAATGTGCTGTCAATAATTTTACCATGCGGGTATACAGGCCTTAGTTCCAAGATAACTTAAGGCAGTTGAAAAGAATAGGGATTATGTCCAAAAATGAAATGTTGTTATTAAAGTATCTACATACTGTAAAAATAGGAAAGCTGTAGGATGAAAATGTAATTTATAAATAAATGTTGTGTATTACTTTAGGAGTGCCCCTCGTAAGATTATGAGGTTCATATTCTAAACTATGAAGTATAATGAAGTGGGAATCAGAAATATATACATTACAGACAATGGTGAATCTAAAACACTAGAGAGAAAAAAAAAGCCATAATATATTGACAACATTTTCAAATGTCAATAAAATCTTAACATTTTTACATAAACATGTAGCACATATTGATAGTTTACAGATGTTTTCAACTACCTATATTTCTTATCTTTATTTTTACTGATATCCAGATTATTCACAACACCATAGACAATTAAATATTTAAAGGAAGTAATACTATGAGGTTTATTTTAATAATTATTCAGTTAGGTTGCATGCTGCAGTTTCCACACTCCACACACTGTATGTCATTGTCAATGCTTCCTAACTATTGAATTTGCAGTTGGTGATCTTGTAGGTTGATTTCAGCTCCCTCTATTGGCTGATTGATGAACTTCCAATTTTTTTTTTTTCCCCGGAAATTTCAAAATTCAATGTTTTCTCTTTATTCTTGTGGAAGTAAATTTTCTCCCAAACTGTGAGTAAAAGTAAAGTAAAGTGATCCCACAACAGGGCCCGGAGGCCTTTGGGGTAGTAGGAGGTTAAGGCTCCCACTTTTTCTAGACAATCGGCACTTTTATGTCAGCCGGATTGTCAGCCCTGCGTAACGGTCGCCTTTACCCCCAGAACAAGCGTCTGGTACTCATTTCCGTTAGAGGCTGAGTCGACCCCAGGGCCATAGTGCTGCCAGAGGGTTTGGGTCAGTTTAAAATTCCTGCCCAACGGAACTTGAACCCTCGACCCTCCGGCTTGTAGCTCAGTGCCTTAACCACTATGCTACGGCGTGCCCCCCCAAATTGTGAGTTCCTTTGATGTTTCTGTTTCAGTAAAAACAAAAAAATAAATTAATTAAATTAAAAAATAAATAAAAAATAATAATCATCATCATCATCATCACTCCAGGGATTAGGCAATTGCCCGTTCCGACTTCATAATGCATCAGCCCAACGTCTGCTAGGTCTTCCAACATCACGCCTTCCTCTTGCTTGATAATTTCTTGCTAACAATGGATATCTCTCCTTACTCATTCCATCCATGTGATCAATCCATTTCTGTTTGTAATTCGTGACTTTATCCAATAAAGGCTGTACTTTCAATTCTTCTCTTATATTCTCATTTCTTATTCTATCAAGTCTTGTACATCCTTTAACTTGTCTTAGGAACCGCATCCCTGCCATCTGTATTCTATCCTTCTGTCTTTTCACTGGAGCCCAAGTTTCACATCCATACAATATTGTGGGAACCGCCATAACATTATACATTTTTATCTTGGTTTCTTTTCTAATTTTATTTTTTAATGTTCTCTATATTGTTCCACACACCATCTGAAATTTATGGATAAAAAATAATAAAAGCCAAATTACTAAAACAATTAGAAAAATGTAGGGAACTCACAATTTGGGAGAAAATTTAGATCCATAAGAATAAAGAGAAAATAATGAATTTTGAAATTCCTGGGTAAAAAGAAAAAAGAAAAAGTTGATTTTGAAGTTCATCAGTCAGCCAACAGAGGAAGCAGAAGTCAAACTACCAGATTGCTAACTACAAATTCAACAGTTAGGAAGAATTGACAATGGCACATAGTGTGTGGAAACTGCAGTCTGCAATATAACTACAAATATGAGGTGAGACAAAATAGCCAAACTCATATTACTATATACAACATTAAACTATATTAGTGACAATCCTCATATGGATATAATGGTAGTTGCAAAATGGACAATATGAAGCCACAGGGAAAGTGTTGGATGGGGTGGATTGGTTGAATAACATTAACCATAATTTGATGCAAGTGAATTATACAGAAAATGAATGGAAAATATTAGGTCAGGATAAAGATGTAAGGAGAGCTTATGTCTGCACAACCATGAACAACTGGGTATGACAGTGTCAGTGAATTAGTTATTGCCACAGTGAGTTTTAAACTGAGTCTGTATTGATATTTAGAATTATTTTTATGCAAATGAATAGTAACTAACCAATAATTCATTCATGTTTTATTTAAATTCCCCAAAAGTAATTAAGTAATTATAATTAAACATTTCACTAGCCTATAGCATTAAAGTTTATAATTATATATTACTTCATTAAATTTTCATTTAAATGTTCATTATTCACCTTCTAAGTATAATATTAATTAATGATGATAAAGAAAACACATAGTGTTTTTAATATTTTGCCATTAAAATTTAATATATCTCATATTTTTGGCAATCTGTTTTTTCATTTCTTGGTAAAAATATCTTCATATTTCTACTCATTCTACTGATCAGTACAGTTTATAGCTGCCAATAAATGTGGCAAATAAACCTATTTTTATTCACTTTAAGTTGATACTACTAGCAATCAGCTGATCAAAAGCTAAAATTATGGAATATTCACCTGAAAGGTCCGTCTTCTCAACTTAATTAATTATTAAACTGTAGCACTTTCGGGACTTGTCCCATCATCGGTAGGATTCAAAACGGGTGTTTCACTGAATCCTGCCGATGATGGGACAAGTCCCGAAAGCGTTACAGTTAAATAATTAATTAAATTGAGGAGACGGACCTTTCAGGTGAATATCCCATAATTTTATATTTTAATTTTGAATAATACCTCAACGGAACACATCATGAATTTTATAAAAGTTGATCAAAAGCTCTGTAGCAGAGTTACAATTTCAATGATTATTAAAATTTCTAAATTACTAATGTCAAAATTATACAGTTAATAAGTTAAGTATTTCTGCCACCTTTAAAATCTAGTGATCAAAATTAGTCCATTGACTATAGGTTTTATTTCAATTGATTATATGTGTATTGAAGAAATAATTGATAAAATTATTAATTTTATTAATTTTAAAACACTGTGAAAATTCTTAAAATGTACCAAAGCTAAGTTTGTATGTACACAATCTCTCTTTTTTAAAGAACATGTAATTATGAAACCAGAAAAAATTACAGAAAGAGATGGATAAATAGTGATCTATACACTTACCAGAAATACACCAAAATGCTAATATTAATCTGATTTGGAAATTATTGCTTCTAGACTAGCTACCAGCTGGCTATAATACTATTTGTAAATAAAATAAATGTATAAATATGATAAATAGAATAAGTTGAAATAACAGTGACTCCACACAGTTAGAACATCCCTATTAGAAAACATGTTAATACAGTTTCACAGCAGACAGAAATGGATTAAAGATAGAGAAATCTGACCTGGGAGGTGTGCCTATGTAGCTCAATGTTAGAGCACCAATATGCAAAGCTAGAGATCTGTGTTTCAAACCCTGGCATAGATACTATTTGTTTCTCAAGTTATGAAGTGTCTTTGCAAGAAATGTAGGACCAAAGAATTTCTACTTTGGTATGAAATTATAAGATGTTAGAATTCTGGTAATTATACGAGCACCAGTATTTTGTATTATAGTAGAACAAAATAATTTAATTTGTCTGGTTGAATGTCATCCTCACCCGGCCATTCTTGCTATCCATTATAAATGACTGAGTGAAAGAAGCAGCACACAAAAGTTAAGAAGAATGGATGCAACATAAAAAAGACCACTTAAAGCAGTTAACAAATAAGTTACTTTGTATTACAATTCAACTTACTTATCTCCAGTTGCCTCTGTATCCGGCCCTTACACCGCTCTCTGTAGTCTGTTTGTGTCCGGTTGTACTCAGTCATTACTTCAACAAACTTCCTCGATAATGTTGAATGTTGTGTTTTCCGTATTCTCAGGTCAGCCGAGGACTTATTTGTTTGCTCTTCCTGTTCTACATTTTGTTCTATGACTGAAAACAACAAAACACAAATAATTTCATTACTTACAAATAATATAAAACATTATATTCAAACAACTTGTTTCCTTAGTTCAATGCATTCTCCATCTGCTAAGGCTATGTGATTTCTGCTGTCATTTGGAGAATGTTGATACTACTAATAATTTACTGAGTAACCCTTAAAAACTTGAGCAAAACATAATTTTACTGCTACCAACTGGACAGCAGTCAGTACAACCAAACATTTTGGTGGTTTGAGATATTTTAACCTATTGGTCAGGAATTACATCATACACTTACATACCTACTCGTACATACAAACCATTACAATATTACATCTCACAGTTCTGTTGTTGCTTGAATATTCTGTCAAAAGATGAATATAACTTTAATCTACGAGACATAAATTGCTCAATTTTTCTAGAACCCTTGTCTACCATTCCTAGTGAGGGGAAAAAAGGTAAAAGACTCTATTTTCACAAATTATGCCTGAAAACAAGAAGAAAACAATTTTTCTTTACTATAAATAAACACAGTATGTCTGATTATTAATTCCCAAGGGTTGTATTCTGTGGCTATAGCAGATACATTTTTTTTTTGGTAAGGGCCTGGAAAAGGGTTCACTCAGCACATTCGGCCTTATATTAAGAAATGAATAATTGGTTGAGAAAATTGATAGTAAGGTTGAGGTACCATACTGCATAATGCTACTGTGACTCCCTGGCCAATAACTGCACAACTTTAAATATTGTCATGCCGTAGATTTATTAATTTAATTAGAATTGTCCAGAAGAGACCAAGAGAGGACATATTTATGTGACATTTCACCAACAAGGGGAACTACCTTGGAATTTCTCTCAGAGAAGCGTTGTGATGCATCAAGGCCATGTCCAAAAAATTATCTGCCACTTTTAACTGCAAGGTACAGAAATGGAAGCCAAAATCCAGCAATAGCAACACAATGTGCAAAGCAGATGGACGTCCCTACTTGAGTAGAGCAGAGTGGAGTGAGGCAGGATGCAGTGCAGATGGCATGTCGTGAGGATTATCCAATCCGCTAAGTCAGAATTTGCATTACTTCCCTGTAGTTTAAATTAGAGATTTTTGGTGCTGGATTTTAGAGTCTTAGAATTAAAAGCTGCAGATAATTTTTTGGACACAGTCTTGATACATCACAATGCTTCTCTGGGACAAATTTCACGGTAGGTTTTGGCATGTAAGTAAAAAGATATTGCAATATTTGTGCAGAGTGATAAAAATGTATCCATTGGTAAAAAAAGTGACATTTTTGTATTTATGAGAATATAGTATTGCTATGAATTTAGATTGATGTTAGCAATAAGTATTAACCAAATATGCTATTTAATGTTACCTCTTCCACTGAGTACATTAATATTCAACACTATCATATATTGAGCATTTTATTAAATAATTATGCAAGGACATAGAATTTCATAAAAAAATTATTTTTAATGGCAAAGAGAAAAATTTCTGGCTGAACCAGGATTTGAACATCTGATCTTCAGCTGGCTGAAAGGGTTCAAATCCCAGTTCAGGGAGAATTTTTTTAACCATTAATTTAAATAGCTGTGTATGTTAATTTACTTATTTCAATCATAAGAATAGCTTTAGCTGAGCAATATTAATATTAATTTTATCATAAAAGGCAAAAGAAAGGAAAAATTGATAATTCAATATATTTCTTTAAATGAATAGGAAACACATTTTCAAAATTTTCTCACAGAAAATAGATACAATGATGAAGATAATTTAATTGAAGATGAATATGATTTTTCAGTTGAAGAAAATATATAAATTGATATTCATTTAGTAAGACTTATGATTCAGTGTCTAAACAAAAAAGAAAAGTAATGGCCAAGGAGAAATATCAGCAAAATTGCTTATTTATGGTTCAGATAAATTATGTGAGTTGATAAGAGACTTGTTTTAAAAATGTGTTACTGGAGAAAATATTCCTGAAGAATGGAAAGTAGGCCACATGACAGTAATTCACAAAAAAAGGAAGAAAAGACAAATGTGAAAATTATAGAGGAATTACAGTAACTAATGTATTCAGTAAATTATATGGAAAAGTCATTTTTAGAAGAACAATATGAAGGTATGGAGGATGAAGAACAAGCTGGATTTAGGACTGGTAGATCTACAGTAGACCATATATTTTACATGAAACAGATTGTTGAAAAACGGCGAACTTTTGATTTACACTTATATTGAGTACTTATTGATTTAAAAAATAAAACTTATGATAATATAACATAAAATTAAATACATTGTTCAATGAATTCCAAGTAACTAAGGGTTTAATATAAGGATGTTGTTTATTCGCTATACTTTTTAAAATGCATGTTCAACAAGCTTTAAAAATGAGGAGAAAGAAATGTAATATGGGAATAAAGATGAATGATAATATTATACACACATTACAATTTTCAGATGATCAAATGTTATTGGCTTAAGATTATGAAAGGTGGGGATTAAAAATCAATGTAAATAAAACTTAATATAAGGTAATCAATGATAGTGGAGAAAATTTGGTATCATAAGATTCCAAAGGTAGCAATATTTGTAACAATATTAAATATTTGGGAGTTGAAACAAATGAAGACAGAAACAATGATTTGGAAATAACAAAAAAAGAATAGTTAAAGGTCGATCTGCAATAGCAATGTTGAATGGAATTTTGTGGGATGAACAGATATTCAAAGAAACTAAAATCCATATTTTAAATCAATAGTAAGAAGTTTAATGAGTAGAAAGATGAACTATAGATGTCAAATTAAAGTCAAAATTGCAATCTACAGAAATGGATTTATTTAGAAGGTCTGTACACTGCACTAAATTGGACAGGATCAGAAACAGCATTATAAAAAAGAACTTTAATTAAACAATTGTGCAATTTGTGGAAAATAAACAATTACAATGGTTAGACACATGAAGAGGATAAATGAAGATAGATAGCCAGTTAGGAGTTTGAAGTAGATTCCAAATGAGAGGAAAAGAAGAGGGAGACCTAAGAAAACATGGATAGAGGGAATTATGAAGGACTGGGAACTACAGGATAGTGACTGGAAGAATAGAGATAAATGCAGGAATAGAATCAAAACTTAATACTAGACACAGGAAGATGTTGTATACATTTAAAATCTGTTGAATAAATGATAAAATTCCATTTGTTGATTGCAAAATAATGAATTAGAAATTCAGGAAATAGTATTCATTTTATTACACATCTATGCAATAAAATACATTACGTTATTTACTGTTTAAAATATCTTAAGTATATTTTGTTACTTCTAAAATTAATGGTACTTATAAAGTCACATATCTTAAAATTAAAAAAAAATCCATTCTGATGCATAAAATTGTAAAAATTAATAACGTTAAAATCCATGGCCACAAAATATGATACTGCTGCCTTCCTTTTAGAAATTTCTATAATTGCTCCTGATTATTATATTTACCAAAATCCTAGCTCTATGAAATAAACTTTGTGGTAATGTAAACCTTATTAATTGATATTTTGCGATATGTACCAAATTATTGTATAAATAATTGATTTAAAACATTATGTAATGAAAACAATCTAATATCAGAACTGTCAAATGCAATACTGCAATATACTTTGTTACGCTTATAAGTATAATAAAATAAATACTAGTCATTTAAAAACTATGCATCCAAAATGGTTAAGGTTGGGAGCATTTAAAAGAGGAGGTAGGGATGTTTTAATTTAATGTTGTTAAAATTGGAAGTGCCAAGCTTTAAAAACTTTTCAAAATATCCTTAAAAACAGCCTCAGTAGCTACATTCCTTTAGAATTCACTAAAGTGAAATAAAAAAAAACTGCAAGGTGTCTTTTAACATTTTTTTGGACCCAAGAGAGGTGAATGAAAAGACTAAATAACAGTGAGCTACTAAACTAACTGGCACCCACAGGTGGCTGTGCAGACATAAGCTTTCCATACATCCTTATCCTGAGCTAATGCTTTCCAATCATTCCTCGTATAATTTACTTCCCTTAAATAATGGTTAATGTTATCCCCCCTCATTCTTGGCCTACCTACTGGATGCTTTCCCTCTGGTTTTCCTACGGAGTTTCCATTCGTGTTAATGTCTTGCCCATCACAGTCTGTGAGACTTAATTGTTCTTATCATATCTGGTTTCCCATAAAGATCATGTAGCTCAACTGGTATGTACCCTTCTTCCACTTGCTTGTCTATTCATCTCTCTTTGAACCAAAAATTTTCCTAAGAAATTATTTCTCAAATAATTGTAATCTTTAATCATTTCTTAAAGTAAGAGTCCATATTTTGCATCCATACTTACTTACTTACTCACTGGCACTATCGAACCGGTAGGTTCATGGCCGCGCGGACATAAGCTCTCCATACATCCCTATCCTGAGCTAATGCTTTCCAATCATTCCCTGTATAATCTACTTCCCTCAAATCATAGTTAATGTTATTATCCCGCCCCATTCTTGGTCTACCAACTGGGCGTTTTCCCTCTGGATTTCCTACAAGAAGCTTCCATGCAAGTCTTTCATTCCCCATACGTGCGACATGTCCTGCCCATCGCAGTCTACGAGATTTAACTGTTCTTATTATATCTGCCTTCCTATAAAGACCATGTAGTTCATTGTTATGTACTCTTCTCCATTCACCTGTCTGTCCATCTCTCTTTGGTCCAAAAAAATTCCTAAGTACTTTATTCTCAAATACTTGTAATCTCCTTTCCTCCCTTAAAGTAAGAGTCCATGTTTCGCACCCATATAATATAACTGGTAGAATAATAGTTTTATATATTTTCAGTTTAACGTTTTTTGAAAGGAGTTGGGACATCAAGAGTCTCTGCAATGCATAATAGCTGGCATTTCCAGAATTGAGCCTACGTTTAATTTCTTTGTGCATCTCATTCCTATTTGTGATTATTGTTCCTAGGTACTTGAATTCAGCCACCTCCTCAAAATTTCCCTCATTTGTCCTTAGCTGTCCATTTCCATTATATAATGAATTTCTACGTGACCATATATTTAGTTTTATTGATATTTACTTCCAGTCCTAATTTCTTAGTGTTACTTAATAGTGTATGCGTGTTGTCCTTCAGTACCTCCTCGCTATCGGCCAATAATACTACATCATCAGCATAAACTAACAGCTTATTAATACCATTGAGTTGTAAGCCTTCCTTATTCTCTAAAGATTTAATGGCATGCTCTAGTACAAAATTAAATAGTAGAGGAGATAGTGCATCTCCTTGCTTCAACCCATTCTGGATTTCAAAAGTATGCGAAAACTGTTTGCCTACACGCACCCTACTCTTTGTGCCATTTAGACACATTCGTATAAGTCTAACTAACTTTTTAGGAATTCCGAACTCCAGCAGGATACTATATAACTTCTCCTTTTATATATTTTAATTTAACACTTTTTTTTTATAGAATTTGGGACGACAAGAGTTCCTGTAATGCATAATAGCATGCTTTTCCAGAATTGAGCCTAAGTTTAATTTCTTTGTGCACCTCATTCTTGTTTGTAATTAATGTTCTCAGGTATTTCAATTCAGCCACTTCTACATACTAGTGAGCTACATGATCACAAATGTTCAATGTGTGATACCTAACTCACATATATCTCCTGTGAAATGATCACTGCAAGATAAATCAGAAGAGGATCATCATCCACCACATGGACTGCCAGATCATCTGACCTAACACACCTCATTTTTTTTCCTGTGGAGGGTTCATAACACACCAGTCTATATAATACACCAGTATGTGACTTAGAAGAAAAAAAAAAAGAAAAGAAAAAGGATTTATGCTGCTGTCAAAAATGTAAAACCAGATGCAGGATCGAGGTTGAATATGTTTGGATATTTCCCATGTAATTAATGGAAGCCCATCATGATGTTCATGTAACACAACATAACAACAATTCCCAGTTTTCACTCTTTGTAGCAATTGTTTTATCTATAGAATCATATTAATTCAGAAGTTATATCTAGTCCTTTTATTATACTTTTAAGCATATCACCCTATATACTATATAGGTATGAAAGAAAGATAGGGAAAGGTACACTTTTTCTTTTTTAGACTGTATTACAAATACTTGGAAATGTACCAAATGTTAAAAATTGTCTGTAAAACATTAATTCTGCATAAATGAGACAGTAAATACACGTGTCCACAAATATAGTATCATACTTTAAACTACAATATGTCGCTTTGGATAATCGTATCTAAATGAAATTAGTAACAATCAAAAGAGAAACTCAAAAAGTTTTTCTTATACCTCATAGACATTGAATGTGGCCACCATGAGTAATGCTGTAGACATCACATTTAACTTGTGCGCTAAATATCCAACAATGAATCTATATTGGCCATAAAAAATGATTAAATTTAGTTTAGTTTCTGTATTGTTGTTCCATTATTCTCCATTGTTAACATACACAAAACTTTTTGAGTTTCTCTTTTGATTGCCACCAATTTAATTTAGATAGCGACATAGTAATAGTATGATACTATATTTGTGGTGTATATTCTCAAGTATAGGCAAATCTGACTAATTAAAGCTCCATGTTATGTTATTAACCAAAATTCCAGAAGAGCTCGAAGTAATTATTTATATTATATGTCTGGTTTAAATTGAAAACCTAGACTTTTAATGCCAAGCATTTTCCACAACAAAGTCATCTGTTACTCACAGTGGCATAACCACTTTTATCCCCCCATCCTCCAAGGAAATACCATTTCTTTGTAGATAACATATTTAACTATAGTTCATATATTAATGAAGTTAAAAATTCATGCAAGCACAATATATATATATATTAATTAAAAAAACTTTGCTACATAATTCACACAATGAGATTATGAAAATATTTTTAAATAATAAAAATATTTAAAAGGTAAACTATTTTTGGACTCACCTTTTAGCTTTAGTTTTAAATCTTTTAAAATGTACTTAAGTTATTTTTACCATATTTAAAACTACTGTAATGACTAAGACAAACGCATCATGGGAATTTGTACCATAGTAGTCACTACTGACTCAGTTCAATCTCTTTTTTGATGTATGTAATTCCCATTTTAGATTTAAGCACCATGTCAAAAAGAATACTGTGATTAGAGAGATTATGAATTGAAAGTTTCTTATATTTCCCAATAGAGGCATCCCATTTTCTAATGTGATAATATCTGTCAAATATTGAGCACTGATATAAAATGTTATAATTTATTATTTATATCTTCTCTTCTATTTGCAGTAAATCTATTAATATAGGTCCTGTAATTGTATATTGAATATGTTTACTTCTGCATTATAATCCATCAATATCGTCACAGAATAAAATATGAAACAAAAACAGAATCTCACAGTCAATGACTAAATTACTTGAGAGAAAAAAAACTGAGTTATTGTATTTAGAAATTTATAACATTTCATCCCAAACATTGATGTTACGACCCTTCCCTATTAAACTATGCATTTCTTAATATGATAAAATGCTAATGAGTACATTCTACTTATATATATGCATAATCATAATAACAATTGCAACAACTAGCAACATGCTGTGTGAAAGTAAACATGCCATGCAACATGTATGTAATATTTCATGATTACCATAAAAAAATTATTCAACGTATTTTTCATACAACTGTAGAAATAAACTTGAAGATTCCCAGTAAGAGGATTCATTCCAGTTGCAAATACCAATCCTTCTTTAATACTATGTTTCGGTGAATATAATAAAAATACTACCATATCAAAACATATTACTTTTCCATTACAAATTCTCCTTTATCTATAGAAAGAGGTTTCTTTACCTCACAATTTGACCCCTAAATGCGAAAACATATCACTTTAGCAGTTGAAGACTGCTGATTACACTTTATTACAATAGCTGCTTTTATCTATCCAGTTTATGACCAAGTTCAAGTAAACATATACCACTTAAAATAATAGAAGAATTTTTAAATATAGACAAAAAATACAGTAATGAATAATTAACTAAGCAAGTACGTATGCAGTATTTTTATTTAATGAGCTAAGATTACTAGCATCACAATTCAAAGCTGGTCATGAAAGGACCACAATTTTTTTTTCAGAGGTCTCTTGTTTTAAGTATAGCAAAAAAAAAATGTAAGGATGGATAAATAACCAATACAATTTTTAAATATAGAACAAAAATACATAGATGGATAAGTAAGCAGTATAAGAATTTTTAAATATAGGGAAAAAGTTATGTATAGAGCGAGGATTTTTATGAAATTTCATGTTTTAAACTATTAGTCAGAGAGCGCTGAGACAAAGTATCTTTACATTTTATGATTTGTAGAATCAAATAAGACCTACATATTTTTTTCATATTTCATAATATTTTGGCAAAATGTTCATATTTTAGTAAAAATTTAATATTCCTTCATATTTTTCAACTTTCAATTTTTTAGATAAAATTTCTACTAATTGATTAAAAACATTTTTGACGTGACTGTAGTTTTGAAATTTTTTGACAATGTAATATGGTAGACAGGCGAAAATTCCTCAGTATCCCATCTGGAACAAGATAAATAGATTTGATAAAAGTAAATAATTAAAAAAAGGAGACATGGAATAACCAAGTGGAGGCTTTTGTCCGAAACTACAAAACAAGAACAGGGATTTCCTAATCTGTGACAAGAACATGGATAAGTAGAACAACAATGTTAGAATAATAACCACCTACTCTTTCTCTCAGGTAGTAACCTATTCCTTTTTGCTACCTTATTTTGTGAATGGATTACAGTATTTAAATGTAGGGAAGACTGCTGCTGCCAAACTTGAAGTTGTGCTAGGAAATAAGGTGTTACTACACAGTTTATGAAATTAGTAAAGTTCTTGTAGGTAAGGCCAATATTATTCTCACATACATCAAACTATCGTATATAACGCAGGACAAAATGCTCCCATAACATCATATGGCGTGGAGCATACTTTCTGATCATACAAAATAATTCTGACAGACAGGTGTTAAAAAATATAGAAAGAACACCCGTGTATTACGAACAGAATTGATAATTTGATTATTTAAAGCACAAGTATACCATATTGTACTCGGGCAAATTTCATGGAAAAAACTAATGTTAAAGTAATTCTAACTACATTTCACTATGTTTATACATGTAATGTATAGGATTAAAAATAATTGTAATTGCAAAGAGAGTTTTGAAATACGGTACTCTCTAGAATTATTTGTGGATTAATTCATTGTAACATCTTGTTTCTCCAAATATGACATACAGTACTTGAACTACTGTGATGGGCAGGACATGTGGCACGAATGGGGGAATGAAAGACGTGCATGGAAGCTTCTTGTAGGAAAACGCCCAGTTGGTATACCAAGAATGAAGTGGGAGAATAACATTAACCATGATTTGAGGTAATTAGATTATAGATGGGATGATTGGAAAACATCGGCTCAGGACAGGGATGTATGGAGAGCTTATGTCTGTGTGGCAAGGGAACCTACGGGTTCAATCATGCCAGTGAGTTAGTTAGGACTTTGTCTATGTGTGATTCTGATTCACTGTTATTTTGACATTTACATATACTGGAATTCATTATCTTTATGCTAGGTAAATAGAAGTCATCCAAACTGTACCTACTCTAAATTTTGTCAATGGTATATTCGATGGAAGAATGTTACTATGGTAACTATATTTTGTTTTTTGTTTATGTTTGGATTTAGTAATTAAATATCATTGGATAAATTAATTGATCGTGTTTTATATAAGCCCAGTACATGGGCTTAGAAGATACAAGAAGATTAATTTATTGAAATAAAGTGTCAAACTACAGGCTTAGGAGGCCCCTGGGATAGATGGATGTTGAGACTTCCACATTTCTAGACAATTGCCAAGGGATGTCCACTGGGTTCTCAGTCCTGTGTGACGGCCGCCTTTGCCCCAGAACATGTGTCTGGTACTCATTTAAATTAAGATTTGAGTAGACCCTAGGGCTATGATGCCGCCAGAAGGTTTGGTCCAGCTAAAAACCTGACCCCATTGAGACTCAAACCCACTACATCCAGCTTGTTAGCGTGATTCCTCACACAATACACTTCAATGTGAGCCATTAAAATTGCTTCAAATCACGAACATGATATTTTATATTGAGTCAGAATTAATGAAAAATTAATTCAATTGGAAATACATTGAAACTCTTGATTTCTTGAGCTACAAATAGGTCTTCTTGTCTCATTTGTGTGCTGGTATGTATACTCATAAATTATACAGGGCTTGTGTATATAAATATATGTAAAAAGTTTAAAAAATAGTAGCTTCGTAATATTTTTGTGTCCTAATTTTCATATTTTTCATATTTTGTTATTATGATTTCATATTTTAGTATAATTTTCTTCATATAATTCCTCGCTCTAGTCATGTATATGTTTCACCTATTTTCCAAATCTATTAACACATTTTAATAATTTATGTATCTCATCAATAGAACTCCATTTTATAAGAATATAATCACATGTTGATGGCTGATTTCACTTCATCCAAAACAAATTATAGAAATGTGTTCATGACATTATTTCCCAAGTTGCAACATCTATCCAAGAATTTAGATTTGCACCATTTGGACAAATTACAACATTTCTAACAGGTTTCACTTGGATGAGGAAATACATATGGCTGTGTGCATGGGATTAACTTACAAAAAAAAGTATGAATGAAATATATAATGGAAGAAACATGTTAAGAGACTTGTTTATTATTTTTAAAATTATCCTAATTTCTTTTATTCTTATAAATTAAATACAGTAAAAGCTCCTTATTCTCTGTATTCACAGCTCAAAATTTCTCTCTTTGCGGATACTGGTGGTATATTAAAAGAAATAGTATCTTTTATTAATGCATTGGCAACATATTTTACTGCAGCCACGTGCCAAGGCGACTTTTACAAAGAGCGATTCAAACCAAATGGACAAATTAATATCATAGTAAAACAAACCTTATTGTCATTAAGCCTAAAGTTTGTTGTTAAAATCCACTGCCATTGTATTTCACCTGCTGCTAGGTTCGTTATAAATGCCGCCCTCGCCACGATTAGTGTTTTATTGTTTCAACTTACCATTGCAATAATTTTGATTGAATAACACATGTCTCGATACTAATAAAATTCATTGTTAAAATGATTGAGGTGGATAGTCATAAAATAAAATAAGTTAAAATGTACCTTCTTAGGTACATTTTAACTTATTTTATTTTATAACACATGTCTCTTCTGCTTTGTTGCCAATCTATAATATCGAGTAAAAGGAAAGAAAATTAGTACCGAAGCAGAAAAAAAGTAGTGTTGCCGTTTAAAGTAATAACATAAATGCTTGATTGTTTACACGTTGGAGAGTTGTTTGCGTTTATATCACGCTGTTTCAATGTTAATGAATCAACTGTACGATTAATCAAGAAATCCTAAGACAAATAAGGAATTCTATTGTTGAATTAAAAGCTGAATATCAATCTGAATTGGAAAACCTTTTAAAAGCGGCAAAACAGAAAAAAATTACTAACTCCTTTCAGTCCTTACATAAGCCTGACAGCAATAATTAATAGAAATTGTTCAAAATTACTCATTAATTGATTTAATTTTGATAATTTTAATTTTATTTTGGAACCTTGGAACATATCCCCTATATACCCTTACAAATTACCATTCCATATTTGCGGAACATATCCCCCGCGAACAATGAGCTTTTACTGTATTTTATTAAGAAATATTCTGCTTTGCTTATCATTCCTCCCTTCTACAAAGTACAAATAAAAATGGGTAATATGAACATTACAAATTTATTTATTCAATGCAAGTCTAAAACACATAATTTAATAAAAATCCTTAACTAAATTTAACTACATGACCAACTATAAGATATCTTGTTTTAACTTCTTATCATGCTCTGTGTAAATTTGAAATATGTATATTCTTCACACAGCACATGTTCTGAAGTTTCCAAAAAATTAATTATAATAATTTAACAAAATTTTAAATGTTTCAATATGTCAAGTAGCCAACACTAAATTAGTTGTATTGACCTGTGCAATTAGTGCAACTAATAACACAGGATCTCTGGCTATACCACAGCTAGAGTACAGAGTCTGGATCAAGGTCCACTTAGTCTTATGAGGGCAAATGAGTAGTAGGTAGACCTACTTGAATTTGAGAAATAATAATATTAACAAAACTGAAACTAATATTTAATTTTAGGAAGTGATATTTTGAGGTTATTTTAATTATATTATTTTTAGTCCGATCATCTTATGTCAAACAATTGAGGTAAGATGATCAATTAACAAAACTGAAACTAATGTTTATGGATTGTATCACATCAACATATATCCTTTATAATAATATGTTGCACAGTGACATCCACTTCACTCACATTTCCATAAATAATGTAAGTATTTTAAATTCAAGTGCATTAATTGAAAACTTCAGAATTATATCCCAAATTAGAGTTTGTGTCTACTGTTACATATTTAAAGTAATATTTAAATCTTAAAAATGCAAAATATGCAGGGTTGCCATACCATTTATAAATTTAATTGTATTGTTGAGCCTGAGTTATACATATGTCAAGTGGGAAGAAGAAAAAAAAAACAAACTCAGAATTACTAACAAATCAGATTTAGATAATAAGTAATATTTTTAGCTCTCCTGATAGAATACAGATGAAAGTAATAATATAACTAATGATATATGTTTATTAATTTAAACAAATATTTTTAAGGACAAAAATTCTTTCAATTAGGAACAATACCAAAATGTGTAGTATAGTAGGCACTAGACCTATTTGCATAAACTGGGAGTTTTTCAAACTGAATTAATATTCCACAAGGAATATGCATAAAGTTACTGCAATTATAATACAGAACCATGAATTGCCTTATAATAAAAACTGACAAATCATATTAATACAGTAGAACTTCACATGAAAACAACACTAAGAAGATATTGAACATTTTCAACTTGACCCTGGTTCAAAGAAATCACACATTTTGGCTTCTTGTACTTTCCTTTGCAATAAGTGCAAACACCTCACTTTTTTTAATTTATTGATGTATTCACAGATTTTTAATTACAACTTTTTGCATTAATGTAATGTCTACACAAATTGATTGCACTTAACACTTAACTCAGTTTAAATGCTTCAAGAGTCAAGTCGTAATGTGGATCATTATAGCCTCTCTTATAAATTTCAAGTTATTTTAATTTCCTGATTTTTTCAACGAAAGAGTGTCCCGGTTCAAAATAATTGCTATTATTTTGGATATTTGCATCGTGTATTCTTATTTATCCTATTGTTTCCACTGAAGTGGATATGTTATTATTATTATCATCATCATCAGCCTTTAACAGTCTTTATCATTTGAAGTAAGTTGCACTCTGCTGCATTGCCACTACTGTCTTTGTAACTACAGTTCAGCTACCAGCCCTTGTTGCCAAGCTATGTTTAACAAACTCACCATGTGTTCATATTGACATTCCATTTTAAAAATACAATGTTTCTATTGCTTGTTCACATAAAACACATGTATATTTATGAACTTTGGTATATATTTGGTACATATATGTATATATAAGGTTTAATTACTTATTTTAGAAATTCACACTATGAGGTATATTCATTTAGGTAAAATTATTTAACTTTTCAATTACACTTAGCCAGGACATATAAATAGATAGATCATTGATTGATTAATGTCTTGACATCATCTGATTCCTATTAGCCAATTTTGTCGGTCCATCCAATCTCTTGGTTGTAGATGTTCTCCTTCATGTATAAATGTATTCCCTGACTCCAGGAGATTTTAGGTCTTCCTCTGCCTCATCTTCCCTCGGGTTTCCATTCCAAAACACATTTGGTAGCCGATCCTCTTCCATTCCATTCCAAAACACATTTGGTAGCCGATCCTCTTCCATTCACTGGACATATCTTTACCAACTTAATTGTGAGTTTTAATATACTATAAAAAAGTGTCTTCAATCTTCATTTTCCCCCTTATAATTGAGTTTGTAATTTTTTCTCTACCTGAAATTCTTGCTGCCCTTCATATAAAATCCATTTTCATTGCCAAAAGATACTTATTTGTTTTTGTTGTTAATGGCCAAAGTTCTGCTCCATAAGTAATCATGCTTTTAACAATTGTATGATATATATATATTAATTTTATTTTTATTACTTATATTTTTATCCCACAATATACCATTGAGGCAAGCAATTGTAAATTTTCCTTTATTATTTCTATTTCGTATTTCCTCTTCATAACTTCCATTTTTATTTACTTTAATTCCTAAATATGTGATTTCACTAATTCCATTACAAGATTTTATTGTTTCTCCAGTCTCCAAAATTAAATTTTGTTCTGGTTCACCAATTGATAAATATTTTGTTTCCTTCATGTTCAAAATCAATCCCCATTTATCATATTCTTCTATTAATATTCTACTCATCATCATCATCCTGCCAGGTATTAATTAGTCCTAGAAGAACTGTTACGGCCTGAGAAAGTGGTTTTTGTGCCATGTTTTCATAGGTCGACCAAGTGACCATTTCCCATTTGGACAGTAGTTCATTATTGCCTTGGGGATCCTGGATCTAGCCATTCTTGAGACATGTTCCTTCCAGTTTAGCTGATATCTGGAGATGTAGTCCAGTATTGGTGACACATTAAGTTCTTGAAGGATTTCTACATTTTTTCTTTCGATCCCATTTGGTTTAGGCAAATCTCATCTCACAAGCTGTTAGTCTGCTTTTATCTCTCGTCCTTATAGTCCACGCTTCACTCCATATATTCTAAATCTTCATAATCTTGTGCAATTAATAATTGACTTACAAATATTTATGTATAAAACTGAATTATGAGAACCAAGTTATGTGTAAAGCAGGTTCAACTGTATAAGAGGGATAATTTAAAGAATAATGTCTATTAAACTTCTGGAGGTACTGGAGAAAAAATCATCATCATCATCATCATCCAGGGATTAAGCATTTGGCTCGTTCCTGTTTCATGAAAGCTAGAATTGTTAAAATTGTTTGACCAATTCAGACCAGAGAAAAATAATATAGTTTATAATTAAAGTAATACATTTGTATGGATGTTATAAAAATTAAGAAAAATAAGAGGTAAGAAAAATCTGCATTTTTGCATTCAGGTAATTTGGAAGTCTTCCATAAATGTTATGTTTTCTACCTGATAAAAAGATTGGAGTTTGCAATAAAAATAATAAGTGTATATACATAATGAAAGTATTATTTTGAGATATAATATACACAAAACAGATGCTATTAAATTAAAATTAATATATTTTAGATATAAGCTGTCACTGATATGAAGTCATCCATTGCGATCTTTGATTGGAAACAATAAACATTAAAACATAACAATGTCTAACAAACACAGATTCTAAAATATATTTTGAAATAGTACATTTTACAAAGCTACTTACTGTAGGAAATTATTGAAAGCATGATACTGTCAAAATAAATAGTAATCAATTGAGTTGGTGTTTACTTGATGAAAATCCATATTTATTAATTAAATAAAAATAAAATGTAGTTTTATTTTTATTTAATTAATAAATAAATAGTAGTTTTAAAAAACTAAAACAACACGCTTTGTTAGAAAACCGAACTAAAAAATGAAAAATAATTTTAATTTCCAACATGCTTGGGATAAAATTAAATTGGTCAACAAATAACTCATCTCCAACACATATAGAATAAAACTAGAGTTATCAACAAAAAGAAAATAATTTTACCATCAAAAGCGTGGGGTGCTCTATATCAATTAATATATTTGATAATAAACAGATATTGGTAAAAGTAAAGTCTCTAAGAAGAAAATGTAAAAATCATAAAAAGCACCCCACGCTTTTGATGGTAAAATAATTTTCTTTTTGTTGATAACTCTAGTTTTATTCTATATGTGTTGGAGATGATTTTTTTGTTGACCACTTTAATTTTATCCCAAGCGTGTTGGAAATTAAAATTATTTTTCATTTTTTAGTTCGGTTTTCTAATAAAGCGTGTTGTTTTAGTTTTTTAAAACTATTATTTATTTTTTAGTTTTAATATTTTACAGAATAAGATAAAAATGTAAATATCTTTAAATTCGATACTATTGTAGTATGAGCTAAAAGTAATACTCTTCTAAAAAAAAATCCTCCCAGCCAGATTTGAACCAGCGACCTATGGATTACTGAAATTATATACCACTACAGTTCACCACTCTACCAACTGAGCTCTTACAACGATTGACTAAAAAGTCGACAAGTCCGCAACCTATTATACCAGTTTTCATTTTTTTGATTTTCTGATGATTCTGGCCAGTATTTTAGAAACAAAATATGAAATTATTGTATTGTCACGGGTCCTTTACAAGTATACAAAGTTTCAAGTCGATCCAATGTTTCTAAGTGGGTGAAAATCGTGTTCAAAGATTCCGTTACATAGATACAAAGACACTTTATTTGATTTTCTGACGATTCTGGCCAGGATTTTAGAAACAAATATGAAAATATTGTATTGTCACGGGTCCTTTTCAAGTATACAAAGTTTCAAGTAGATCTAATGTTTCTAAGTGGGTGAAAATTGTGTTCAAATATTCCGTTACATAGATACAAAGACACTTTTTTTGATTTTCTGATGATTCTGGCCAGGATTTTAGAAAATAAATATGAAATTATTGTATTGTCACGGGTCCTTTACAAGTATACAAAGTTTCAAGTTGATCCAATGATTTTAAGTGGGTGAAAATCGTGTTGAAATATTCCATTACATAGATAGATAGGATACAGGTCAAGCTAATGTAAAGCATGTAAAAATTAAAATATTTTGTGAATTGAAAAAAAGGGTATATGTGATGCATATAGTGTATTTGTATGCATACATTAATTTAAAAGCAATTTTAATAATCAGTAACAATCTACTTTGTGACAGTTAGAACGATAATTAATATTATTATTTTATTTGGGTATACTGAAGGATCTGTCACTTGCGCTGGTTCAAGTCCCCATGGAGAAGGAATTTTAGCCAGTATCGGACTGGAGCACATCCAGCATCATGAGGAATTTGGGTATCTGCAATAAATAGCAGATCCAGGCTGATAAAACTAGCTATAATGGCTCACCACATGTCATTCCTATATTGACTGAATGATCATCCACCTTTTTAATTAACATGTGGATGTGAGACCAGTAGCCAGATGGTATGCCAAGTGCCTTCTAGGTCTGACATGGGATGGAAAGAAGGATCTGGCCCAGTCAGTAGAATTTGAGGAGGGGGCTAACTAGTAAACACCTATGCTCAAAAGATTAAATTTTTTAAAAGAAGAATTATAACATCAGATGGTAATTATTATTATCAGCTATTTTTAAAATAAATATATCTCACAGCATTAGTTTACTAATTGTGCAACAATGAATTATAATCTGTAATTTTTTTAAATTATTTTTAATTCAGCAAATGTTTCTGACAAATCCTGCAAGTTCACCAGCAGCTCTGTTGACAAGTCCTACTCCGATGTCCATGTCATGACCCCTGGACAATGTAGCAGTGATACGGGTAAGGGAGCAAACCTCTACAGAAAACATGTTTGTCCAGAGGCATATAGGTCTTACCTTGCTCTAGACATTTAACTTACTGACAAGTTTCATAAAGGAAAGCCAGACAGATCTTCTGCCATCAACTCATAATCAGAAAAGATACAATGATGATGAGGACATCAAATCAAGAGATTTCTGGACTAAACCTAAAGTGAAACCGGAACAAGCCAAGTTGTGGCCTAACACCATGGAAGATAAATCAGGATGCTGAATTCAGTTAAGAAATATTTTTGGATTTGTTTTATTTTGTTAAAGGGACAATTAGTTTAGAGACATATTTTACTTTCAATGCTATCTTTAAAACTTTTATTCATTACACGCTTTATATTAGCTTGACCTGTATCTATCTATCTATCTATCTATCTATGTAACGGAATCTTTCAATGCGATTTTCACCCACTTAAATTCATCGGATCGACTTGAAACTTTGTATACTTGTAGAGAACCCGTGACAATACAATAATTTCATATTTATTTTATATTAATCCATTCACCTCAAAAGACGAGGTAGACTCGCCAGCAGTTAATGGCCTTCAACTCAGAAGACGAGGTACACTCATTTAAGTCTGCTGCTATATATTTTGCAATATTTTGTTAACATTTTTTTAATAGTACAGGAATGTGATTTTGCCTTCACTCTTATTGTGATCTTATGTACCTTATCTTTCGTTTGTTTTCAATGTCTGAAAATAGACAATATAATTTATGGTAATTTAAATCCGGTTTGTGGGGAAATGCATTGAACATTTAAACCTGAAGTGAATGGGTTAATGTAAATTATTGGTTTTACTGCTTTAATATTGTAAAATGTTTGTTCAATATACTTTTAAATTTGGCACTTTTTGAAATTGAGAAAGGTTCAATACAATTTGTTCATACTGTCTCCTCTTGAAGATTTGGACAATTTTTAAACAGAAAAAAAACATGAATGAACTTCAATAAAGTATCTCTTAGAATACTATTGGTAATGTGTTTTTATAATTCAGAAAATATGGCAACCCTAGAAAGACAAATAAGCAAGAGTGAGATAGATTAAAAATGAACATTAATAAAAAAATTTAAAAACAGAATTATGCTGACCATTGACTACATTGAGTGAGGGCATGCTACATTGTACTTGCTGAAAAACAAATGGGGGAAGCAGAATAGTGGAATATACAAGTAGAAGAAGAAATTAAATTACCATAAGTCAACTGAGGCTAGAGTATTACACACACACAAGCAGCACATTTCTGGAATGGGACCACAAATATAAACAATGTAGAGATCATCAAGATAGTAAAGGAAAAACAACACTTCAGCCAATTTCAAACATTAAGCAATTGTAATATTTACAATGGCACTATGTTTCATTCAGAGAGAATAAAAGTCGAAGTAAACTATTCTTTCAATGTCTTTATCTCAGTACATACAAGTACATTATTGCTGTCAATAAAATTTGGGATTATAATGATAAAAAGGAACAAATGTGGAATAAATTTCTCAATATTCAACTTACAGTAGGAACAAAAATTCAATCAGGAAATTGGCCCAAATGGGGATAATGTTAATCAAGTACATGAGAGGTAATAGATTAACTTCAATAAAAAATTCAATTAAAACCAATAGAATAAATATTTCATCATTTGTTTTGTAGGTTTGAAGTCACTTATATTTACTCCAAGGTTAATTGCAATGTAAAGTGATAAGCTCGAGCATCTAGATATTTTGTTAGGGATAAGCTATCTACATGTTTATTAGCATTATATGTTTTCTGTGATATGAGAACCTACAGTTTTCATTTCTTCTCTGAATTCTCAAATTTTTCCGATCAGAAAAATTGTATTTTTTTTTCTATGTTGATCAAGAACTGGAGCTCTACACTAGAGGTCAGCAACCTTAATTAAGGGAAATCCCAGTAATATTTTTTTAGTAAGAGTTGACTAATGCAGTCTGGAGAGCTTGACAAGCACTGAATTAGATCATTTTTGAAGAGAAAAATTTACCTTAACTGGGAATTAAACCCAAGCCCTCTGCTTTATGCACCAGTGCAATGACCAATATGCTATCCAGGCTTCCTAGTTCAAATACAAAAAAAAATCTTTTCTCTCTCTTATGCTCCGAGTAGAGCAAACTTTCTTTCACAATGCAACTGGGTCATTTTTAATTCAAGAAGACTTTACGATAGGATAATTAATATTACTACTATAGGTGTAAAATTATTATTATGATGTTGCATGTAAATTTGTACATTCTCATTAAATGATAAATCATTTTAAAAAATATTTGTGCAAGAGAGAGAAAAATGTTTATTTAAACTAGAAAGCTTAAATATCTCAATGGTAGATAAAGTCAGATGTCTTTGGTTCAATTCCCAGTTCAGATAAAAAAAATTCTCTCTTCAAAAATTATTTATTGTTCAATATGAGTGTATAAATTTACATAAAATATCATACTAAATTAGATATGAGTAAATGTAAATAAAAAACATATACATAAAAAATATTTGTAACGACCAACAGAAATTAATAAATGACTAAATAACTTACATATTTTACGACTGTAAACTTAACTTGAGCATTGTTACTCATTCTACATTGTCTGATGACATATTGTGGTGTATGCGCAGAACTTTGAAAGAATATCTTATTATTGCTATTGTGAATTAATATCATCTGGAGAGCCAGAATGTCATACTCAAAGAGCCAAACTAGACCCATAAGCCATAAGTTGCCAATCCCTGCTCCAGAACATTGAGGGGCAATTAAATAAAATAAATAAGTTCATATAAGCTTTAATAGAAGCAATAATATAACTAATCTTCGTGCGACCCCAAGAAAAAATTACCATGGAGTACATACAGTTGACTATTAGTTGCACTGTATTAATGAATTTACATTATACCCACAACATATTACTGTAGTTTTGTATTTGATAGCAAATGTTTCAGAAAATAACCTTCAGATAGTCAGGGATTTAAATTCACAAAATTCATTTTAAATCATTACTAAATACTTTGGTAAATTTACCATGATCTGTGCAAATTAAATGCTTCATTTTATTTGTCTGGAATAATATTTTATATATCGGTAGGACATTCTCAGATGCATCCATTAAGGTCAGTATTCGGAAAGAAAAAAGAAAATTGAAAATTTAGAACTATTTATTGAAAGAAAAGGGATTATTTTAACAATGATGTATAATTCTACATCTCGCACAAAATCATCTTCAAGTAAAACATAGGCATGTTTAGTCCCTTTGGCCACGACTATCTCCACTCTATGGGGCTGTTGATTACACATTTGACTAGAAATAACTTTAAATTAAACCTCAAAACGCTAAAATCAGAAAAATTAAAGAAATATTCTTTCATGTGACAATACAAGTGGCATAAATTTCAAGTTTTAAAACTGCAAATTTAATCAGCAACAATTTTCAGAACTTTCTTTCAGACTTTGTTTAGTTTAGGGTATATAGTCAACTGTCTTTAATTACTTCTACTATATCTTCTCTGTGAATGATCTATAGACCAAAATAATTCTTATATTTGCTTCCTTAAATATTACTGTGAAAATTTCAATTATAGTAATGCAATAATGTCTGATTATGCTTCAATCCAGTAATTTTTTTTCCTTCGCTAATTTTATAATAAAGCAATATTTTAGGAGTTAACAATTAATTATTATTCTTCTGAATAATTCTATGATATAATTTTTGATTATCATAAAACAAATATAAGAATTACATTAAACACACAAATAACACAATATTTTAAACACTTATCTTAGTCAGTAAGACAGTGAACACATTTAACTAGGAATGTATAGTGTTTTAATATTTATTTTTATTATTATTTTAAAAGTATAAAACTTACCCTTTAATTTGGCACGGACTTTGTTGGCAGTTTTTTTAATGTCAGCCATCAAATCCTCCAGCTCCTGTTTGACTTCTGCAATAAACAAAAACAAATGGGATAAGTTAAATCTCTCTCTTTCACAGTACTATTAGCTAGTTGTACAATCTCAAACAATTTATGTAATTGATTTGGTCATTCCAAAAAGGACCTTTCTCCAATTAAAAAAAAAGTTAACTAAAATTCAACTTTCTTAGATCATCATCCGAGGTAGCATGCTGCCTTGTCACACAGTGGGCCGGGTTCGATCCCCGGTCGCGGCATTTTTCTGGGTGAGGTTTTTATTGGGGTTTTTCCTCACCTGTAAGACAAATGTCAGGAAACGAAATCATATGGCCATCATCTTCATCCTTGTCATTATCATCATCATCATCACCCGTGTGGAAAGCAACGGGAAGCTACCACACATACAATTCCCTAGTAAAGCTGCAAGCATAGCATGAAAATGCTATGATTGCAGTGAAGGACCTGCCTTTGGGCAAAATTACTATGGATGGATGACATCATCATCCAGCCTGGTTGCTCGTTCCGGTTTCATGAAAGCTAGAATTGTTAAAATTGTTCATACCATCTTCTGTGTGGGCATCCAACATTTCTCCTTCTGTGCAGTTTATAATTTAGCAATAATTTTGGAAATCTTTCTTCAGGCATTATATCAATGTTCTTTCCAGGCATTCCTATATTTAATTAATCGGTCTGTAAGTTTGAAAATATTTAGTTCCTTTCTTATATCCTCATTTCTTTTCGTATCCAGCAGAGTATATCCTGCTATATTTCTTAAAAATCTCATCTCAGCTGCTTCCAATTTTTGTTCTCGTCTTTTAGTGATCGTCCAACATTCTTCTCCATACATCAATACAGGAACAGCCATTACTTTATAAAATTTCATTTTTGTTTCTTTTCTTGTGTTTTTAAGAGTTCTTTTAATAGTGCCACACATTAGATTAAATTTATTTATTTTGTTATTAATATCTTCTTACATACAAAGGACGTTCCTCCAACTTTCATACAGAGCTGCGGTTGATCATTTCATTTTTAGTTTCATGCTAAAATGCCCTTATTCCAGGATAGAAGACCCTTCTAGCAATGGTCTCGTCAATTACTTGTGCTTGGAGAAGGACATTTTAGCAGTGACCAATTCAATTTCAGTAAAGGTATCCTATTAAGAGGCTACAGAGGCCTAAGGCAAATAGGATTCAAGAATAGACATATTCTGAGCCAATGTTATGAGACAGTCATTCCTGAACTCTGGCCAATATTAAAGGTGGACCCTAGGTGCTATCTTTAAGAAAAATGTTTCTTTCCGCTTTCATAAACATGTTATTGCCTGAAATACATTAACTATACCATGTGCAATATACAAAAAAATATATATTTTGCAATTTTGTTTTTTATATGGTTGAAAATATAGCCATGTATCACATTAAGGTTATATAGGTATATTCAATGAATTCGTAAGTATACTGCAAATTCAAATGATTGAATTATGAAATTTATGAATGCAATTCAAAGTAACTATAAATTTTATAAACTAGTACACTATATCAAGGGCATATATAAAATGGATAATGATAATAAAATGACAACCCGGAATTCAGAGAGAAAAAATCCCAGTCAAATTAGTTGATACCAAAATTTGAAGTCAAAACCACCCAAATACAAGTCTTAAATACTATCATCTGAGCCAATTTCATTAATGATACATTTATTTTTTTTATAGAAATACATTTAATAATACATATGAATTCAAAAGTTTTAAATTTAATAAATTGATATACTATGTATAAGTGAGACTGTATACATTTACAATGCCTTTCACCGTAGAGTTGACCATTGCACAGCGGCCGGCAACCTATGATAACCAAGTTCCAGGCACTGCAGCCGACTTGAATCCCCTTTGTAGGAGCGCGGGAGCCATTCAGTCAGTCTCACTGCAGTTTTGTTTCAATTTGGTTGTGCTTTGAAGTGCTTCATATTAAAAGTTATTTCTATATTAATGTTATAAGTGTCATTGTGCTTGATATTAAACGTGATTTCTATATTACTGCTGGTGCTATAGGACCATATTTCCAACATCTCATGTGATAAAGCATGTGATTACATTTCTTTGTAATTTTACTCAATTGTATACAGTCATTATCATTGTACATTATTTATTTGTAATGAATTGACTGCTATTATGTATATCATCGGTAGCTATTGATGTGCCGACCGCCATGCAGCGTGAGTTTTGCTTTCAATTTGCCAAGAAATGGGCCATCAGCAGTTGTTAACGCCAGCCATGCAATAGGCAACTCGACAGTGAAAGACGTTGTTATAGAATACTATGCTTATTAATGAATTTGAAACAAATGTTCTATTCTAACAGTCTTACTAAAAAAACCACTTATACAGACTTTCATCGGGTATTTAGTTATATATTGTATAAGCCTTATATAGATCATGTATAATTTCCTTACCAATAAATATTGTATAAGAGCCGGATTGCAATACAATCCTTATACACAATACGTCATAATTACTATATTCATTATCATTATGACGTCAGAACATATTACGCGCAGTTTGTAACAGAAAGAAAATAACATCAACTAATGAATAATTATGAAAGAAATGAGTATGGACAAGAATAAATTGAGATCCCCAAATTGGTAACATAAGGGAAAAAATATGTATGTTTTAATTTATTTACATTTTACATTAAGCTATGTCAAAAATATTGTATAACAGATTCACAGATAATGTGCTGCCATCTAATGGCAAGAACTTCGAAAAAATTGTTTCCTTTACTTATGAATTACTAGCCAATACCCGGCATGCGCTTGTAACACCTAAATGAATTAAATGTGTTTTTATGTTTCGTTAAATAAATAATAAAAAAATTATAAATTTATAATGTAATTATCAGCTTAGTGATTGTTTGGTCGGCTTAGAGGTAAATTATGGGTAATTTGATCGTTTTAGAGATAGATTAATCAGTTTGAGGGTAATTTTATCATTTTAGAGGTAGCTTGATCGGTTTACAGGTAGTTTCTCGTCTTAGAGGTAGTTTAATTGGTTTATTGGAGTTTTGGCCTTTATGGAGGTATTTGATTAGCTACTGGTAATTTGGTTGTTATAGAGGTAGTTTCATCAGTTTCAGGGTAGTTTGGTTGGATCGGTTTGTACTTTTTAGATTATGTTTTGGGTTAGGTTAGGTATCGGTTGGTCAGGAATCAGCTAGGTATAGGTCTGGTTCAGTTAGGTCGGGTTAGGTTAGGATAGAATAGGTTTAGTTAGGTTCGGTTCGGTATGGTTCTGTTGGGTCAGGTTTAGATAAGATTTAGTTCAGGGTTTGGATCTGGGCTTAAGTTTGGATTCAGTTTTCCCTTCAGTTTTGGTTTTGGGTTTTTGTTTTAGGTTTGGGTTCAGGTTAGGTTAAGCACGGTTGGGTTATGTTTAGGTTCGGGTTAGATTCAGTGTAGGTTCAGTTGGGTTCAGGTTAAGTTCAATTCTGGTTGAGGTTATGTTCAGGTTAGGTTTATGTTAGGTTCATGTTAGGTATAGGTTAAGTTCATGCTAGTTTCAAGTTCGGTTCAGGCTAGGTACAAGTTAGGTTCAGGTTAGGTATAGACTAGGTTCAAGTTAGGTTCAGGATAGGTTTGGCTACATTCAAGTTAGGTTGAGGTTATGTTAATTTCAGGTTAGGTTCAAGCTAGGTTCAGGTTAGGTTCAAAGATTCAAGTTAGGTTCATGTTAAGTTCAGGTTAGGTTCCAGCTAGGTTCAGGTAAAGTTCAGATTAGGTTAACATTAGGTTCAGACTAGGATCAAATTAGGTTTAGGTTATGTTGAAGTTAGGTTCAGGCTAAGTTTAGGCTAGAATAAATTTAGGTCCAGATTAGGTTCTGCTTATATTCAGGCTAGATTCTGGTTAGGATCAAGCTACGTTAAGGTTAGATTCATTTTAAGTTCCAGCTAGGTACAGGTTAGGTTAAATATAGGTTCAGGCTAGGTTCAAGTTAGATTCAGATTAGATTCACGCTAGATTCAGGTTAGGTTACGTCTAGGTTCAGGTTAGGTGTAAGTTAGATTCAGGATACGCGCCAGTTAGGTTCAGGCTAGGTATATGTTAGGTTCCAGGCTAGGTTAAGCTAGGTTCAGATTAGGTTCAGGATAGATTCAGGTTAGGTTTAGTTTAGGTTCAAGTTAGGTTCTGGTTAGGTTCAGTTATGTTTGGTTACGATAAGTTCGGTCAGGTCCGGTCAATATAGGTAATGTTTGGTCGGGTTGGGTCAGTATAGTTCAGTATAGTACAGGTCAGGCAGTGTCATTTAAGAGTCCAAAAAGCTACTTTATTTTCACGTTTATCACTAGAAAGGGTGATTTTTAAAGGTGTAAGAGTTGAGTACCCTAACTCTCTTATAGCCTACGTTTATCCCAGGAATCTCCTGAACATTCTTTTTTTCAAAATACCCCATCAAAATCGGATGAACGGTATGGCAGCGCATAAAATACGAACTAACAAACAATTTTTATATATTAGATATACAATGTTTTAAGAAGCGTTTTTGCGCAATAATGTGTTTTGTCGTACTTACAGCAATGGCGACCATGAATGAAAGTTCAACTTCCTACATTTCGGGATTGCCAAGCTAAATAACTATACTGTAATATTACATATTACAAATCACGTACGGGATGTAAAAGCACTGCCCTTTAAGTATACTACATACAATGTATATAGAAAAATATATCCAAAGGGTAGTGTTAATATGCATTATACGAAACAAATCACTGCACTTTTAAAGAACTGAACTTTATTTGAAACAATATAAAACAATAAATACGTACTTGTCGTCACTTTAAAACTGATTGGTGTCACGGCCTGCTGTAGTCTCAACTAGTAAACATTGCACACTGTTAACGTTAGTCAGTTGTTTATAATGAACGCAAATATTTCCAACAAAGATGATGTTATTTTACTATTATTTATTATTTCGAAAACACCATCGCCCAAAAAATAATGTACAACGGGCGTTTATGAAGTGTTTTACAGAATCTCGGAAATTAAATTTTAAACATTTCCTCGCTTCTGTAAAAACCACTTCCCAACCTCGCATCGTAATATACTATAACAAAACGTTCAAAATAGTGGGAAATTTTAGCAAAAAGAAAACTGTAATAATAAAATTGTACCAAAAATATTTAAATAACTTAATGGGTTATTGAAAAAATATAAAATAATAATAATAATAAAGCGCCAGGAGTGTCTTTAACCTAAATTTATTCAAAATTTCAGACTACAGGCGACGACAGAATAACTATTTAGGAAAAAAATCCATATTTTGAAGGGGATCGAACCCGGGACCTCACGGACTAATGACCATGGGATTAATGAAAGTTGTTTCGCAAAATATTACCTTTATAATCAAAAGCATTATTTTTTGTATCAGCATATGTATAATATTATATATGAATGGTGTAAAAAAGTTTTGTTAAAATAATATTAAGAAGTATTTAAACTAAATTCAGGTTAAATTTGTCTCAGCAAGTATTATAGAACATATTTTTTAGTGAATCTGTGCACCATTTTAAAATATATCAAGAATGAATGTAACAAAAGTTTTTTATAATGCCTTATTTTCCTAGCAATTGCATTATTGATATTATTTAAGTCTTGTGTGCCCATAAAACAGTCAAAGTTTTGCATTTTGCGTGAAATTTAAGAAAAACTTTCATCAATAACACAAGACAATAATCAACTGATCATTGGGTTCACCATTTTCTCTTGTTGTTAGGGATGCAAACGATACATCGATGTTTCAAACACATCGATGTATCGTTCATAAACATCGATGTTAAAACCCCTAACGATACATCGCTTTTTATTAACGATATTTTGTCATGTCTAACGCCATCTATTGTATTATTTTCGCTGCTCGTTCGCTTCCTCAGCCAAAAACAGATGCGTTAGAAATGTGGAATGACATGAAAGTTTTATTTCCTGGGCTGTATAAACTGGCGATGATATATTTCCCAGTCATAGCAACATCGGTGCCCAGTGAGCAGCTATTTTCAGAGGCTGGGGCTACGATTACCCAATAAAGAAACCGCTTACTAGGCACAAGATCGTCAAAATTGTTGTTTTTAAATTCTATTTTGCGAAATAACTAAACATTTTAAACATGTTTTTGTGTTTTGTTTTCCCAAAACATCGATATATCGTTTATAAACATCGATATTTTACTTTTGAAAACATCGATGTTCTAACATCAATATTTTTAATGAGCGATGTTGAATCCCTACTTGTTGTGCAATCCAAAAATACAAGGGGAAGACATGTGTAACGATTCCCATATGAAATTATACACCTCTTATACACTGCACAGCTAATACAGAATTAATTAGTAAGAATTTTCAATTGAGATATGTGTAAGCCTTATATAAAAGTTATACATGGTTTATTACTTGTAAAAGGGCAATCATCAAATTGAGGAAATTTCCTATAAATATCTACAACCACAAAATGCGTTCCAATGCAACCCACAGAGTTCACATCAGGCAGAGAGCTGGCATTGATGTGATCTTTTTTTATTAGTTTAAGCAAAACTTTGCCAGACCAGGTTGCATAGATGATATGTATTTGTATTGTGTGCAGAGAAGAGTATAGAATGAAATATAAATGTGTTGTGTGAGGGGTGATGATGGAGAGAAGGGATAAATTAACCCAGGTGCTGACACTTAGCCAATTCATTTCAAAAAGCACCAAGCATACTTCACGACAGACGAATCACTATTAACAGAACCACCATGCATTTTCAACATGTCTGTTGAGAGATACCTAGGAACAGGCCTACAGAATTGGCTCGAGAAATGTGTCAATACGAGAAAGTAGTTTGTTTAACGTGTATTTTACGACCGGAATAATAGCGGAAGACATGGATATGATAAGCTAACTTCAGGAAGAATATAAGAAGGCTGAATTGAACACGAACATGGGAAAGTGTGAATATCTGGTAGTGCGGGATGATAAAATTGAGAATTTACCTGTAGAAGGTAAACAAACTGAAGGTGTTAATATAGCAGAATAACTGGGTGATATTTTTAACAAACGAGGGAATAGAAGTGATGAGATTATAATGATAATAAATAAAGGGAAGGTAAAGATATGGTCATTAAACTATATTTTATGGAATAAAAAAGGAGAAAAACAAAAAACGAAGATATACAGCACTCTAGTTCAAAGTATTATGTTGCATGGGTTAGGAGGGGGTATGGGATATAAGTAGCTGGAATAAATTAAGCTATATTAACACTGATTTTTTTTCTTGAGGACTTCATGTAAAACGCGGCTAGATAAATAGGAGTGATGTGATAAGAGAAAAAATGAAAATGGAGAGAGATATACTTGATGATGTTAAGAAAAGACAATTAATTTGGTTTGGTCATGTCAATAGAATGAAGGAAGAAAGACTCCTTAAAAATGTATTAAAGTGGATGGCATCTCAAAGAGAATATCGAGGTCCCCAACAACACAACTGGAGTGACGACGTTAACGAAGGCAATGACGACAAGATACATGCATATTGAATACCAAAAAACTATAGACTCAGAAATGAGAGATGGCGATAGCTGTAGCAATCCATGAAGAAGAAGATATTTTTAATCCAGACATCTAGTTCACAATCTAATGATTAAAAATTGTGTCCCACACCACATCTCCTAACACCTCATCAGGTAATGAATTCAAATCCATTAGGAGGCAGGTATGCCAATACTTGACCTATCTATAAGACATTATAAAACTAGGAAGCTAAATGTTATATTTATATCTCTTGGTATCAACCTGCTTATTCTGTTTTGGAACAATAATATGTGAAACAAAACTGCTTTGTATTAAATTCTTAATTATTTCTCTCATGAATGAGTGAAAGAGTGAGCGAGTGAAAGAGTGAGCGAGCGAAAGAGCGGACGGACAGACGAACGAACGAACGAACCGTATGTACGTACGTATGTATGTACGTACGTATGTACGTATGTACGTATGTACGTATGTATCTATGTATCTATGTATCTACGTATGTATCTATGTATCTACGTATGTATCTACGTATGTATCTACGTATGTATCTATGTATGTATGTATGTATGTATGTATGTATGTATGTATGTATGTATGTATGTATGTATGTATGTATGTATGTATGTATGTATGTATGTATGTATGTATGTATGTATGTATGTATGTATGTATGTATGTAGTATGTATGTATGTATGTATGTATGTATGTATGTATGTATGTATGTATGTATGTATGTATGTATGTATGTATGTATGTATGTATGTATGTATGTATGTATGTATGTATGTATGTATGTATGTATGTATGTATGTATGTATGTAGTATGTATGTATGTATGTATGTATGTATGTATGTATGTATGTATGTATGTATGTATGTATGTATGTATGTATGTATGTATGTATGTATGTATGTACGTACGTATGCATGCATGTACGTATGTATGTATGTACGTACGTATGTACGTATGTATGTATGTATGTATGTATGTACGTATGTACGTATGTACGTATGTACGTATGTATGTATGTACGTATGTACGTATGTACGTATGTACGTATGTATGTATGTATGTATGTATGTATGTATGTATGTATGTATGTATGTATGTATGTATGTATGTATGTATGTATGTATGATTGTATGTATGTATGTATGTATGTATGTATGTATGTATGTATGTATGTATGTAGCATTCTACTGATTTAGTGAATGCTACAGGAAACACGTGTAGATTGAGATTTTGGAATAAATTCAAAAGATAAGTAAACGTCTGTATTGAATTCAACTCCCATAACTATATGCTTTATTGTACATGTTCTTCTATATTTAAAATTTACAGTTTTTCATACCTCTAGATCCTAATAACGTTCAACAATTTTGAAAAGCACAGTATGTTATAAAAATCAAAGTAATAATTGGTTAGATTTAAAAAGGACAACATTGATATATAAAATTATTGTTACATTTTGATATGTTTACTGAAATGTCCTTAAATGTCTTAATGGTTGTTTTGTAGCTAAGAACTTCAAATTCTGAAAATTGAATCACTTCAAAAAGGTTTAAAAAGCCTAATGGGCCTAGAAAATATTTTTAAAAAGTGCAAATTCAGAAGGAATTTAAAATAATTATAAATTTGAAATCATGTTAGAAAGATTTTGATAAATTAAAATAATCCATGGAAAATTCCTAAGATAGTGAAAATTGATCAAAATTAAACGTTTTAAAACGTTTAAAACATAATTCCCCATAACTGACTAGAAAGTTGGAAGATTTAATTTGGAGCACATTACTGGATTTAATTCTTTGAAATTCACATGATACATCCATAAACATAGAGTTTCCCAATGGCTACAAATTGCAAAGTAATCAATCGCAGCTATAAATAATCCTAATAAAAATATAATTTAATATTAATATGGAAATGTTTTAAAATCAATAATTCTTGTATGCTGCTGTAGGCCTATAGTGTATAAGGACTGGATGAAGTCCTCTGAGTTTTGAAAACACAAATGAGTAATTATATGATTTAAGAAGTAGCAAAATCCAGTTATGAAAATTTAAATTAATGTTGGTAAATTGCACATCACATGACATCTTGTACTGTTATCTGGAAGTAAATGATAACCACTTCAGCTGGTTCTTAGTACGGCATGTATTAAAAAGGTGGATTAATAAGAACCATTATTCCTTTGGTGAACAGGATCTAATAATTTCATAGGATAGAACAAAAAATATTGGTAAAATTCTTTTGCATTTGTACTCTATACTGTATTGATAATTTAATAAAGTGTGCATTTTCTCAACAAGTAGCTGAACGTCAATGTGTATATGTCTTCAAGCAGAAAGAAGATAAAAGCATTAATATTTAATTTATGGTATTATTATAGTACAGGCTACATTTGATAGGTTTGTATAATTTACTTAAGGACATTAATTATGATTTATAGTTCTGTAAGGGTATGACCTATGCAGAATTTCAACTCATATTTAGGCCCTTGTCCTTAAGTCAGTGTGCCAGCTTTTCTAACTTGCTTGTTGACTTGTCCTGCCTTTTTATTTGTGCAAGGAGGAAAATTGTTGCTAGGAAACAATTATTATCTGTGATGATGAATCAGTGTTGCCAGGTTGAGAAATTTATCCCATGGCCTAGAACAGATTTAATGAAAGGGATTAGGGATTTGTTTTTATAATTTAGGATTTCTCCTTTTCTAATTTCAAACCGTTTTTCTCTTTAATTGACAGCAAGAATTATAATAATTTTTCTATGTTTCTACTATAATGTCAATAATTAGATGTTTCTGCATTATTTCGTCATCTATAAGATAAGTTTGAAATCAACTGCATTGAACAAAACGTGCATTTTTGGCTTTTAGACGCTTTAATTATAATGCATATAAATTCATTATGTTATATGTTGGTTAACCTAGGTCACTGATAGCCTCCTCTTCCACATAAATTACGCAGATAAAAACAACTTTAAAAGCACAAATTTTACAAAACTGATTTACTTATATAGTACCAATAAATCAATATAAAAGTTAAACGTTTACACACAAATACCTAAGTTCTAACCTTCACATTGGCAACATATCGATCTCCCGTAATGTATGACGGTAATAGCATCCACCGGAGCCCTAATTTACTTATGTAAACACGATTACAGGGATGGGAAGGAGGTTAAATCGGCGATCCTATTCATTTTTTTAAGCATCGAGTGGTGTTTCCCCAATAAACATGTACCCTCTTACTAATAATCCATATATAACTTTTATACAAGGTTTATACACATCTCAGTTGAAAATTCTTACTAATAAACACTGTATTAGCAGTTCAGTGTATAAGAGGTATACAACTTTACATGGGAATCGTTATACATGCTTCCAGCCTTGTTTAAGGATTGTATAACTAGACAAAATGTCGCACTTCAAGATCAACTGATTGTTTTTTTATGATATTGATGAAAGTCTTCTTAAATTTACCGCAAAATGCAACACTTTAACGACTGTTTGATGGATGCACAGGACATAAATAATATTAATAAAGCTCTGAGTAAGAAAATAATGGCATCATAAAATGCCTTTTGTTACACTCATTCTCGATTAGGCCTAATAATATTTTAAAATTGAACATTGATTCACAAAAGAATATGTTCTACAATAATTGCTGTAGACAAGATTTAACCTGAATGTAGTTTAAATGCTTCATAATATTATTTTAACAAAACTTTCTTGCATCATTAATACATAATACACATACCGATATAAAAATGTATTTAATTATAGAGGTACTATTATTGCTGCAACCTACATGTCAGCTTGATAGTCTTGTGGTTAGAGCTTCTGATTACGGTCCGTGAGGTCGTAGGTTCGATTCCCGATCAAACTGCAATGATTTTTTTTTTTTTCGCTTAAAACGTTATTCTGTTGTCGGTAACATTTCCTACTATTTTGAACGTTTTCTAACGCATCTTAAAACACTGCATATAATTCATAAGTAATGGGAAAAACTTTTATTAGTTTCCAAGAATTGTTCGAAATTCTTGACGTTAGATGGCAGCACATTATTTGTGAAACTAATTCTACGATATATTTGACATTACGTACAGGAAAATGCATATAAATTAAAACACACTTATTTTTTCCGTACCTCCCCAATTAGGGAATCTCTGTTAATTCTTATCCATACTCATTTCTTACACAATTAATCACTAGTTGATGTTGTTTTATTTCTGTTACAAACTGCGCGTAATATGTTCTGACGTCATAATGATGACGAATATGTGACGTATTGTGTGTAATGGTTGTATTGTTATATGGTTCCGGCACAACGTTTATTAGTAAGGAAATTATACATGATCTACATAAGGCTTATACATTGAATAACTAAACAACTGATGAAAGCCACTATAAGAGATTTTTATTAGTAAGACCGGTAGAATATACGTGCATAAAATTCCCAGTAGATTTTTTTGACTGGCTAGCATATCGTCACTGCCGGTAAGAAACCTCCTATGTGTAAAAAATCAAATTTTACAGAAGAGAAAAAAAAACTATTTGTGAAGTGTTTTTACAGAAGCTCGGAAATTCAAAACCTAGCTGTCGCTCGGCTTTTAAACATTTTCCTCGATTCTGTAAAAACCACTTCCCAACCTTGCATCGTAATATACTATTACATGCCGTAACACTCCATAAATGAGTGAATTATTTATGAAGAGACACGTTTCACACGTAATAAGCGATAATACGAATTAAGACAATATAAACAAAGGAAAGTAAATATTGTTAACTAATAAATGTATATAACACATTAAATAAATTATTTATGTATAAGACAGAATTTGAAACATTGAATTATAAATGAAAAAATAATAATAACTCATTAAATAACGCTCGAAGAGAAATTAGAGAAATTAAAAGGAGTTCGTGGGAAAAATATATTAGTGACCTGGAACATGATTTACATGGACAAGATGAAACCTACAAGATTCTAAAACACATTAATAATCAGGTAAAAGGTCAACTCAAATTGAATTTAATTTATGAGGATAAATGGATATCTTATTTCTAACGTCTTTGGACAGAACATTCAGATGATAAAATAAATTTATCATTAATTGGTGAAAATATAGATCCAATTTCTTTCGAAGAATTAATAACTCTTATCAATCATTGTAAATAAATAATAGTTTTAAAAAACTAAAACAACACGCTTTATTAGAAAACCGAACTAAAAAAATGAAACATAATTTTAATTTCCAACACGCTTGGGGTAATAAATTTACCATCAAAAGCGTGGGGTGCTCTTTATCAATTAATATATAATAAACAGATATTGGTAAAAGTAGAGTCTCTAAGAAGAACATGTAAAAATCATAAAAAGCACCCCACGCTTATGATGGTAAAATTATTTATCCCAAGCGTGTTGGAAATTAAAATTACTTTTCATTTTTTTTAGTTCGGTTTTCTAATAAAGCGTGTTGTTTTAGTTTTTTAAAACTATAATTTATTTTTTATTTTTTAGTTTTAATATTTTACAGAATAAGATAAAAATGTAAATATATTTAAATTCGATACTATTGTAGTATGAGCTAAAAGTAATACTCTTCTAAAAAAAACCCTCCCAGCCGGATTTCAACCAGCGACCTATGGATTACTGAAATTATATACCACTAAGAGTTCACCGCTCTACCAACTGAGCTCTTACAAGGATTGACTAAAAAGTCGACAAGTCCGCAACCTATTATACCAGTTTTAATTTTTTTTTTTATTTTCTGATGATTCTGGCCAGGATTATAGAAACAAAATATGAAATTATTATATTGTCACGGGTCCTTTACAAGTATACAACGTTTCAAGTCGATCCAATATTTCTAAGTGGGTGAAAATCGTGTTCAAAAATTCCGTTATATAGATACAAAGACACTTTTTTTGATTATCTGACGATTCTGGCCAGGATTTTAGAAACAAATATGAAAATATTGTATTGTCACGGGTCCTTTACAAGTATACAACGTTTCAAGTCGATCCAATGTTTCTAAGTGGCTGAAAATCGTTCAAAAATTCCGTTACATAGATACAAAGACACTTTTTTTTTATTTTCTGATGATTCTGGCCATGATTTTAGAAACACGGGTCTTTTACAAGTATACAAAGTTTCAAGTCGATCCAATTATTTTAAGTGGGTGAAAATCGCGTTGACAGATTCCGTTACATGGATAGATAGATACAGGTCAAGCTAATATAAAGCGTATAAAAACAAAAAAAAACTCCTGACACTGATAATATTAATAATGAAATAATCAAATTTGCTCTATTCAACTAAAACAACGTATCTTAGATTTATTGAATATATGTTGGAAGACTGGTCATATCCCAGAAGAATGGAATATGACCAAAATATATCCTATTTATAAAAAAGGAGATCGTCATTATTGTGAAAATTACAGAGGATTAAATGTGTTGGGTATCTGTTATAAAATCTATGCATCTATGTTGAAAAACAGTTTAAATTAAATTATGGAAAATATGTTTCTAGAAGCCCAAAGTGGATTCAGAAAAGGCAGATCCTGTTCAGATGGCATTCTCACTATCAATCAAATAATTGAGAAACATAGAGAATAAAATCTACCAACTTTTATGGCATTTATAGATCTTGAAAACGCGTTTGACAAAGTTAACAGAAATAAATTGTGGAATATAATGAAACAGAAAGGCATATCCCAGCACCTAATAACTGCAATAAAAAGTCTATATGTAGAAAATGAAATAACAATAGAAACTGGAGTAAAAAATAAAAATAATATAACAGCAACAATTAATAGAGGTGTAAGACAGGGATGTCCGCTTTCATCCTCCCATTTTAATATTTATATTGACGATATCATAATTATATAATTGGCAGATAAATTTGGACTCATATTTCAAAATAGGAAATAAGACCTTAGATAGAGGCCGTTTCATGAAGGTTGAAGCATGACCTCAGATGCGCAGAAGACCAGTTTAATCCCCTTGACTGCGGGTAGTCTACGGTACAGGCATACACATTCAATTCCAAAATAATGTAGTGTCAGTCTAAAATATATTAGTTTTCGTCACCTTACTTCTAAAACCTCGTAAGTGTAATTTAACTAATCTTTCAAGAGAGCAAAAAAACTTATAGCAAATAAGAGCAAGAGGACTGGAGGACATGGATTGGATGAAAATCTGTATAAAAATAAAATAATGTCTTATGTTTAATTTAAACATTTAAAATATGACATTAAAAACATAGTTACAAAATTGTAGTAATGTTAAACATGTTTTATGCTTTTTTGAACATTTTGTTAAATTAGACTTGCGCTGTTTTAGAAATGAAGTGATGTTATATTGCGGTGTTAAGTGGAAGATTTCTCGTATCTACAAGATCGTAGAACCGTCCAATCCCTATCCCATCTCTATAAACTAGCACACACATCATTTCCTTATCACGCCACTTCTTTGGATTCTGTGATGCACATACATTAGGCACACGATCCCTTCAGCACACTTGTCTTCATCACACTACCTATTTGTTTCAAAATCTTTTATAATTTCTCTTGCTAGAACATGGAATTCTCTTCCACCTATATCAGAGACTGAGAAACTAGAACTTCTTTCAGAAAGAAAACTTAATTTTCTCTATTAACTAACTGATAAAAACATCTTACTAATAGTATTTTTAACAATTAATAATTTGTTATTCATTTATTTAATAAAAATAGTATTATGATTTATCAGTATTTCTAACCTAATATATTATTATTTTTCTCTGTAATTTTTTTTATGTATAGTAGGCTGGAGCTGTTCTTGTGTATATATTTTTTATTAGGTTTAATTTGAATAATCTTTAAATTTATTGCATTATTGTATGTATGTACCCCATACGTCCCGCGTGGGTACACGGCTGCTCTCTATGGGGAGTTTCTTAACCAAGCTAATTTAGATGTGCTTAGTTACCCACACATGTCAACAAGTGATATGTGGTTAGCACATCCCCTCAATGGAACATCTAATAGGCAACTAAGGTATTACTGGATGGATGAAGGGCGGATAAATATTGCACAGAAGCCTTTTATTCAGACTTGAGGTTCTTTTATGAACCTGAAAATTTTTAATAAGAAAATAAATACAATCCATATCTGAACACAAGCAAACTTTATTACCGTCAAATGAACCATGAACAATAACATACTAAATTTTGGAAACAATTGGAAAGTAGTCTGTGAGAAAATTGACAATAGTTTTAATATAATGGATTTTTTTGTATTTTAAATTACTCATAAAGAAATGTTAACCAGAGTGTCATTATGTTCAGGAAAACTTGTTTAATTAGTGACATAATTTTCATGCACATAACGTAAGAATAAGTTGCGAAAAAAAATCTTTGTTTGTTACATATTTTTAAACCAAATTGCAAGGGAATTAGTACCGGGTGCCCTTAAGATATTTCACGTGGTACATAGTTATTATAATCTTTTCCTACTCAGTGTTAATATTTTCATTATGACTAGTAACCATGATTTTGCAGATACGGACAAAGCCTGCTGATAGGGATCGTTTCCCCAAGACCCTACGTTTACCTGCGCGAGCTTTGTAGGTCATGCTTCTTCCTCAGTGGAACGGCCTTTACCTTACTTTTTGCAGACGACCAAGTTCTAATATCCATCACTCGAGTGGAATGGTGCCCTGAAATGCTTCAAGATTAAACAATGAGAACTCTCGCCGCATTTCTGCTATCATTAAAGATGACGAGACTTGGATTTACCAACATGATCCAGGAACAAAGGTTTAATCGTCGGTATGGGTATTTCCTGATGACGATCGGCCTTTAAAGTAAAACGAGCAAAAAGTATTGGGAAGAATAGTGCTCACTTTCTTTGTTACACGTGGTCACGTGGCAACAATACAACTTGAGCATCAAAGGACAGTGACTGCACAGTGGTACACCACAGTTACCCTCCCACAGGTATTCCAAAAATTGAAAGAAAAGCAACCAAGGGCTGGACTGAGGAGCATCTTGTTGCACCATGACAATGCCTCTGCCCATATCGCCCACTTGACAATGGATTTTCTAAGAGGGATTCCTGTTCAGCTGTTGATCCATCCTCCTTACAGTCTGGACCTGGCACCCCGTGACTTCTTTTTATTCCCTACGGTGAAGGCCCGACTGCGTGGGAAGCGATTTTCAGCACTAAAGATGCGGTTGCAGCATACCAAGGGGAGCTCTGTGCACTGGATGAAAGTGAAGGGCGTCAGTGGTTCAGGAGGATGCGGAGATTACTTTGAGAAAATATAATGGTAAGGTTTCAATGATAGTAATTAACTTATGTATATCTGAAAATTTTCTGAGTGACCCTCGTAATGGTTTCTTCTGATCACAGTTCACTGTATCGCTGTCCACATACAACTAACTGACTCCCGACCCTGGCAACAGTTATATAAGTCGGGGAAGGAAATTTCTCGGCGTTCAATCGAGATTCTTCTAGTACAGACATTTTTGGCATAGAACTTTCCTGACATGGAGGTTAGATGCATAGAGAACCTTCCGCAAATGCAGATCTAGACGCATCGATCATTCTGCGCGAATCTTACAACTCACGAGTCAACGACCAATGCGTCACAATACGTTGAAGAATGAAAATCTGTTAAACCATTGATTTTCATTGAATAAAAAAATAGCCTGATGATTTCCAATATATACTGGAATATATGTTGTGATTCTGTGAAGAATGATTTGAAACAAAATTCTGTTAATTAGAGCATAGCCTCCACAGCTATCACATTTGCATATAGGCTATCTCCCTTTTTATGTACTAGGACTGGATTTTTTATTTCCAAATTACAATAATTGTTTTATGCTTTCCCCCTGGTGATGGATCCATTTAGTTTGATTTGTTCCGAGACGATTCCATCGAGCATTTTCACGCTTAAGAAATCGACCGACCCTGGCCGGATTTGAACTCATGGAAACAGAACGGAGCATGCCAACACTAGTCCTATAGGATCGACATGTAACGTGTGAAACAATAAACTGATGGAGGAAATTCTTATAGAATAATTAATGAGATAACTGTTTTAATTTTTTTATTTCATTTACATTTACAGACGCTTTGACATAACACATGCGTCTATTTTAGCGACTTCCGAAGGAATATAACTATTTAGACTGTTCTCGTGAAAATATTTTTGAAAATGAAAAAATAGAAATTAAAAATAACTTATTTCATTCTATTTAGTGGACAGTGAAAATGTTCAAGGCATGTTTTACATCAACTTACATCCTGTTAATCAACTGTCATTCTCCTGCACATTCCTTTCTGATTTCAACATCCATAGTTGCAAACCTTTTTCCTCATGCTGCTTAAAGCACCATTAATCCATGTTATTTTTAGTCATCTCCTTCTACCAGGTGACACTCATTCCAGTATATTTTCTTGAGAATCTGTCTTCTGTCATTCTTTTTTTACATGCTGAAGCCATTTTAATTGACAATAGAAAATTGAACATTCATTTTGTTTCACTGTGTACGTACGCACGCACACACACACACACACACACACACACATATATATATATATATATATATATATATATATATATATCATAGACTAAATAATTTATTTTCTCGAGCAACCTTAACCTCCAGGTCTTCTCAGAAATGCATTATTTTCTTTCATATGTTTACTCTAAACCTAATAGGCCTACTGCATTTATCTGCACAATCACTTCTTCTCCTATAGTTGTAGCTGGGGAACTAGGCCTGAGATGACCGACCTGAGAATTTTCAATTAAGAATAAAATATTGATGCCCGATTAGCTGGACCTAGATTGACTTAAATTGCCAAATTGCAAGGGTTTTATAAGAGCACAATTCCTAAGGATATATCCGCATACTTGCCTAAAGGTAAAATATATTCTGCAAACATGAACAGAGATCGCAGACAGACACTAAATGAAAGAGTTCTGAATAGAACTGTCCCACAAAACCACTACATATAAAGTGACTACAAAATTAAATACTCATTTAAGGGAACCAATTTCTACCAGAATAGGAAGGGAGAGCTGCACAAATTAGATATTTATGAGAGAGCCGCAATGATTACAGACAGGAACCCAATAAAGCAAAAACAGTGATGTTATAAACACAAGTACTGGACTACTGATGATTGGAAAAATATAACATGAACTGAATTGTCTGTATTTACGCCTTCCCTACTACTGGCAGGATATATGTCTGAATAACACCAAAAGCAGCTTACAGCTCAAATTAGTTAATGCCTACTGTTAAACATAGTGGATGGTAAATAATGGTTTGGGCAGCAATATTCTGGTATTCTGTATGTACTATTGCCATAGCAAAGAGACTGCTAAGGCATTCTAAGGAGACTATGTACATCCATGGCACAAACATTGTTGCACTTACGTAATGCCTATATTTCAAGATGATCATGCCCGTACTCTCATTGCTGGTTGTGTAAATTACTGGATTCAAAAGCATGAAGGAGAGGTCAGTTTAATCTCCAGATATGATATTACCGAGGCAATGTGGCGTGAGATGGAAACTAGAGTAAGAACAACATTTCCAGCTCCTTCCTTCTTAAAAACAAGAAGAAATTCTGCATGGACAATGGTACAACATTCCCATAGAACACATTCATAAGTTTACGCAGATCCTGCGTGGTGGTTTTTTAATGATAATACATAAAGGCGAATGATCCTTATAATGAAATACCAAACCAACATTTGTCTTGGAACAGAGAAAAACCAAGGTAAAAAATAGGTTGGTCGGTAATCAATAGCTAATAAAGTAATATTGAGATAACAATGAATTGTTAATAATAAAACGTATAAAGATAAAAACATTGAAACAATGAAACGTTAATAAATTCTACTTCTTCTTAAACATAATTTATAGGATTTTCATCCAGTTTATTTCCAAAATCACTCCTCGGAGAAAGACGTATTGGATGTGCAATCACTGTCTATCCATCTCTTGGCTGGTCTTTCTCTTGTTCTTCTCCCGTCCATTGGTCTATCTTCTTTAGCTCATTTTGAAAGTCGGTTTTATTCCATTCTTTCTATATGACCCTTCCAATATTTACGTCTATCTATAATAAAGTTGGTTATGTCTTGAATATGACATTTGTCCCTAATTTAATTAATTAATTAATGTGGGGAAATACGGAAATTCGTGAAACGGTAGCTAATATTTCTCATAAATAAGAAGCGGGCAAAATGTGCACCAGACTCGGTTATTTTAACACGCATTGTTAAGATTTCGAACTTCTTATCAATCCCTATATTTCTAAATTTTCAAATTTTGTTGAATACAAATATTTATCTCAAGTACCATAATATATATATATTCAGCGGAATTCAAACCCCCTTATGGTATTCCATGTGATGTGATTTCTGTAAAATGTAACTTTAAGAATTCCGAAGGAATTGTTCCCATTAAAAATATTTTTTTACAATCGCATCTATACACTGTATATTCCACTGAAATAAAATGAGACAAGTATTATAATAAATACAAAAAATTGAAATCCGACCATTAGGAGCGGAAGTTTATCTAAAAGCTCTAGTTGCCGCAATGCTCGTTTTCTCGCAACCAAATTGGATACATTCAATGCAATTAATAAAATGAATATATATTATTCCGTAAATCAGAAAAATCGGATCATAAATTGGACTTCCTGAGAAATTCGCTGGACCTTTTTCTTTAATGTCTGAAAGCGACGAAAGGTTGATGAATTAGCGTTAAATGTTCTCCAGAGATCGACCAGTTATACTACAAATTGCTACTCCGACAAATACTTCGAATTCTGAAGTTCCACTTTAACACAGTCAACGTTGCAGAATTTATGAGGATCTTCCGTCAACTACAAGAACAACTAGAACAATAATTGAACAATTGTAAAACTGTAAATACCCCGTGATATACCATTGGTGAAAACACGGGTTGTAGCATATATGTAAATAAAAAATATAAGCGTAACAATAGTTTGAGATGCTTAACTTGCTGGTAAAACTATAAAATAATTGATATCCTAATACATAAATATTAAAATTAAGAAATACCTTTAAGGAGTGTGAATACATTTTGAGGTTTTAAGAATAAACGTTTGCAGTTTAGATAAATGAAGGTACATATAGTTAGCTTGAAAGTAATCTGGCACCACAACAAATACCATAACAATGAATTTGAGTTATGTATGTGACGCAACAATGAATTCATTATGATGTAAGAGTGAATGAGACGCAAGACTACGTCAGGCTGAGTGACGTCACAACCGCCCACGCAGTCCCAGCCAGGAGCCAGGGCAGACTCTGATGTATCGATTGTTGAGTCTGGGCGGGTGTCCCTACTACAACAATCTGCATTTCCACATCTTCACATGACTTCCCCCATATTTTGTTTGGGTTGGAAACAGTAATGTATTTTTTTATAAGTTAGAATATATATTACTAATATATTTCACTTAAAGCATTTGGCAACTGAAAGCAAAAGCAATGCTTCAAAAATTACAATAAATAGTTCTCAGAATTTTATTTTTGTTTTTATTGCATTTAAAATTTAAAAAATCAGCGAACCAGTGCTCCCACTCAATGGGCAAAAATCCTAGAATGCCCAGGGCTGTTCATACAGCTGCTGGCCTCACAACCACATGTGGCGCACCAAGATTATGGTCATGGAACATTTGCCCTCCACAAATTAATTAATGGACAATATTAATACGGCTATAATACAAAATTAATATAATTGATATATTAAAACAGATGTAATAAGAACAGTTCAGTTTCGTAGACTGCGATGGGCAGGACACTTGGCACGAATGAAGAATTAGACCCCTTTCATGGATTTTTTTTTGTAGGAAAACCTAAGCAAAGGCACCAAGTAGGTAGGCCAAGAATGAGGTGGGAGAATAACAATAACCAGGATGAGGGAGATGAATTATAAAAAAATGATTGGAAAACATTAACTCAAGGTAGGGATGTATGGAGGTCTTCTGTCCGTGCGGCCATAAACATCACAGTTACATAGTGCCAGTGAATTAGATATATTATTATTAAATATGCCTAATATTTATATTTATACAAAACATGTTATGTTATACTAACGTAAGCTAATCAACTTGCACACAAAACAAAAATATATTGTAAATAAGTTTATTTATCACCTAGGTAGGGCCTGAGAGACAAATATATTTGGCCTTTGAATGGGGCTTAGTTCACATGGTATGAGGGTTGAAGATTCTTCTTCGCTCATTCATGTTCCAAACTGGCCATGAGGTTCATTTAACATCATATAAAATAATTCCTATGGTAACACCAACTGTAACGTAGTAGCACTGCCATCAAACTTTCTTCTAACGTCGTTGATTAAGAATCGTGGATCCTGGAGTACGCTCTCCATTGGTCTCTAAGCAGGGGCGTCGCCCTCCTAGCATTCATATTTACAGAATTCATTTATTGAAGAATTACATTTTTAATTTATATTTGTAATTACTAACTTGACGTGATTTCTTTGTCATTAATGTTAAGGTAATTTATTTGGAAGTTATAAACATAACCAAGGTATATGGGTTGGCATTAATGAGGGCTTGAGTGTGAAGCACATGCGCGGTTGTCCGCCGGCTCGTAATGTCAGCATAGAATCTCGATGTCGGGCTGATAATAGATTCTATTATCATCGTAATATCTGCTTCCTCAGCTTTACGGTTAATCCTAAGAACGCTCATTATCAACATGGACTAACTAAAATATTTGCATGAAGCTTGTTCTGTTCTATTGGCAATTCCGATGACATTCAAATAAGACTATAAAACAGCTGTGTTTTTATATACAGACGATGAATTTACTCGCGCAGTAACTATCAGTTCGCGAACAATCTTCTTAAATATTATTTTATTCCTTTAATGCCCTAAATTAGATGTTTATGCATTTTATTACGAATCTCTTGTGCTAATTGTTTAAAACAAATTTTAGGCAATAATTTAAACATTTGAATGTGATTTAAGAATCACACAGCTAATTTCACACTAAAGTCATTTTTGGTGTTCTGTTGACAATGGTTATCAGCCACTCAGATGTAAAACGATTTTTTTTTGTCTCCTCATCGGCGATGTTGATAGCAGATGGACAAAAAATGGCGTATGTGACTTCAAAGATCTAACTAACTAACTCACTGGCACTATCGAACCCTTAGGCTCATGGCCGCGCGGACATAAGCTCTCCATACATCCCTATCCTGAGCTAATGTTTTCCAATCATCCCCTGTATAATCTACTTCCCTCAAATCATAGTTAATCTTATTCTCCCACCTCATTCTCGGTCTATCAACTGGGCGTTTTCCCTCTGGTTTTCCTACAAGAAGCTTCCATGCACGTCTCTAATTCGTGCCACATGTCCTGTCTATCGTAGTCTACGAGACTTGACTGCTCTCATTATATCTGGTTTCCCATAAAGACCATGTAGTTCACTGTTATGTAGTCTTCTCCATTCACCTGCCTGTTCATCTCTCTTTGGTCCAATAATTTTGCCTAAAAATTGTATTCTCAAATACTCGTAATCTCCTTTCCTCCCCTTAAAGTACCGAGTCCATGTTTCGTATCCATATAATATAACTGATAGAATTATAGTTTTTATATAATTTCAGTTTAACGTTTTTTGAAAGGAGTTGGGACATCAAGAGTCTCTGCAATGCATAATAGTACGCATTTCCAGAATTGAGCCTATGTTTAATTCTTTGTGCATCTCATTCCTGCTTGTGATTATTGTTCCTAGGTATTTGAATTCAGCCACTTCCTCAAAATTTCCCTCATTTGTCATTAGCTGTTCATTTCCATTATACAGTATAATGTATTTCTATGTGTGACCATATATTAGTTTTATTGATATTTACTTCCAGTCCCAATTTCTTAGTGTTACTCAGTAATGTGTGCGTATTGGACTTCAAACATCTACAACAGAAAATTAAGGAACATAACTTTCTGCCAAAGTCAGTTTTTGCTGTTTAACATTGCCAAGTAATTCAGAACACAACTAAACAGAAAAAACTGAACTGGGATTTGAATCCACAATCTTCAGATTTGCGGGCTGGTATTCTTCCTTTGAGATACCCAGACATACATTAACAGACATGATGTTTTCTCAGTAATGGCATGAGCTAGAGAATTTGGAAATCAAGAGTGGCATTTGTTAGGACTATTTAACGAATAAAATTAAGATGTTTACTCACAAATCATTATTTAAATATAGTTATTTTAAAATACTTATATATATTTAATGTAAACGGTGATGTTTGAAAACAAATGAAAAACGTTATGTTTAATGTGTTCATCACTGCAACCAGATCATATTTATTGCCAAATACAGTAGAATCGCAATATTGTAAGAATGCACCCTAGTGGAGAAAAAATGAAACATATAATTACAGGTTATTAATTAATTTCTGATGTCCTATGATGTAAATTATATTTTTCTGCAACGTTAATTCCTGGGAAATAATACGTTTAAGAAAGTGCAAACAGTGGTTTCTCTTTTTTTTTGTGGTATAATCAATTGCTACGAATGTTTTTCTATTATATCTCGCAAGCAGAATCTGGTTACATTCGTGCACTATACATACAATCTGGGAGCCACTGCATGGAATGAAATCGATAAAATCGAGGTGAAAAACGACTGTAAATGGTTGTAAATCGAAATTCATAGAAATTGGTTGGTCATTGACTGCCATTTGGGGCATGAGTTAAATAGTCACTTTAAAACATTATTCACATTAGTGTAAGGGGTGCTTCCACAAAAATAGATTACATTACTATTGCATGCGAATTCAAGTCTGAATACATTAATTTCAATATTAAATCTGGACGCTGATACATTCAAAGAAATATATAAATTGTTTAGAATTATGGTTATGTTGCCTAGGTCAAATCACAAAGTGATTTTTTGAAATCTAAAACTCATAACCAATTACTTGAGGAGCCGCATGGAGAAAGAGTAAATGGTTTCGCTATCTTGTCCATCAAAAATAAAAGAAAAATAATATCAGAAATCCCTGCTTTACGTTCAACAAATTCGTGACTTAAAATTTAGGAAGAAGCGCAGAGTTCTTATAAAAATGACAACTAACAAGGTACATCCATAATTAATATAATCTACATGACTTGAGATTCTAGATGCCAGAGGATGATAATGCATTAAACAATTTTGATAAAATTAAGTTTAAAGTTTGATCTGTAACAATTTACATTTTTTTAAAGTTAATATTCTCTATTATGAGCTCAGTTCTAAATAATTTATAGCACATCTCCCTTGTTATTCAAACAAGTGACATTCTCAGCCATTAAGTTTGACATTAGCTGCATTTGACAGAAAAAAGACAATTAACTTTCTTTTTTTTTTTTTTGCGTCTACACGCCTTTCTTAATTTTAACACATGTATTGACTATTCTGTGTCAGATATCAATCTGCGAAACTTGCAACCACATCATTATTACTAATTATATCGATAGTTATCTAATATTTATCTCATAGCATTTGTACTAGCGACAAGGTTGCTATCATGTTCATTCATTTCTGAATTGCCAAAATTTGTAATCAGTAGGTTAGTTAAAGAGGTTAGCTTAGATTAGGTAGATAGGTTTGATTAGGTAGGTAGCCTACTCGGCAATCTTAAATTTTTGTTAGTACATTTTTTATAAGTTAACTATTCACTTTTAGTACCACTAACATATACGGTCCAACCTTAATATGAAGTATTTTAGATTAGTTTACATCAACTTCTCATTGAATTTTCAAGCATTTTTTGGATTGTTTCGAGAAAATAGGCCTACCGTATATATATTTCAGAGTTAAATATTCACATATTGCTATAATGTTTTGGCCTTTTTTTATTTAAATTTATATAGACTGATATGTGACATATATCAAATTTATGAATAATATAATTATGTTAGTAAACTTAGGTCAGTGAGAACCCACCACTCTCTCTATTGCCTGTTAATGGTATCTTTATTAACTTAGCATTATGGTTCGTTACACTCTCGTTTCATTGCTTTTATTTAATTTTAAGTCAGTTAAAAATGTATCAAAGCTTTTTTTTCCATTGTTTTATAGTCACTATAACTCAGTGCCGTGCGATGGTCACAGCAATTACCCCAGATGTATGACGAAACTGCACATGGCGGCAGTAGTTTTGCTGGCGAAAGGATTACCCATACCGGACAGGTCGGAGGCGATGTCAGACGAAGAGTACTTTAGTCGAAAGAATGACGATTTTCAACCGTAAAAATACAACCGTCAAGAAACGCGGGCATGCGTTCCACTGGGATAAAAAATTCTCCGAGTTAAAATAGCCCCCCATTCGGTTCTCTGGACGGGAACTACTAATGGGAATCAATGTCAATTGGAAAATATTAGCTCAGGACAGGGATGTATGGAGGGCTTATGTCCGCGCGGACTTGAACATATGGGTTCGATAGTGCCATTGAGTTAGTATGACGAAAATGTCTTATAGTTTATAACATTTTCTATTCCAAATTGTTCAATTTGTAAATAATGTGATCATATATAATTGTAAATGTATTTCTGTAAATCTACCATATTAGTACGGTATATATAAATTAATATTATAGAATTCATACTCATTAATGCGCAATTCAATTGTATTCAAGTTATACAGACTACAGACAAAGCTATCAAAAGCTGATATTTACGAGATTATATACCTATACTGACTTGTTGTATGGGGTTATTTTTCTCTTGAAAAGGCCTACACAAAAATATATTGTGTAGGCCTGTCACCCACATTCATTTTCAAATCACTTGGCGAATCACAGTTATCAGTATAATTTACCACATGATTTTATTTGATATTGTTCCTTTGGGTTTTATAAAAATATAAATAGCATAAATTAAATACCGTGACTTAAAAATATTATTTCGAAAGACTGTAGTCAGATAATAGCACTTCCATGAACAGCCAATCACGTTTCTCGTCAAACATTGCCAGACGTGTTCAACAAAAAATCAAAGGTTTAGACACTAGCTTCATCTAGTGCGGTTATCGCTGCCTTAGCAGGCACATATCGAAATATATTATAAGCACATGCGTGAACCTATCTGTATCTTAATAGCTGGCGTTAGTAGGGATAAGCACTGTGTTTTCCTCTATGTGGATAATAAGAATGCAATAGGCTCCGTCAAGCCGAATGCGATAGAATGCGAATGCTAGTGCGGAGGGAAATTTGAATTTTAATGTTCACGCATAATTGATTTGAATGAAAATTGACGATTGTATTATTTTACTTTAATTCAAAAATTTTTTTCTTCGTTTGTATCCGTAGAATTCGTGGCATGTTTATGTATTTTCAAGGTTTCTATAACCGTCCGTGTTGTCTAGCAGACGTGACATTAGTAATAATTTTCCCTTATCTAATCTGGTATATCCTGTTATTTAATTCATTAACATTAAGTAATTTCCTGGCCTAGCATAAATAGTCAAGTTAGCATAGATGAGTAAATGTCCTATAAATTCTAATTTTGTTCTTCTGAAGGAAATCTGGATTAAAACGCTTGGTTGATTAACATCAATATATGTAACAGGGACAACATATCGGTATTTGCTTTGATAAAAAAAGATTACCGACATAGTGCTAATGAGCGCTCTACGTTGCAATAGTCTGTCTTGCATTGACTTATTTCCCTCTGCAAGGAGAAACCCTTATAACAAAATCGAAGTTGTATTCTAAAAAAAAAAAAAAAATCCACAGATATTTAGTATTACAAATTTTATAAAATAAATGTTACTTTTATTTTATAATACCCTCTACTCGTGTCCGGTGTAGTGCCAGGGCGAGGGATAAAATGAAATGAAGCCCTTATTATGTTGTACGATAATTTAACATCCGATTTAAAATAAAACGAACATATCACTGTTGCAGATGTTCGGGTGTAATTCCCAACTATATACGAGTATATAATGTGGTTCACTCAGCCTCCCGTGTAACCACTTGATATAATTAACAAAATCCGATTATGAAAACATAACCTAAGATTGAGAGCTTTCATTATTCGTGTAATATATATAACCACTTCGGTTGGCCTCGGATCTTCGAAGCTGTCATGTCGATTAGTTATTTAGTCCATTTCAATGAACACTTCAAATAGTATTCCGATAAAATATTGTGCAAGTTTTTTTTAATTCTTAAATATTATCTTCCCATGCCAATGCAATTAAATTATTCCAAATTATTTTTACTGTATAAGGCATACCGTTTTATTAATTATCTATGTATGAGAGTTTCATATTTAAGGGTATGATAAAATACCGAAAATGTTATCTATATGTCTTGTGTTAACAATAACAATAAGATAAATACTCAAAACGAATTATAAGAAAGAAAACAAAAGGCGATTTTACAGAATTAAAAGTAGACAATATCAACTGTGTTTATTAAACACGAGTAAAATAATTGTATGGACTAATTTATAACTGTTTGAAATATACTAATTTAATTTTCAAGGACATTAATCAAAATATGCGGACTGCGTTGGTTTATACCATAATGGGTAGATAGAGGAAGAATAATTTAGTGATTACTGATTTAGCGTGTCGATTTGTTGTGGAATGAAGCAGGAATGTCGGGTATATAGGAAATGGGCGTTAGATTCTGTCACTTCCTGTTGATCCCCTTCTGACCTCCTGACGTCTGCCACACAAATAAGCTTAAGTCGATGCATGGCTAATCCGCCTACAAAAGTTAAAAAAATGAGCGTCCAATTATATACGTACATAATATAAGAAATGCATTTACCGAATTGACTTGAAATAATTCAATTGTGGGTAACAAAATATAGGATAAGCACAACACTAACAGATGGATTACTACGAAACTTACCGCATCTCTGATGTCACTACATAGTGACGAACCTCGAGCAAGCATAAACCTCAATTCAAAGTTTGCTTAGTAAAAGCACATAAATATAATAAAGTTTAAACAATGATTTTTATTACCCTGCAGTTAAAATTAAGTTATAATCATTATACCGTCTCCGAGGACTGTGGCTAGCGCATGCGGTTGCTCCGGCCGTGATCTGTCGGTTCCGAGGGAGTATTTGTAGATACACCGGGATTTTTTTGGGTTTCATCCCACGTATAGTTTTCACTCATCTTCACTCCACTCCACTCCACTCCAAGCGCGACAGCCCTAGAAGGCCAACCATCCGGCTGCTTATTGCAGCTACCCAAATGCCTACGATGCTGGGTGGACACCGGTCCCATAGTGGCCGAAATTCCATGAGAAAATTTGTTCCCCATGGGGAATCGAACGAGCGCAAGTCCCGTAGCTCTGCGCCGAGGCTTCTTGCCTTAACCACTCGGCTACGGCACCTCATCTAATGTTAAGTAAAAAATAATATGTTTAGCAAACCACATATATTAAACATATGTTCGTGTTGTCTCATAGATGACTCATCCAGAAATGCCTCATGTTCTGGTGTAGTAAAAGGTAAAAAAATATGTGTTTGATCAAGAGTTTAAAAACCTCTCCTGACAAGACGTGTCCCTGTAAAGACCGGGTGGCATGGGATATGTGAAAGTATGTACAAAAAGAGAGGTATACTATGGTAAGAAAAGAAAGAGAGAATGGATTTTTTATAAGTATGAATGGTGATGCTTCAAAGTAAAAATGAGTTGCAGGATTCGGCCTCGCTTTTACTATAGTGAAATTATGATGCTGAATTGAGCCCTCATAATTAAATTCGAAACCCGCATCTGCCTTAAATACTTACTTAATACAGGCTTTCCACTTTACAGCAGTTTGCCCTTGATTCTTGCTTTCCAGAGATTCATATCTTCCCATTGACCATCTTCCATACCCATCTTCATCATGGCATCATATATTCCCTCTTCTACTTCTCCCCCTCTTCCTTCTGCATGGTACCATCCAATCCAACACCTGTTTAGGCCACTGGTCTTCCGACATCCGTTGTACATGTCCATACCACTGTAGAGCTCTCTTTGTTATCCTATCGATAACAGTTTCTTGTGCATCCATTTCTTGTCTGATATATGTATTTCGAATATGTTGTAGTCTGGATATTCTCATACTTATCCGTAATCCATCCATTTCTGTCGCCAAGATTCTGCCTTAAATACCGAGTAAAAAAATCAGGTTGATCGGCATCTGGGTTTGAATTTGGAACTTCACCGAATACGAGTCAAACGCTCCGCCTACGCCAAACTCGCTCAGTGCTGTTATTTTTTTGTTAATATACAAAATGTCGAATGTAGATCGACGACATGTATATAAATGAACATACGATTTAACGCTTCTCGCTTGCAAGATTAATGTCTGAACGAGAGAAAGTAATTAGAAATGCGATAACCACTGAAATAATATCGTAATTACATTTGCCGTCTTCCAGCTCACAAATAAATTTATTTTATCTCTCGACATTCTTCTAACTTCTCTGCTCTAAATTAAGTGAAATAATTGTTTTCTGGCGACACGCTGACGACGTTTTTCAGGGCTGTACAAATCCTCCATTGTCATTTATTACGAATTGTACAATCCCTACATTATAATTTTATAGTAATCTAACGCTTAACAATATTTGCAACTTATGACGCAAAATATCTCTTAACATACATACAGACGTGCGCTCATCACTTTTACAAATAAATGTACATTTAAGATTATGTTGAAATACTGCTTTATATATACCAGAGGCGTGCACCAGCTGTGTGACGAAAATATTACTTATAGTACCGTATATAAAAACTTACTGCCTTGTATTTTTTTTGTTAGATCCGGTAAATCTCGGGTTGGCCTACCTTGTTGTACGAGGTCATTTTTGTCGTTGAAAATTATCTATTATGTAAATTATAAATTATAGTCACTTACATTCATTTTTACTACATCGACAAATCGCATTTATCAGTGACATTCTAAAACTTATAATTAACGCTTTCGATTGAACTCAGTGCCATATTAAATTCAACTGTTGCTTTCCACAAATGATATATACACGTTCGTAATAATTCATTTGTTTTTCAGATATGGGACATTCCATAAGAAATAGGCAAAAAAATTGTGAAAATTGAACTCACATCTTTAAAAGTTTACAATTTTTTACAGTAAAACTTTTTGATATACTGAATATCTGAACCGAATTTCAGGTCTTCGTTTGATGCAATTAAAGAGTAATAGAGCTGTCAATTTATCGTATTTTTAAAAAGTCTCTTTTATGAAATACATTTCTCGAAGTATAACTACTCCCTCAACTTGAGAAGATAGTCACATTATAGATGATTTTATGCTCTATCGCTTGAAAATTAGTATGTTAATATTTACGTTTTTCTGAAGGGCGTAAATGCAATTAATATGCAATTGACCTTTCCAACCAAACATGTTATAAAATCGAAAAATACTAGTTTATTACCTGATGACCCGTTAATTGTTTGTAATTAATATTAAAGTGGTGGGATGAAAGGAAACTACCAAAAATAATTATTTTCACTAAAAACTCCTATGTGTAGACTGCCCGCGATACCTTTCGCGTGAGTAGAATAGAATAGAATAGAATAGAATAGAATATGGAATTTATTGCCTTTTTTTTTTCAGAATAAAGAAAATACATATGCATTTACATTGCGCACGGGCCTGCTTGGCCGTACGTGCATTATTTTTCCATGAATAAAAAATAAAACTAATAATATAAACAAATACCTACAAATACACCTGTATCAAAAAACAATAACAGGCTACATATAAGTAAAATCTATGTCTGCACTAAATCAAAATAATACATATCTACATTCATCCACATTCCGTACATTAAATCGCTCGTTCCTACAAACAATGACGGAGCTACTTGGCACTTCCAAACATTTTTATTGTTATTATCATCACTACACTATTTTTATTATCAAGAGTACTATTTTTTTTCAAATGCCCGAGGTTTGCCTTTCGACATTCCTGGTTTCTCCCCTGGCATGGCATACTTGTAACCCACTTCTGAGGTTGGGGCGCCTGGAAGGCGGGTTACGTTGCCCCGATGATATGATGGGTGATGCTGATGATAATGGTGCGCCAGGAGAGTCCCTAATCCTAAGCTTAACATAAGATGAATATGAATGATGATTGCGATGGCCATATAATTTCGGGGACCGTTTGGGCCTTAAAGTTTTCCTGACATTTGTCTTACAGGTGAGGAAAACCCCCGATAAAAACCTCACCCAGAAAAACTGTCCCGACCGGGGATCGAACCCGGGCCCGCTGCGTGACCGTTTGGGCCTTAAAGTTTTCCTGACATTTGTCTTACAGGTGAGGAAAAACCCCGATAAAAACCTCACCCAGAAAAACTGTCCCGACCGGGGATCGAACCCGGGCCCGCTGCGTGACAAGGCAGCACGCTACCCCGAGACCACAGCGGTGGACAGAGTACTATTATTACATCATAATCATCATCATCGTGGACTAGTGGTTACTCTGCACGCCTCCGATTCGGAGATTCGCGGGTTCAAACTCGATAGGAATCAATGGAATTTTAAAGACGTAACTATTGAGTCTCGTATCGTAGATTTGCAGTAGGTAGGAGAACCTCGCGCTTGAAATAAATAGCAACATAATGACCTCACATGTTAGTGAGCATCGTTAAATGTAATAACCTTTATTGATCTCTCCAGTAGGCATTAATTTTGTGCTGCTTTTGGCAATGTATAGTTTGGTTTAAATTTCTGTACACCTACAAATTCAAATTTGTAGGCCCATTAAACAATTATTTTCTAGAGAGTAGTTTTGTAATGTGTTGTAATATTCTGTACTGTACACTTACACCAACGTCTGATGTTGAATATTTCAAGGAATGTTAAGCTATCGATAATAATTTATAATAATTAATTGTTCTGCTATTGCAAGCTATATTTAAGATGTATAAATATTTCTATTGCCATTGACCCCGAATTCCTCAGAAATCCATGGAGCGACAGATCTCAAACTTCAAAACTTTTCTTATGATGTCGTACGAGTGGACTGAAGCACTTCCATTGACATAACATCAGTTAGGCTTCCTCATACTAAATGCAGTATAATTATACTTACACTAATAAAATAAACATTTAAATATGCAAACTTGTCAATACAATTATTTTTAAAAATATGTTTAATTTGAATGTGATACGTAACACGAAAATTTCGAGGTACTCAGTATTGGGGGGGAGGGGGAAGAAAAAAAGGAAACGTGGTAGACCAAAGCCAACGTAGATAAAGGAAATTCAAGACAACATGAAGAAGAGAAATATGACAGAAGCAGACACGCAAGACCGGGAAGTGTGGAAGAAAAAAATTGTAAATTTTGGCTGAGGATACCTGTGTAAATAACAGAAACAATCCTAAAATTAAAAAAATAATTTCATTAAGTTTTAGGTATAGAATGATGTGCTATGAGAAAGTTCCAGGGGAAGGTTAACAGGAAATATAATTTATAAAAATGAATGTATGTATGTATGTTTGTTTGTTCGTACTTTATGCGCGGCCATTACCGTTGATCCGATTGTGATGGGGCTTTTGGCAAAATGTTCAGGAGATTCCCGGGATCAACATAGGCTATAAGAGAGTTGTGATACTCAACTCATATACCCTTAAAATCGCCCTTTGTAGTGGAAAACGTGAAAAAAAAAACAGCTCTTTGGACGCTTAAATGACTTACGCTGCCTAAACCATAACAATTACACAAAATTGAATATCTCAAAAAGCTCTGTAAAAAAGGTCCGGGATAAGCATATGTTTATCTCTTATGGATAACTCACCATTTTTGTATTTCATTGATGCCAAGAAGATCGAGACAAGTGCCTAGATTCCTGTGCAAGTTAACAGCACATGGCGGGTATTATTTCACGGATAACGCACAATAACGAATTTTGTCTTTTAGCTCATTTATGTCAAGAAGATCGAGATAAGTAGATTCCCGGGCAACACTGGGTAATCAGCACGGGGAATCTTAAAATAATTACGATTTACATTTATAATTATTTTTTTATTTTACTTATTCAACTAATCATAAGAAGTGCATTACTATCTAAAAATAATTACGATATAATGTTTTCCCGTAACTTATGTAAGTAAACATAAAACACATTAATTTTCGTATTTCAGCTCATTTATGTCAAGAAGATCGGGATAACTAGATTCCCGGGCAACGCCGGGTAATCAGCACGGGGTATTTAAAAAATATAAATGTATAATTATTTTTCCTCTTACTTATTCAACTAAAGATAAAAGCACAGTAATTTACATTTATTTAGGAGTAGCAGCGTACGCCAGGTATTAGCTAATATATAATAAATGCATAGTGTTATCATCAAAAAATGAACAACGCGTCCATTTCCAAAATCTCGTTGAAGCAAAACCTGTTGCACGGAAGAGGCCGAAAATAACGAAAGGATAAAGATCTATGAAAAACAAAGACACCGAAGGAACTAACGTATGTACATTAGCTAAACAATTCAACTGAAAAAAAAACGGGTATGTAAAAATGCATTCCTGTCTAACTTATGCTGTGAGCGATGAAAGAATCAAACGAATAAGACAATGTTTGACTCAAGACAAAAGAAGTAAATCAATTTTCTAAACCTGCCAGACTTAGATGCTGGTTAGGAAGTTTCTACACTATACCACACATTATGGCAGAATGAATACAACTTTCTTAGCCCTAGATAAATGACAGAATAATGCGGAAACAATTTATACTACAATGTTCGGAGCTGAGGCCTCGGAAGAATGAAATGTGTTACAAGAATGAGTTCCACGAAAGCTTTCATTTGAAATTCGGACAGCAGTTTGAAGTAAATATGGTTGAAACCTAATTGTCCAGGAGTGGAAAAGACTAAACCCCTCCTGGAGTAAAAATATGTAGAGCAAATCAAATATAAACAATAATCTTAGCAGATGATCAAGTACTTCTAGCGGAGAATGAAGATGATTTGCAGAGATTAGTGTTTAAATTGCAGAATACCCTGGAAAAATACAACATGAAAATATCTGAAAATAAAACCAAATCCATGGCAATCACTGGAAAGGGACTTTCGAGAGTAAAAATAATAATAAATAATAAACCAATAGAACCAGTAACATACTTTAATTATTTAGGTAATAATATATCACAGTTTCATAATCAAAAAGATGTGGAAACAAATTAAAAAAAATATAACAGATTAAATGGTATAATTAGGAGAAATTTTGGAAAACAAATGAGGAAAGAAATCCAATTGAGATTTCATAATGCCATAGCCAAACCTGCTCTACTATACGGAAGTGAATGCTGGACACTTCGAGCAAAAGATAAATCCCGCATAAATAGTTCACAAATGAGATTCCTCCGATCACTAACTGGAGTAACATTATGGGATAGAATGAAAAGTGATGAGATAAGGATGCAGTGGAATAGTAGGTAAATGGTTGAACACATACAAAATTATCAGATTAAATGGTTCCAACACGTCCAGAGAATGTCAAATTCCCGTTTACCAAAGATGATTTACCACCTCAACCTTAAAGGCAAAAGAGACCTCGGAAGACCCATCAACCGATGGAAAGATCAGTTTTTGTAGTCGCAGAACGGGCATCATCACCCAATACTGCATTCGGAAGAAGAAGAAGAAGACCTCCGACAGCAAGAATGTGCATGACTGGAGGCCTCCATATTACAAAAATATATCTATATCTGAGGAAACCAAAGAAACCAATGTAGACTACCATCAGACAAAAAAGTAAAATTCATGACCTCACAATACAACTAGTTCCTGTTCATGAAAACATGAAAGGCCTAGTGACGAGAAAGATTTGTATTGATTTATTTTTATATATTTTATTGATGAAATGATGGTATCAACTTTCGACTTGTCAAAAGGGATTACACCTATATGACCAATGTTGATAGCCACAAAAGGGCTTCTCTCCTTAAGTCAAGATAAAATGGAAAACATCAAGTAGTTTCGGCCTTACCAGCCTGAAGAAGATGACGTGACAATTTTTTAAGACATTTTTGGACTCCGCACTCACAGAAAAGGTTTGTGAAGTAGTACATATTGCAAAGTAATAAATTAATTGATACAAAAAAATAGCATGCATAATAATATCAGTCATTCATGTAAAAATTCCTATGTTCACTACTTGGATCGGAATCCCCTCATGTCCAACAGTTATATATATATATATATATATATGGTATGATAAGAAAAATAAATGCCTGGACGGGATTCGAACCCGGATCTCTGAGTCTGTACCTCAGCGTGATATCCATTACACTACCAGGCGAATCCAATTCAAACACTTATTTTTCTTATATATGTATTATACTCTCCATTATTACTAGATGTCGCGAGAACACTGTCTTCACTGCCATCTAGTAGCTGACTATATCAAGTAAGCAAATTAAAGAGAATATTTATTTTACTTTATAGCAGTGACGCTTTATCGATGTTATAATTAAATCTTTAACATTGAGCAATGCAAGCTTAATATGGTATGATAAGAAAAATAAATGCCTGGACGGGATTCGAACCCGGATCTCTGAGTCTGTACCTCAGCGTGATATCCATTACACTACCAGGCGAATCCAATTCAAACACTTTATTTTTTATATATGTATTATACTCTCCATTATTACTAGATGTCGCGAGAACACTGTCTTCACTGCCATCTAGTAGCTGACTATATCAAGTAAGCAAATTAAAGAGAATATTTATTTTACTTTATAGCAGTGACGCTTTAATCGATGTTATAATTAAATCTTTAACATTGAGCAATGCAAGCTTAATATGGTATGATAAGGAAAAATAAATGCCTGGACGGGATTCGAACCCGGATCTCTGAGTCTTGTACCTCAGCGTGATATCCATACACTACCAGGCGAATCCAATTCAAACACTTATTTTTCTATATATGTATTATACTCTCCATTATATGATGGCAGTGAAGACAGTGTTCTCGCGACATTCTAGTAATGAATGGAGAGTATAATACATATATAAGAAAAATAAGTGTTTGAATTGGATTCGCCTGGTAGTGTAATGGATATCACGCTGAGGTACAGACTCAGAGATCCGGGTTCGAATCCCGTCCAGGCATTTATTTTTCTTATCATACCATATTAAGCTTGCATTGCTCAATGTTAAAGATTTAATTATAACATATATATATATATATATATATATATATATATATATATATATATATATATATTAATTTTTCGGTTCCTGTAATTGGCACACATGATATTTTTGGTCTGGAATTGTATAACCTATAGTACCTTTTCTACTATTTTTTCTAACGAATTACGGATATATCTTTACAATAATTATTTATTTCTGCTTCCTGAACAATCTGATTTAATCGACTCGCATTAACATCAGCCTCGCGACTCAATACTGGATATGAAAATGGCTCAAAAATCTTGTTTATGCCACACTTAATATTTTTTTTTCGTTCCATAAATATAAGACACGACACCTACAATAGGCGATCCTTTGGCTTCCTGCCTACCTTAATATAGAATATCTAACAATGATTGGTAAATATTTTATTCTTTCAATTTTTCGATGAAGATTTTCAAATCTACAGATTACGTCGAGATGGCGTAAAGAGAAAAAATAATTTACTAATAAAATATACTTTTCTTCCTGGGTCCCAGATGTCTGATTTTTCAAACTTTGTTATTTTGTAGAATTTTAAGTGGAAATTTTGAACTTAAAATAAAATAAGACTACAGCGCATTCTGAAAACGACGGCAGCAATGAAGAGTAAATTGAAACGTGATATTTTAACTCTACTGGCAAATTTCATACAACGGAATTAAAGTTAGTATGAATGCATAGTCCAGTAACAATTTTACAACACTTTAAAAGTTTAAAACCTAGTTAACTTCAGTACTGGCAGTCACACTATTAAACCTCTAAACAACAACCAATTTGATGCTACAAACTTCATTTGCATGTTCCTATTATAAATGCACAAGCGATCTAACTTTGTGTCTTAAAAGCAAAAGTGACATTCCTCGCTCTTATTAAATTGTCTTTATTTGACGAATACTAGACATATACTGTTTATTAATTTTTTTTGAAAAAGAATACCCTATAAAGATCTTAAAAAATTTGGAGTGTGACTTACCTCATGCCCCATGTAGTACATTACGCCACACAAAATAATCCAAAGCATCTAAGCTAAATTTATCGGCCATTTCTCATATATATTGGAAAATAACGATACAACTGACCTGATATGTTAAACACTATTATAAAGTAAAATAATACATAGTCAAATTTTAACTATCATTATTGAATACGGAAGTTCATAGCAGAGCAGCCATAATCTGTCCAAACATTCCTATCCTGAGCCAATTTACCTCCTCGAATCATAGTTAATATTATTCCCCTACCCCATTCTTGATCTATCTACTGGCGCTTTCCCTCTGGGTTTCCTACAAGACTTTCATTTCCCATTAGTGTCATATGCCCTGCCTTTCCCTGACTACAAGACTTAACTAGTCTTATTACTATCGGTTTCCCATAAAGACTATGCAGCTCACTGTTGTTCAGTTTTCTCCATTCACCTATCTATTCTCCTCTCTTCGGTCCAAAAATTTTCCTTAGCACATTATTCTCAAACACCCGTATTTTTTTCTCCTCTCTTGAAATAACAGACAATGTTTCCCAACCATATACTAGAACTGAGAGAATAACGGTGTTATATATTTTAGTTTAACATTTTTTTGAGTGAAGTAGTAGCCCTTATACAGTAACTTCATTAAATATATTTTTTTATTACATTATAATTTCAACCCGTGTTTAACCATGGGCATATCACAGGATATTTACAGTTATTTACATACATTTATATTTTGTCTTGCTGCAGTTTGATTGTTCAGGAGTTTATTCTTGAAGTGAGCGGAAGATGTTGGTGATGAAGTTCGTCACTGTGACGGTGTTGATGTGGAGCTGTAGTATCTGAGGTCTCTTGAGTACAGTGAACATTCTGTCAGAAGATGTATTGCTGTCTGTGGTGGGGCAGTTACATAGGGGAGATGGTGACTTTTGATCCTGTGAAGATATGTATGGAAGCGTCCGTGGTTGGTTAGGAATTGTGTAAGGATGAAGTTTGGTCGTAGGGATATAGTGGCCGGTGGTGAAATGATACCTCGGAGTTGGTATATGTTGCGTTCCGTATGTTGATGTAATAGTTTAGCAGAAGTTGCTTGGCTCGAGAAATAGGGATGGAGTTATAGGTTACAGTTGTTTTATAGCTGGCAGCTATTTTTGCTAGATAATCGGGTCGTTCGTTACCTCTGATTCCTGTATGTCCTCTGACCCAGTTTAGTGAGACTTGAGTTGTCTTCTTCAGAGTGATAATTTTCTTTCTGGTGTTGACTGCTATTGGTTGTGTAGTTCTTTTGTTAGAGATGGCCAGAAGTGCTGCTTGCGAGTCCACGTGTATTGCATACGAAGTGTTTAATGTACTTTTTTGTTGGATCCAGTCCACTGTCATTAAGTTCTGCTTGAAATATAGAGCATTCGTTGTCCAGTCTACGTGACTCGGTGTAAATCTCTTTTGAATTTTCTTCTACGACTAATCCAGCTCCGATGTGGTTTTCTGTTTTTGATCCATCTGTGAAGATCTGTATATTGGCTGGGATAACTGTACCTCTGTAATCTATTGTTATGATGTATTTCGGATGGATTCCTCCATATCTAGTTAATACTTCAGTCTTCTTAAGTTTGGGCAGGAGTGCATTAGTGGGCAAGCCTCTACTAGCGGCTTTTATGTCCTTGCTCAGATGTAGGGCTAGTTCTATTGGCATTGTCTCTGCTATTGCTTGCAGAGATACGTTGGAGACTGTTTTGTAGGCTTTGGTCACGAAAATTAGGAAACATCTTTGGATCTGCGTTAATTTGATATTAGCTCTTCTGGATAATGATTGGCTCCAGGCCTCCGCCGCATAGCTGACGACTGGGAGGATGGCATGATTATAAATCGTGAGAAGGTGGTGGTAAGAGATTCCCCAAGATGATTTGGAACATCGAATTAGGTTATTTCGAAGCTTCAGTAATTTGTTTTCTAGGAATTGTGTGTGGGGAAACCAATCCATCTTGCAGTCAAGCATAACTCCCAAGTATTTCATTCTTGAGAAAACATTTAAACCCCACTTTATGACTGTCGGATGAGTACTGTATTCTGCTCTTTTCCGGATGTACATTGGCATAAGTGCTGTTTTATCCTGTGCTATTTCTAAATTTTGTGTTTTACACCAGTCCTCTATGTTTTGGAGTGCAGTTTGGAGAGTGTCGAGGATGTGCGAAATGTGAGGGTCCTTTCAGCATGATCATTATGTCGTCGGCATATCTAGGTCTTTTATGTTTGAAAGTTGTTCAATTAAATATCTTTAGAATTTACATAAAATTAGTGTTTTAAGAGATTTATGATCCCCCCTCCATTGTGGTCTATTCCAATTTTCAGAGAATGCAAGTACCTATCTTATTTTTAGTACTGTATTATTTGTTTTAACATCATATTTCATTAAGAAATTATATTTTAAGTTGTGTATCAAGAAAAAATACCTAATCGAGCTAAAAAAAATCAGTTAATTTATATTGTTATGCCAATGATTCGGTGAACTAATTACACGTATTAATTAAATATAGTTTAACCTTTAGCCGGAGTTGTTGGGGTCTTTTACGATACCTAAGAAACTGGACACCCCTGACATTCTTTTAAAATCCATATATATGTGTAGCTTTCCCTTTGTTTAACATTAAAACTCCTAGCCATTGTCTATAACCTGTAAGTACCATTACTTTCTCTGTATAAACGTAAAATATTGAATGATACCCTTTATGATCCCACAACTGCAGTTGTATTGAACATTAGTTCATGTAACTATGGTATAGTTGGTAATAATATGGCTTATCATGATCTTAAACGTATGTCAATGCTTGGTACTGATTTCCTGGACTTTGTACGTAGTGTTTTGGAAGATGTAAGTGAATGTGGGGATGAAAACTCTCATGAAACAGATTCAGAACTAGAATGTGACTCTGAAATATTTAGCATCTCCTTCCAAACAAACAGGAAACCTATAATAGATATCACAGAGATGATGGAACAATTATTTCGCATGTATCTAAAAAATGAAAAACTGTCATTATGCTAACATGCACTATTCCAAATATACTGCACCTGAGACATGGAAACCACAAATTATATTCGTGTTTTTATAATAATACGAAAGGGGGAGTAGATTCCTTTGGATAAAAATTTTTACGTATAATTCAAGCAGGCGACGGATATGGTCCCTGGCTGTCTTCTATGCTATTCTGAACAAAATTGATGTCAATTGTTGTGTATTGCAATCCTCTTTCAAGGATTACAAGCCTATTTCTCGCTTTGAATTCCTGAAAACTTTAGGCCGAAAACTTACAGAGATATATCTGAAATAAAGACTTGTATGTAAATGATCGACTACCAAAATAACTCAGAATGATTGTTTCCAGGATTTTGAAGAAAATGTTTCCGAAGATGAAAGACCAATCGAGGATGTAAAAGAAAACAGTGTGCATTGCGTCTTCGTTTAAACGAAAAGAAAACGAACCAATATTGTGTTAAATGGGATAGACTAGTGAGCCAAACATGCCGATCAGTTATATGGAGAATAAGGAACATTCTATTATGAAAGAAAGTTATTGTAAATTACGTGGGATTTTTATTCATTGTATTTTGAAATTTCAGTGAAAAAAATGTTTGTGAACACCAAATCTGACAAATTCATTGTAAAGATGGTCGTGATAATTATTGTTTTATTTTTTACTTCTTCTTCTTCCTTCCAAGTATTAGGCCAAGGCCTGTTACGATCCTATAGAAAATTTTCCCTCCAGCGTTGATCCTTCCGGGAAATTCTCGTATAAGACTTGAAAGCATAATAATAGTCCCTTCGATTGGTTGCTGGCCAAAGGAAGGCAAGTACACTTTAATTTAGTGAATTTCCCTCCCTCAAATGATCCATGTCATTCCAAAATCAAACAATTTTATAATTGCATTTTTCACAATAAATACAAATACAACTGCGCGTACTATCACATTTTCTGTTGGTATCTTTTTCGACCCCACAACTCCACTTAGGGCATAAGAAATGCTCAACTCCTAAGTTAAGACAATACACATTTACTTTTGTCGTGATGTGTAACATTTAATTAAATACATTAGGTATTAAAAATTACTTCAATACTGTATTTGTATTTTTTTTTCAGATTCTGAAATTGTATTATAGGTGCCGAAAAATAACCGGTATTATAGAAAAATAGGAATTGCTATTTGAAAGATTTAAAAGGGAAGATAGCAAAATGGAATGCTATTGAAAGATTTAACTGGGGAAGATTAGCAAAATAGGAATGCTATTTGAACGATTTAACTGGGGAGATTAGCAAAATAGGATGATCTTTGAAAGATTAACTTGGGGAGATTAGCAAAATAGGAATGCTATTTGAAAGATTTAACTGGGGAAGATTAGCAAAATAGGAATGCTATTTGAAGATTTAACTGGGGAAGATAGCAAAATAGGAATGCTATTTGAAAGATTTAACTGGGAGAGATTAGGCAAAATAGGAATGCTTATTTGAAAGATTTAACTGGGGAAGATTAGCAAAATAGGAATGCTATTTGAAAGATTTAACTGGGGAAGATTAGGCAAATAGGAATGCTATTTGAAAGATTTAACTGGGGAAGATTAGCAAAATAGGAATGCTATTTGAAAGGATTTAACTGGGGAAGATTAGCAAAATAGGAATGCTATTTGATAAGATTTAACTGGGGAAGATTAGCAAAAATAGGAATGCTTATTGAAAGATTTAACTGGGGAAGATTAGCAAAATAGGAATGCTATTTGAAAGATTTAACTGGGGAAGATTAGCCAAAATAGGAATGCTATTTGAAAGATTTAACTGGGGAGATTAGCAAAATAGGAATGCTATTTGAAAGATTTAACTGGGGAAGATTAGCAAAAATAGGAATGCTATTTGAAAGATTTACTGGGGAAGATTAGCAAAATAGGAATGCTATTTGAAAGATTTAACTGGGGAAGATTAGCAAAATAGGAATGCTATTTGAAAGATTTAACTGGGGAAGATTAGCAAAATAGGAATGCTATTTGAAAGATTTAACTGGGGAAGATTAGCAAAATAGGAATGCTATTTGAAAGATTTAACTGGGAGAAGATTAGCAAAATAGGAATGCTATTTGAAAGATTTAACTGGGGAAGATTAGCAAAATAGGAATGCTATTTGAAAGATTTAACTGGGGAAGATTAGCAAAATAGGAATGCTATTTGAAAGATTTAACTGGGGAAGATTAGCAAAATAGGAATGCTATTTGAAAGATTTAACTGGGGAAGATTAGCAAAATAGGAATGCTATTTGAAAGATTTAACTGGGGAAGATTAGCAAATAGAATGCTATTTGAAAGATTTAACTGGGGGAAGATTAGCAAAATAGGAATGCTATTTGAAAGATTTAACTGGGGAAGATTAGCACAACTAGGAATGCTATTTGAAAGATTTAACTGGGGAAGATCAAAATGAAATTTAAAATTAACTTGAACTTTTTTGTCATCTAAACTCTGATCGGCCTTATTTAAGAGATCCTCCGTAGTATAGTAGGAGGTTAAGGCTCCCACCTTTTTAAACAATCGGCAGGCGGATTGTCAGCCCTACGTGACGGTAGCCTTTACCTTCAGAATAAGCGTCTGGTATTCATTTCCATTAGAAGCTGTATCGACCCTAAGGCAATGGTACCGCCCGGAGGTTTGGGACAATTTAAAAAATCCTGACCCCACCAAGAGTGGCCTATCTACTTCTGTTTCATATTGAAGAAAGCTCCTCCTTTTTAATATTTTGAATTGCAGTGACTGACTCTCGAACAAATACACTGAATATATCAAATAATGAACAGATTCCTTCGAACTACACATTTGATAATTGTGTGTTCAAAATCTCAACATTGGTACTGGGTGTGTGTTGTGTCCTAGTTGTACCCATTGGGTTTAATACCTCTAAAACATGTGTTTTTAAATAATTATTTTACAGAGTTGTTTCCTAAAAAAATCCTTTCAAAAACATTAAACTGAAAATATATAAAACTATTATTCTACCAGTTATATTATATGGGTGCGAAACATGGACTCTTACTTTAAGGGAGGAAAGGAGATTACGAGTATTTGAGAATAAAGTACTTAGGAAAAATTTTGGACCAAAGAGAGATGAACAGACAGGTGAATGGAGAAGACTTAATAACAATGAACTACATGGTCTTTATAGGAAGCCAGATATAATAAGAACAGTTAAGTCCTCGTTAGACTGCGATGGCAAGGACATGTTGCGCGTTATGGGCATGAAAGACGCGGATGGAAGCTTCTTGTAGGAAAGCCAGAGGGAAAACGCCCAGTTGGTAGACCAAGAATGAGGTGGGAGAATAACATTAACTATGATTTGAGGGAGGTAGATTATACAGGGAATGATTGGAAAGCATTAGCTCAGGATAGGTATGTTTGGAGAGCTCATGTCCGCGCGGCCATGAACCTGCGGGTTCGATGGTGCCAGTGAGTTAGTTAGTTATAATGTTGGTTATAATATACAGTTTGATGTGTTTCATTTTTTCTCCACTAGGCTGCATTCTTACAATATTGCGATCCTATTTGGCAATACATAATATGATCTACTTGCAGTGAACGAACAAAAGATGCATAACCAAACATTTCTCATTTGTTTTCAAACATCGCCGTTTACATTAAATATATAAATATTTTAAAATAACTATATTTAAATAATGGTGTGAGTAAACAGCTTAATTTTATTATTTAAATAGTCGTAACAAATGCCACTATTGATTTCCAAATCCTCTAGATAAATTGGAAATCACTCGTGGTATTGCTTAAAAAATACGTGTATTTGTTGAAAACAGATATCGGTTCCAAATTAATTTTGGTTTGCCCGTCCATGCAGAAGCATTTTGGTACCTACTTCAAATGTATATAGGCCCTATTGGAGAACTGATGATGTTACGTTGATTTTTTTTTATTACAAATTGTTATTTTGTTTCTTGCTAAGGTGCGATACCGATATAATTAAATATTTCTAATATGTCGCGTGACGAAAGTGTAATCTGCGTACACTTCAGAGAATCCATTGACAGGTTGAAAACATAGATATACAGAGTCTACGTGATAAAAATACAGTATTTGTAAAGAAACAAATCTTACTCAAACGCTGTTTAGTTTTTTATACCGCATGTTGGAAGAAACCCGACTTGCAAAAAGAGCTAAAGAAGATAGATCAATGGACGGGAGAAGAACAAGAAGAAGACCAGCTAAGGAATGGATAGACAGTGAATGCACATCCAATACGTCTTCCTCCGAGGAGCGATTTTGAAAATAAACAGAATGAAAATCCTACAAATTATGATTAAGAAGAAGAAGATGTATTTCAATCCGGTTTACTTTTGTCGCTGGTAAGCTAGTGGAGAAAGGCGTTTTCGCGTATTTTTAGATGCAACATTTATTTATACCCAAGATAAAAGAGAGCTGGTTTAATTGGTTTGTGTAAACGACATTTAAAACTTGGTGAAACACCACTTAATACAACTATATTGGAATGGCCTGGTTTTAAGTGTGATTAATCGACGCAGTTGATGAGTTGGGAAGTGTAATGTGCGGCGGACTGGAATGAACTTAAAAAAAGACAAGTTCTCCGACGCCGAAGTCTCTATTTTATATTCAGGCATTGTTTCTTATTCTTAGTCACCAGTTTCTATTATAACTACAGATTGCATTACATTCCTGCATTTAAATTGATTCGCAGCTTACTTCATATCTCAAACCAATAAAATTATTGTTCTATGTATCCATCTAAACAATATAAACACATCTTCTGGTGTCTTCCGATGTGTATTAAATTAAATTGAATTTATTCTTCAGTCCCTATTAGGTTCGTCTTCCGGGCATATAGGCCGTGGTCCAGTCGTTCTTCTACTCGACGTTTCGTCTACTGCTGCGGTAGACATCTTCAGGAGATACTGCGTGCTCTCTGCGTGGAGAATGCTACATTAAGACCTTCAGTTTGGCTGAGATATGTGGACGACACATTCGTCATTTGGGAGCATGGTGAAGAAGAACTTGATAACTTCAGGCAACATTTAAATGGTATTTGTCCCAGCATCCAATTCACCCGGAAAGAGAAGAGAAACAACAGTCTACCGTTTTGGATGTTTTAGTAATTCGAAACCAAGACATGACACTTGGACACAAGGTATACAGGAAAAAGACTCACACAGACAGATACCTACATAAGCAGTCCAACCATCATCCCAGACAAAAACGCGGAATAATTTAAAACCTGGTGGAACGAGCCAAAAGGATTTCGGAACCACAGTATCTACAAGAAGAAATCATCATCTCCAAGCAGCGTTTCAATCCAATGGATACAGCAAAACAGATTTTCGCGAGCCATAAATCCCAATAAATCCAAATCCGAAAACGGGAACAAGGAGGAGGCTAAAGGGTAAGGTGTAACCTACCATATATCAAGACAATAACGGAGAGAATTGGTTCGAATATTAAATAAATATAACATATCTACAACTACAAGCCAACACAAAAAATCAGCAATATACTGCGCCCAGCCAAAGATACAAGAGATCCGTTAAGTACTGCCGGTATATATCGCATCCCTTGCAGTTGTGGACAGGTTTATCAGGCACAACAAAAAGAAGGTTACCACAAGATTGCAAGAACACAAGAGGCATTGCAGACAAAACAAAAGGAAAAATCAGCCGTAGCGGAACACTGGATGAACAACCAAGAACATATAATAAGATTCGAAGAAGAACACAGGTATTGTCCCAACATCACATTATTTACACCAGACTGTACAGAGAAGCCATGAAATATATAAACACAAAAATTCCTTTAACAAAAAAGAGAAACCATGAAGATAAACAAAATCTGGATCCCGGCACGCACAATACGACAAAGAAGCCTATGACTTCTTGCTAGCGACAGCCTGGACAAACAGCACGCAACACGGACCCGCGCAGAAAACCGCCTCTCACCAGGGGCGTGCCTATAAATAGGGAGGGAGTTTCCAACTACCAGCCAGTCTGCCAGCCGACTGTTGAGGAGTTCACAGAGAGCACGCAGTATCTCTGAGAAATGTCTACCGCAGCAGTAGACGAAACGTCGAGTGAAAGAACGACTGGACCACGGCCTATATGCCCGGAAGACGAACCTAATAGGGATCAAGACGCCGGCCGTGAAAGCCTACAGTTATACATTATTCTTCAGTGTTTCCTATCACCCCACAGTCCTTTATTTATTCTTCCTTCAGTCATTGCTGATTTTATACCCTAAATTCCAGTAGCATTTGGTCTCCTCTTTTCAACATCCCAGGCGGGAGCCAATTCCTCTCAGGCGGGAGCCATTCAAATACTTTTTTTTTTGGTAGTCTTTCAATCATTCTTTTCACATTCCTATAACATTACAAATATTTCTGTCGAACGCAATTCGATACAGAATTTTTTATTTCCATTTTAGATTTTATTAGGGAACATTGTTTCTAATCTTGTATTAAACTAGCGGCGGACCTGGCAGACGCTGTCCTGTCAAAACGTACAATTCTCGTGAATGTCCGGAAGATAAGTTACTTTTTACCATAAAATTCACTAATTAGTAAGTTCACATTAAAACTCTTCCTTGCCATCTGTTGTGGCTCAAGAAGCATGAATTATGACGTTGCACTGTTGTCGCGCGAAATATGTCGGTAATGCAGATGACTATACATCTGACATAAAAACAACCCCTATAACCCGATCGCAGCACCACCTACCGGATCCAATTGTGAATCTAAACCATCCGGGGACCCACTCAAACACAGGCAAAATATTTCATCAAAATCGGTACAGTCGTTTAGGCAGTTTTTAACTTCGGATTTCAAGTAAACCTCCACTTCTAATTTTCGGATTTCGCTCATTTTTGGATAATACCTACCTCGGTTTATTTTAATAAAATATACAGAGTTTCGTTGTGAAACAACAAAGAATGCGACCGCTAGCGCTATTTTTAAATTTTCACTTAGGGACCCAATCACACACACAAAACATTTAATCAAAATCGGTCCAGTCGTTTAGGAGGAGTAAAGTGACAAACACACGCGCAGAAGTTATATAAATATTATATGCAGTAAAACTTGCTCAATGCGGAATCGCATGGCACCAATTTTTCTTTTCGCATTAAACAAAATTCCGCATTATAAAAAACTAAAACTTATTAATAAACGTACATTATAGAGTACTGTATATGTCTTTTTGCGTACCTTGGATTAATTGTCCCGCCGTAGCCGAGCGGTTAAGGTAGGAAGTCTTGGCGCAGAGCTACGGGACTTGCGCTGGTCGAGTCTCCATGGGGGAAGAAATTTTCTCATGGTATTTCGGCCAGTATGGGACCGGTGCCCACCCAGCATCGCGATGCATTTGGGTAGCTACAATAAGTAGCGGCTCCAGGTTGAGGAACCAGCTATAACGGCTGGGGGACTCGACATGCTAACCACATGTCATCCCTACACTGGCTGTTGATCATCTACCTCTATGATTGACACATGTGGATGTGAAGGGCCAACAGCCGGCTGGTAAAAGGGCAACCACTGAAAAAGTGGAAAGACCCTCAATCGGAATCGGATTAATTGTAGTTCCGCTGCCGTTGAAAAGCGAAGTATTGTATGTACGAGCGACTTCGATGGTAACGCGCGAAAAAAAAGTCCTGTTTCGTCAGCGTTAGAAATGTCTCTTAGACGCGTATCCTGAAATTAAAGTATACAGTTTCGGTTTCCACTCACCAACTTTACTTTTGTCCACATCCTTTGATTTCCATCAAATTTCATTCCACACTAGATTGTGTCGTCTTTTAAAACTGTCCAGCCAACCTGAAGATGCCTTGACATCGTTATTCCCTAAGGATTTAGCAAACAGCTACAGCTTGACTTTGGAGCATCGTCCGGGAATTTGGATTTTTTTTTGTCATGCACTTGTAAAAACACTCCCACATTACTCGTTGATTTCTTTATTTCCTTGTTTAATAGCTTTCTCTTCTTTTGACCATTTCCTTGCATCCATTCATTCATTATTTTTTCTTTGTGTTTTAAAATCTCATAAATTTTTATTTTTCCACATTTAAATTTAGTCATTATCTCGGACAGTAAGTTTTTGTTATCTTAAATCACATTCACTTTTTCGTTTAATGACAATGAAACACACATTTAGCCATCTTTATTCCGTAAATTCAGAGCGCTACCTGTGAAAGATCGGTCTCGGAACTTAAATTAATTTAAGATTTTACAGTGCAATTGTTATTTGTAAGACAGTTACGTTATCTGCATTTCGCATAATGGGTGAGGCCGCAAGAAAATTTCAGTTACATGTACAATTCACCAGGCGGTAGGAATCATTCATTATTGTTTCTTGGCCTAACGGATATTCAATGAAGCAAAAACTAATTTATTTCTCTCTCTGTCTTTCCGCTTTATATACTTTTCATGAATTGTATACAAATATCCTTCCGTTTCCGCGTTGGACAGATTGCATTTTATACAAAATTACTATTATTTCGCCGGGACCAATAAATTTGTTCACATTGGACAGATTTCCGCATTATTCAAGTTCCGGAATAAACACGTTTTACTGCATAAAGATATGATTTTCTTTTAAAGGTCAATTATTTCAATACATCAGGTTCAAGGACTGGACTGAGGGAATGTTGCTCTCTTCCCATACAGCCAATCCAACATTTCCGTACCTGGAAAAGTCGCCGGTGAAAATACTGACTCATCCAGCCTACAGACCTGAACTTGACCCAGCAAGAAATTTTCCAGCTCCCAAAAATGAAGAATTACATGCGCGGATACAGATTTTCCAGTCCAGAAAAGCTAGATGTAATGCCTGATAATGAGTGACATGGCTGCTTCTAGAGGTATGTCCAGATGATACAACGGTGTACAGAATGTACTGAAAAATATTTTTAAAATATTCAATAATTATGGCAACTCTATCATGGCCCATTGTTGCGTATCTCAAAACTTATCTAGTGACCCATGTAGTATAAATCGAATGTCAACTTGTAAAGGTTCCGTTCATATCTTAAGTTGTAGCAGCAAAGACAAAGTATTTGATAGTAGCCAATTAATATTGTGTTTATCACAAGATCAGAACAAAAAAAACCTTTTCAAGCTACACATACATTCATAACACATCTAGTTCCGTATGTTATAATTGTATAAGCATATTCAGGCATTTTGAAATCTGCAAAATGGAGTATCATATTTCTTAAGCTATATTTAAAAATGTGGAAAGCAACGGGAAGCTACCACACCTATAATTCCTTAATAAAGCTGCAAAGCATATCATGAAAAAGCTTTGATTGCAGTGAAGGACCTGCCCTCGGGCAGAATTACTATGGATGGATATTTAAAATAAAAGTATTGTCTCCATATTATCTAATGTTCTTATTGCTTTCCTTCTCTATTGTTAAGTATAGTTTGTCGCTCTTGGCAATCATTGTTTGCTTAAGTTTGTTAAATAAATATCCTTGGTTAAAAAAGTTCGTAAGTATTCTTATATATGTGATATAACTTTATTTCAGAAATAGAAAAAAAGAGTCCCATTAACAAGTCAAAATACTAAAATATCTTATGTAGCAACTACCAACTGATTATGTAAACTTTTTGAACGAAAACAGTACTGCCGAAGGTTGATATTAAATTTATAATAATAATAATAATAATAATAATAATAATAATAATAATAATAATAATAATAATGTAAACATTTTGTTACATCTGGCATCAAAAGGCAAGATTGCGATTTAAATCTCAGATTTTAAATGAATAACACGATTAAGGGAAGTTTTATGGTGCCTTATTTATTTTTCTAAAACATTTATTTTGAGATTATATATTATCATATGTAGGCCTATATAGATCCTATTGATATGGGTATATTACGATGAATATTAAATCTATTTCGTTTTAAGAGAATTGAACATCTTGGAAATCGTTTAATAGGGCCTACACGAAAATGGTTTTAAATCACTGCAAGCATATTACAACTATTGTTTTGAGACAACACTTACTTAAATAAAATTTTGCAGAGTCTAAAACTTAAACGTGCCATTAATTCTAACTACGTTGAATGTTCCTTCTTAATAAATTCAATCAATTACTTTAATTAGATAACATTAGACTTCATTAGTTTGTCGAAAGTCAAACAAAAACAAGCAGATCACTGACGTCATAAAACACGTCACGTATCTCATATAAGTGATAACTTTGATTGATCTCTCTACCGCCTACTTATCAATGTCATGGATTACTGGCATATTCTTATTAACTTATGTTACGCTGTCACAGATGTTTGAGGACAAATTACACTTAAATCAGCTATTTGTTCTCAATCAACAATTTTTCAAAATGATCACATAATTAAACATTTTATAAAATATGAGAATTTATTCATAAAATCAAGTTACACTAGAAAATCAGGATATTTAAGATGAAATAGGAAACTGTAAAATTTATACCTACTACTAATACACTATCAAGTTCTTAGAAAAAATCTTTGGGCCAAAAAATATATGAACAGAGGTATGGAGAAAACTACATAATAGTGAGCTACATGGTATGTATAGGAAGGAATACAATAAGAACAGTTAATCTCGTAGACCGCGACGAGCAGGACATGTGGCACGAATGGGGAATGACAGAGGTGCATGGAAGCTTCTTATAGAAAACCAGAGGGAAAACGCCCAGTTGGTAGACCGATAACGAGATGGGAGAATAACATTATCCATGATTTGAGGAAGTAGATTATACAGGGGACGACTGGAAAAGATTAGCTCAGGATAGGGATGTATGGCGAGCTTATGTCAGCGCGGCCATGAACCTACGGGTTCAATATTATTCTCATTTAGTATGAATGTATTGAATGAATGGTGTATCGTTTCTTATGGTGTTGTCTTGAAGGTGGCCCTGGCATTGAGCTGATCATTCATCTAGGGAAGCGCTCAAAGCCTTTGTGTAGTTAAAACTAAAGTATATGTGTGATTAAGAATTTAAAAGCATCATCCGACAGGTCATGTCCATGTAAGACTCGAATGGCATGGAGCATGTAAAGTACCTACATAAGGAGAGGTTAAACTAAGGCAAAGAGAAAAATATATTTTTTTAATCAAGTACAAATATTGGTGCTTCGAATTAGAAATGTATTGCAGGATACGGATTCGTTTTTATTTCTCATTCAATGCTTTTTTTTAAACACAAACAGTGCATTATATATCCTTTTGATGATAACCTTCTTGACCTTCTGACACGGAAACTCGTAAACCTTTGTATGACGAATCCTACCTTTAAATTTCTTCCAGAGAAGCGTAGTGATGACAAAGGCCGTGATAAAAAACTGCCGTTTTAACTGCAAGGCATTAAAATCCAGCGCCAAATACCTAATTTAAACTATGTGGAAGTAATACTACACCTGAATTGGAAGATTGGATAACCCTCACTACATACCGTTCACGCCGCGTCTCGCCTCACTTCACTCCTCTCTTACTCAAGCAGGGAGTCCATCTGCTCCGTACGTGGGTTGACATTGCTAGATTCTGGCTTAAATGTTTGTGTCTTGCAGTTAAAAATGCAGTTTTTTTAACACGGCCTTGGCACATCACAACACTTCTCTGGGAGAAATTTCAAGGTATGTTTCGGCATGCAATGGTTGAGAGTTCCCTTGTGAGACAGAGCGGAAGATCTAGATTGGTCAATTCAGTACGGCGAACAGTAATTTTTTTTTTTTTTACGAAGCAAGGAACCTAAATTCACAAATGTAATCGAACTGAGAAATAAAACATTTTTATTCTATATTATTTAATTTCAATCTGAATAAAACTCAGTACTGATTGTCAACAATTTAGAATGTGTAAATTCACTGCTACTTCTTCTTCTTCTTCACTTCACGGGTTATGCAAATTGCCTGTTCCGCTTCGCAGTTGTTCTGTTGATCTTTTTACTGGCCTTCCTACATTCCTTGAACCTAACAGTGCTACTAATTTCACTTAAATAAAAAATAAAAATCTAACATTTTCCGCTGTCGCGGCTGTGCTGTATTTAAAATTTGTTCACTCCTGTGGTTGCTGAAATCAGACTACGTTCATGTGCATGGCAAGCTGACAAGAAGTTAAACATTCATAAATAATATATATAAATAATATATATAAATAATATATATATATATTATATATATATATACTGGACATCGTAACCACGGAGATGGGTCCTTATATTTCGCCCTCGCTCAGTGGTAGCATTAGCGTGTAAATGCTGAAGGTTCAGAGTTTGTTTCCTGGTTCAGGCAAAAATATTTCTCTTTACTATTGATTGTTTTTGTTTCAAATTTACTTAAGAATATTATTGTGGTTTTTTAATCCATAATAAAATGAAAATTCTACATCAAAATATGTAAATGGTAAGTGATCCCAATACAGGTCTTACAAAATCCTTGAAGTAATAGGGGGTTCAGGCCTCACCTTTCTAGACAATCGGTATGAAATGTCAGTCAGGATGACGGCTGCCTTTACCCCTAGGAAGTATGTCTGATACTCACACCTGACCACAATGATATTTGAATATGTGACCTTTGGCTTGTAGTATATTACCTACATAAAATGTGAAAAATTAAGGAAAGGGTTGCCTATTCCGCCAATTGCAACATTTGGAAGCTTGTTCCATCTTGTTGTTCTTGCCGTTAAAATCTTCATCCGTATCCCTGGGCAGGGGCTCTCGATATACCCCGAGAGGCTGGCTCCCTGACAGAACTTAGTCACTAATATATTAGTGTTCACCCCCGCGCCTGTCAGGAATTACTCAGTTGTAAACAGTTACAGCATAAGCCCCCTATTCACACTTGGCCGAGTTAATAGCTATGTATGAATACGAAGCTTTAGAACACGTGTGAGCGAGGAATTTCCAGAAGAAAAATTTCACCAAATTATTACTGTAATTACTAAACCTATACGAAAGGGTGGCAAGATACTGGACTCACGAGAACGGACAGAACGATTGAACAATTCTTCGCTTTCATGAAACCGGAACAAGTCAACTGCTTAATCTTTGGATGAAGAAGGATTAATGGTCATAAAAAAGGGGCGAAAGGTAACAGAAAATTATCCCTATTCAAAATTTCGGGCAACATCTCACTCAGTGGTTAATATGAATAAGATAATCCTGGCTTGCTAATGGTAGTGAAATATAGTCTATCCTTACTCTAACCTCTTCTACCTGATTCCCAACCTAACATTCAAGCAATCCTTTTTACGAACGAACACGGTATAGGAACGTTGTCATGGCGGTATAACCATGTTCTCCTCTGGTTTCAAGGTTCGCATGTTCAAACTCGACCGGTGTCATTGACTTTTCTGGATGTGAAAATCTCGAGTATGAATTCCTTCGGAAGGGAACCTAAGACAGGTCCCCGTGTCGTAAATTTACGACCCGTATAAGAACCTCAGAAAAAAAGAATGTCCATTTTTCCCTAGATTTGAATTGCGACGGCTAATCAGATGAGATGTTAGAGCATTGTTAAGTGTACAATTCACTTCAATCATGAAAACTGACGAATTAACGGTAAATTTAAAGCATCGCAAACTAATGTGCATATGGAAGGAAAAAAAAAAGGTTAATGTAACATTACATCTAAAGTTTAAAAATAGCTACGATAGCTTTATCTGACATTAGTAGCCATACAAAAACATCACAGAATAATTTAACTTAGAGATCTATAAATATTGCTAAATTTTATTTAAAAAAATCCAGTCGACTGTTGAAAAAGTGTAATAGTTATCTTTATAGACTAATATTATAATTGACATATAAATATACAATGAATATTTTGCAGCTATTGGTCTCAATATTTAGTAAAGGAGAAAAACAAACTATAAGCGTTTGAACGGATACGGCTGTGTACCAGGGATCTTCCAAAATGTATCTCCTGCGTTATGATGGAGCAACTTTCTTCTTCTTCTTCTTCTTCAAAAGACTAAATATTAAAATGAAATATTTATGTTTTATGATTAATCTCTTATTGATTGGAATGTGTACACAAATTACTGCACTAAAATAAATGGCCTTATGATTTATTTGAAATGTAATTTTGTAATTTTAATACTGAGTCTTGTACGTATTTACAGTAGGAGAGAAATGGGTGAGTCTGAACTAAACAAACACATTAACGCATTAAGTTCATGCGTGACACTGCAGATCAATATTTACAAGCATTTTGCCCACCCTTTCTTGTCAGTTTCAATTTAATTTACGCTTCTTTGTTCATAATAGATTGTTCAGTGTCAGTCCCGGTTATCTATGGCTGCAGTACCTTTAGATCCGAGGTTCGCGGTTCTAACGAGAGCGGATAAGAAAATCCTGAGTGCAGCTTTCACCAGAGAATTAAGGTCGTTGGTTTCGCATTGCATATTTACGACATATAAAAGATCCTCCAGATTGAAATAATATATGAGCAAAATTTATCGGTTCTGTAAGGGCATTTCTAAATCACATGGTGTGATTTAAAATGGGCTTACAAAACCCGACGCTAATGAACTGAAATATTAAAAAGCATCCTTATATAAGATATTTAATAAAGCAAACGATTAAATCTAATGACTGTAAAAGAAATTAAAAAAAAGTGTTGTAGAATCGAAGCCCTAGGAAGAAAAATATGTGAGTTATCTATATCAGCTGTTAAATATGTTTATTTGTTATGCTCGTAATCCGGTAGTAATAGTCCACCGCTGCGCTGTGGCCTACTTTGTCACGCAGCGGGCCCGAGTTCGTCCGGACAAGTTTCCTGGGTGAGGTTTTTCCTCACCTGTAAGATAAATGTCAGGAAACTTTAAGGCCCAAACGGTCCCCGAACACCATCTGACCATCATTATCATATTCGCCTAATTAGCTTAAGTTTAGGTTAAGCCTCACCTGGCGCATCATTACCATCATCAACTCTCATGTCATCGGGGCAGCGTAACCCCGTCTTCCAGGCGCCCCAAACTCAGAAGTGGGTTACAAGTACGCCATGCCAGAAGAGAACGCCAGAAATGTCGAAATGACAACCTGGGGCATTTGAAAAATAAAATAAAACTAAATCAGGACATGTCAATGGATAGGATTTCATTACAGATTGGATGAAGTCCAACTATTAAAATCAATACTAAAAAAATTCATATCAAATTCCATTGAGATGAATAGTCATAAGATAAAAAATTATATTTTAATTTTTATCCTATAACTATTAAAACCGAAAACAGCATTTTGAAAAATTAACTTTTGTATGTCTCTATTCTTGCATTTTATTTGTTCGCTAACGATTGATTAGTTTAGTACTTACTTCCTGGGCTTCATCCTTTCAAGGTCCGAAGCCATTCCACATCACTTCAAGTTAATAACAGGACTCTGAGTAACAACTGATAGTTATATATTTCTCATATGATGAACCTGCGCTAACCTGTAACGCCTCTATAACCAGATATTTCTGAACTATGATATGAAATACTATCTAATTATATTCTGAAGTTGATCAAGAAGTAATGCGGAAAAGAAGGTACCGAGCAGCGGAGGACTATAGATTTTTCCTTACTAGTTTGTATCCACTGCATCTGAAAAATCATTCAACATTTTCTAGAATATATTACGAGAACTAATCGACTGTAGCTTATGGATAGACTTTCATATACCGTGAACTATTCCTTGTATTAAAAGTGTTGTTCTAGGAAGAATCCTATATTGTGTTAAAATATGTTATTCAGCAGATGAAACGCCCCTAAAGAAACACTGCCCAGTTGTGGCCAATTTTCACATATCAAACATGGAAAGCAGAGTAAGAGCCACAGCTATCAAAGCCTCGCGGCAGCTAAATAACCATGTACTAAGTCAGAAGGCAGAAGAATGGACAGAATTCAATAACCACATTAAAGAAAACAACATCGAATTGACTGCCATCACACCGGAAAAAACAATCCAGTCTGCTCTGGTGTACAATCCCAAAAGAAGAGCTCAAAAATGGTTCGACAAAGAATGTTATGGAAAAAGAAAGACCACCCTCCAGGCGCTACAGCCAAATCAGAAAAGAATACAAAAACCTGCTGAAAACCAAACGAAAAGAATACATGGAACTGGAAGCAACCAAGATGGTGGAGGAAGCTAGAAAGAATCCATACATAGCATTGAGGCCACGGAAAGCTCAGAAAAGTGGAAAAATGGACGTAACAGTTTGGGAAGAACATTTCAGCAGTATTATCAATATAGATAAAACCACCACCGCATATGAAGCGATCACAGTGGAGACATGCCTAGCAGAAGCGAACCCCTTCACGACGGAAGAGGTGCACGAGACAATAATGTCTCTGAAAAACAAAAAGGCACTAGGTCCAGACGGAATATGTAACGAACATATCAAAGATTCAAACCTACTGCTCCAAGCAATAACAGATACCTTAAACATATACCTACAACAGGGCAACATACCAGAAATATGGAGGCTCTCGACGATCAAAATGCTATTTAAGGGGAAAGGCTACCAGCTGGATCCGAATTCTTACAGAGGAATTGCCCTGGAAAAATGCACTTTGAAAATACTCACAAGCCTTATTACAAAGAGGATCTCAAATGAAGTAGAACACAAGATCCCAGAAGAACAATTCGGTTTCCGAAAAGACAGGAGTACACTGCACGCCATCAACAACCTTCTCAGTGATATAGAGGACGCACTAAGGCATCCCCGTGGGAAATTCCACGTAGTCTTGGTAGACTACACGAAGGCTTTCGATCAATTGAACAGGCGGATACTAATCTCGAAGCTGGAAACAATGAAAAGAAAAGATAAGCTCACAGCGTTGATACACAACATGCTGACAGCCAACTTCATCCAGATTACAGACGACATAACCACACCGAAAACAATAACACAAACCAACGGGGTACTGCAGGGGATCCACTGAGTCCCCTACTCTTCAATATCGCCACACACGATGTCGTACAAATGATTAGACAGGAGACGGAGGAAGTGAAAATCTACATATATGCAGACAACATGGTCATCGGATCGAACTCCATACAAGACCTGCAAAGAGCAACCAACCAACTTGAGAAATGGGCACAGAAAAACTAAATGGAAATAAACTCGGGGAAAACGGTACAGATGACATTCCGCAACGGAGGTCGAGAAACTGCGGAGGACAGAATCTACCTAGGAATAGAACCTCTCGTGACAGTTAACAGCTTCAAATATATGGGACTGACGTTGCAAACCACTGCCAGGTAATTTAGAATACACATAAAATCCCGTGCAGCAGCTGCCGCAAAAGCCATGTTTGACATCAAAGCAATATCCGGACTGTCACTAAAAACGGTCATGACCTTGTTCAACGCGAAAATAGTTCTCATTGCAACCAATGGAATAAACCTCATTTGGGAGAAGCTGAGTCTAAGAGATCTAATAACTTTGGAAGCAGTTAAATCACGATTCTTGAAAGCCGTCCTAAGTGTCTCAAAATACACAAAGTCGAGGCTAGCATATGAACCCTTCTTCACAGAAGAACTGCGTATGAGGCTACCATCCACAGACATCTCAAATAAACTACTTCAGGAAAGGGAGAAAAAGAGACAAGAGATATGGCTGAACTTTTGTACAACAGAAGCCATGACAAACACATCCTGGACCAACACCAATCAAGAACTCCGATACCTGGTGAACTCAATAGCAGTGCATGGATACCAACACAAGATATGCAAGACCAAGTGTTTCCACGATCCCGGGAACAACTGTGTGTGTGAACTGTGCGAGAAACCTTGCGACCGTTACCATGTAACCACCTGTAAAAAACGAGGGATATCCCTGGTAGAATTCCGCAAATTACAAACTATGTGAATCAAATTAATGACAAAACTTATGTAACATATATTTTCTGCACAACTTGTGCGCATTTATTCTATTATTATTATATTGTGTTAATCACACGCCATAGAATACATTCTTGTCCTCGTCAAATGAATGTGATACATAGGTTTCTCCTTAAAATGCTGGTATGTTTCCGATTTAGGTAGGCGAAAAATGTGAAGGATCAAATGCAATGGTATAGATGTTATCATTTAAAAGTAGTAACGGGAAAATTCTGAATTAAATCCTAGCGTTGACCAACTGGGATTTTTCTTGTGGTTTTCCTCTATATTTTTAAAGCATATTGGGATTTCATTATCATTACACCTCTAATCGTCAGTAAACTAATGACAAATAAACCAATATCATATACATTTCGCAACACACGTGAATATACGATATACAAACATAGCGTATGTTATAAGCCCATACATCATAGATGATTTATCAACAAAGATGTTGAAGCTACTCAAAAATAAAATTAATCTAGACCATCTTAAATTATATTTTATTAAAACGTGGATTTATATGATTTTCTAAATATATTTTTAACCATAAACATTTTTAATTTCACGATTTTCAGATTATTTTAATCTATCTAATTATATTTAAAAATGATAATACCAACCATTTGACTAATAAAAACTAGGTGCAGAAGTAATAATTCTTACCGTCATATAGGCCTATGGTATGACGATAAGAGAATTGATACATACATAGTGTTCTGTCCAAGAGCAGGTCGTTCACTGCAAACTCTGCATTATCCAGTCTTTCCTTAACTCAGCCTTCCTTTTTGTATCCGCAAACAAACCATTTATTTTAATATTGTCTATCATCAGATGTATTTTCCTGCCTCTAACCTTCTTTTCTCTTCCTCCTCTTTCTGTGTGTATGTGCGTGTGAGTGAGTGAGTGAGTGAGTGAGTGAGTGAGTGAGTGAGTGAGTGAGTGAGTGAGTGAGTGAGTGAGTGAGTGAATGAGAGAGAAGAGAGAGAGAGAGAGAGAGAGAGAGAGAGAGAGAGAGAGCGTATGTATTCGCGCATAAATTCCGTGTGTTAGAAACAGTTATATCAATAAAGTTTTATGAGAATTATCTAGTTTAGTGGGTATGTAGCAGTTAAGACACTCGCTCTTTAAGTTCGTGTCTCGACAACTTTGTACTGGATTCCTGGTAGACGATTTGAAAGTAGGACACTTTTTTCCTGGGTTTATCCCGTTCTCTCTTGTCAAAAACTTCATTCCACCAGTTCATTAATTTTAAAACTTTTATTTATCTTACTAATATAGACCATATTATAATTTTATTGGAATTTAGACAAGGGCAAGGAGATGTGTTTACGAATCGAAAAAATATGAAAGATATATAAAATGTAACCTGTTTTTATAATGTGCGGAATCTGTACTTTACCACTGAGTTTGTATGCTGATAATTACAATCGCAAGGATGATGTACAGCTAGCAAAATTGAAAGTGGCTGCATTCTTGAACTGTGTTTCACTTCGATTCACCGTGCTTTTTTTACGCTATGCATGCGCTTGTAGATGACTAGTTGATGTAGTTCCCAAACCATGGTGTTTAATAAGGTGCCATTCAACAATATTACTATCTTTCATGGAACACCAGTAAAGCGCTGGCTTAATGATTCTAAGGTTGTGAGTTGGAGCCTTGTTCAAGCTTTCATTTGTATTTATTGTTCTTTAATTATATAAATAATGCAAACGTAATTTTTTTTTAACAATACAGTTTTATAATACTAGTATCAGTTTTTTTCTTATATTATTACATTATACGTAGCGAAAAAAACAATGGAAAGATTGAAGAGGATTTGAACCACAGACGGTAATATTTAAATGACGATGTCCTAACAGCTGAGATATACGAAATTTACTTCGTACTTATACAGTTCAAATATTTCACAGATACACTACAACTTAACATTCACATCCGCTATATAATAATTATTTAATTATGCTATAAAATATTTTATGGAAATAGGACAATATTTATTGCTGTAGTAGCAGTAGTACGTTTTAACTTACAACCAAAACAATGATTAAGGAATTATTTTGTGGATACAATAATTATTATTCTCGATGCAAGTCTTTGGAAAACAAATGACGGCTCTGAAATCGAGATTTATAAACCATATATTCAACAAATCTTTTAAACGAGTGTCTAGATATAATGTAAATCCTACCTGCCGGCTGCTGGCCTCACATCCACATGTGTCAATCACAGATGTAGATGATAATAGGGGTGACATGTCGAGTCCCCCAGCCGTTATAGCTGGTTTTCTCAACCTGGAGCCGCTACTTATTGTAGCTACCCAAATGCATCACGATGCTGGGTGGGCACCGGCCCCATACTGGCTGAAATACCATGAGAAAATTTCTTCCCCCATGGAGACTCGAACCAGCGCAAGTCCCGTAGCTCTGGGCCAAGGCTTCCTGCCTTAACCATTCGGCTACGGCGCGGGACCTAGATATAATGTACGCTCTATTAAAACAACTAAAATATAAAACGTAGACTATATATATATATATATATATATATCATAGTAGATGTTTCTTTTTTTATATTAAGACCTAGACGACACTAAGATTGTTCGATAAAACTAATGACATTCTAATTTTCTAAGGGGGAGTTCAGTAATCTTTCTTATTTAAACTGGGAAGGAAAACAGCTCTAATACTGCGACTTAAAATATCTTGCGCTTTTCCCATCTATGTAATGAATTATATGGTGTTATGTAGTATGTTATGGTATACACAGATCAAGCATTCACACATAACTCATGTCACCACTTTTATTTGGACGGGCCGAGGGGGTGTTACAACTCTCCCTACTGGCCCTATTCTAGCCTAAGTTGATAATGTTCAGGCTTCGAGTCATGAGGAAGTACACTAGTGCCACACATTTTAAGCACCTGTGATCTGCTAGACCAGACCACTTTTACTTAACATGAAATGAGGTGAATTAAATTAAAATAATTAGTGAAGAGGAATTGCATGATGGGGAAGGGAAGAGCAGTAGATAATGTTGCTGGGATGAAATTCGGGAAACGGGAGAACCCCGAGAAAAACTCTAAATCCCGGTATGATCCACCACCAATACCCTTCCGGAACCGCCAGGATTCGAAGATAAGATCCCAGTCGGGGCAGTATGTTTCTTTGTTTTATGTCACAACGGATATTTTTGTTGAGAATTAAATATTTCTTCCTATTTGCAGACATAATTTAAACACAAATAATTATAACTATTCGTGAACCTGGTGTATATTACTAAAACAGTCATAAAGGAGACAGGAAACATTATATTTCGTCTCTCTATATAAAAGAATGGGGGGCACGCCGTAGCGTAGTGGTTAAGGCACTGCGCTACAAGCCGGAAGGTCGAGGGTTCAAGTCCCGGTGGGTCAGGATTTTTAAACTGACCCAAACCTTCTGGCGGCACTATGGTCCTGGGGTCAACTCAGACTCTAACTGAAATGAGTACCAGACACTTGTTCTGGGGGTAAAGGCGGCCGTCACGCAGGGCTGACAAAGTGCCGATTGTCTAGAAAAAGTGGGAGCCTTAACCTCCTACTACCCCAAGGGTCTCCGGGCCTGTTGTGGGATCACTTTACTTTACTATATAAAAGAATATTAGTTTTTGTTCGAACTCACGATCTCATAAAAATCAGTCCACAACTTTACCATTATACTACAACATGCAGAATCCTTTCATTATAATAGATATCGGGAGAAGTCAGGACGAGGGTTAAAAAAAAACATGTAGCATTCGCTTCTCCGGATTTTTTAAAGACAGGACGAACTTTAATTTTAGTCATATTGTTGTGAACAATTCGAATACAGTCTTTTCGCAGTAAATACGAAGTGTATTTACGATCTAAGGTATACGATTTGTTTTCTCACGACTGGGAGCATGCAGAAGCATTGGTGTTTGACTTAAAATACTCTGGCACTTCATGTGGATGCATAATAATGATGGAAGCATAGAACCCTGATGGCCGCAGATAGAGTGAGGAGTGTAATTGGCAACGTTCTCAAAACAAGAACAGCGAGTAAACACTCGTTTTCTCCACTCGCATGGTATGATGCCCATTTAAATTAATCACGAGTCGAATGGGATTGTGGTAATGGCCAAAAGTGTGTTTTCATGGATGCGGTAGTTCAAAGAAGGGCGAAAGTCTTGTGACAACGAATCTAAACAACCTAGGCCTCGAACCAGTAGATCAGACATGGTTTGTGGAAATGGAGCGAGTTTTTTTGGAGAATCGCTATTAAATGTGAAAGATATCGGTGACCAGGTGGGTCATAAAAACAAATGGAAATGGTTGATCTTGTTTCCTACTTACCTGACTTTGCTCCTAACGGTTTTTAACTTTTTTCAACTATGGAAGACACTATATTCTGCAGTTAGGCTGCTATTGAAAGTGCGATTTTCTAGTAGTCAACAGAAGCGTTCACAATAGCCATAACATCCTGAGGTCAACCTTGAGAAGTGACATAACTTCCAATTTTTAATACAAATAATTTGAAAGATAAGATCATAGATCTTTGTAAATTTGAGTGCATCTTATACGTCATAGCCTAACATTTTCCAACAATAATAATTATATGTTTTACTAATTTTAGACGCGAAAAGGGACCTCTATTCCATATTATCTTGTATAATGTTTAATCATTTATCTTTGATATACGAAATGAGAATAATAACGGCTCTGTACACATTAATATGTGGCATGTGTTGAAAGGTTTTTAAAATGTAGTGTGCATTTGGTATAACACAATTCCGTGGAGAAAAAAACTTTCATGTCGATTTCTTCAATTTCAATTGAGCAATAGGTTCACATTGCAAAATCAGAAATCTTAATTTCTCAGCATGCATTTTGTAAAATGTGTGTTGTATAAATAGCTATGCCAATTTTATTATTATTATTATTATTATTATTATTCTTATTATTATTATTAGGACCCAATTTTTTATTACCTAAAGAAAACTGAAAGATTATATTTACTTGTCGATCTCCTTGCACATTATCGCTCAATAATGCATTATGATAAAGTTACAAACAACATTTTGCAATTTTTTAAATTTGAAGGACAGTCGAATGTCAACTAGAAGGGACTTACACATTAAAAAAAAAGACTTTTCTTCAACACAGACTGAAGATAAAGGCGAACACATAAAGCAGCAACTATCGCAGGTTTCCAGTTCTTAATCGAGAAAATATTTTCTTCATGATAATAGATCACAACAAAATGTACATTGTATCACATCCACCGAGTCTTGTTCCATACATCAGCTTTAACAAGGAAAAGTTTATCAACTTCACCTTCCGCACGACATAAGATTACTTACTGATCCATTATCATTGATTTCAGATAAACAACCACGTTGTTCCAGGGAAATGATAATGCGCGGCAGAAAACCAAAATTAGATCAGACGTAACTAATATCCCTTTAATTCACAGTTAGACAGGAATTTCTGGGACTTTTTTCTTAACTTCTTTCTTCATAATTTTAAAATGTTCACAGTAATAATTACAGGCAACTAACCAGGTTCCAACCTAGTGAGTACTGGATCTGGTGGAAGAGATATCCCATGGGCTCCACTTTGGAATATTTTCACACAACATGGTGATTTCAGAGATACTTTTTTTTTAACATTTCTGATTAATTTTTCCACATCTGAAAATTACATCTTAAATATTCTGCAACTCTATCCCAAGTATGCGCCAAATAGGCTTACACGTACCATTTTTGGTAGTTTATTAAGGGGGTTTGCGCTTTTTGCCATGTATGGTGCTGCGTCCGGTGAAAAAGAGCAGCACAGAATATGCTGGATACCGTTAGTTAAGCCACAGATAACTCATTGTTGAGACAAATAAATTGCCAATGGTAAATAAGCTTGCTTTCTCCAATATTTCACAATTTAGAAGGAAAATTTCACACTATTTTCTCCATTCATTTCTCCAATAATTACATTCGCATCACGACAACCCAGAAAATCAGTGGCCTCATCAATAGAGACCCAGATTTTTATCCAGTCCTTGGGGCATGTATTCTTGATGTAACACCATTCAGTAGGCATATAATTCTTTATAATTGTCGGCTCATCGGGATGGATTTTCCAGTGCATGTCTGCAAGAAACCTTGGAGCACATTATTATTGAGTTTGTAGACCGGAATGTTTCCTGAGACAAAGCTTCGAATAGCTTTTCATAAAACAGCAAATTTGTTAAAGTCAACTACTACACTGCCCGAAAAGCATCAATTACATTCTTATTTCCCCTCCTTGAAGAACCGAGTTTGTGTTTCTTTCTTTTTACAAGTTGCACCAAGTAGAAACTCTTCTCTGCTGAAATTTTCACTTAACAAATTTTACCATAAAATATGGTATCCATCGCTAAATATGCAATTACTCTAAACGAAACAAGCTGTTTTAATTTTGTGGAAGTACTTGTTTTCATTTTCAGAATGTCCAAGTAATATATTACTTCACAATCATAACCATTAGCTACCGCTATGTGAATGACAATTCTAACCAGTAGACACAGCCCTCAAAAAGTAACAAGTACCGTAGTTTCACTCCACATTCCTTCAGAGGACAGGAATGTTTTAGCGATAGACGTCAAGTTGGATTGTTAGTTGGATGAGTCCAAATGTTTAACAAATTATGTATACGGAAATCCACATTGCAACAAATTTCCAACAATTTTTAGATATCGAAGTTGAGACTTTATTCTACTAAATATAATAATAATGCAACCAAACTCGCTAAAATAATAAAAACCTAGATTTGTATTAAAAAAAAAATTTAAAATTACTTATAGTCCGTAAAAATGAACTATCAGAGAAAAATCTCTAAAAATGCAGAAAAATTACCCGATAAAAGCAGTTTAATTTTAATTAGATGGTATGAGCCACGTTTATTTTATTTTCTCCACAGCATCATCCTAACATGATCAGAAATAAAAATGGAAAGTAATCTAAACGGTCCCTAATTACTATTATTACTTTTATGTGCTATATATGTATATTATATGATAATACATGAACAATATTGTTTTGAATGAATCTTGCTTAGACATTATTTTAAGTACAACAATGTTCAATGATATTAGCTGTTTTAGAATCAGAATGTTTTATGAAAAAAAAGGGGGGTTTAAAATTTCCTCAAAACTTTTATCTTATTACGTTTCTTAGTTACAATAGTTAATTTAAAAGCGACGCGACATCATATAATTCGATCTAAAATTGTACGTGAACTTATATATTGTGTTAGCGCTTCTGTTTTTCCAGCCAAGAACATATTTTAGCTTCTTATGTTTATGGACGTCACAGATTTTCTGGAGGAATGTATTAAATGTCAAAAATTAATGAGAGGTATGCGTAGATTTCTATCGTGTTTATGATGAATATTAAAACTCGGAATACATTAACTGTAATCAGAGCAGCAGCGTCTATCGGGGGTAAACCGTACTTTGAAATGAGTTACTCACTTCGAATCACAATGAATAAAAACATTCCGTCATAACCATTTGTATAACTTACCGATTCCGATTGAGGGTCTTTCCACTTTTCAGCGGTTGCCCTTTTACCAGCCGGCTGCTGGCCCTTCACATCCACATGTGTCAATCACAGAGGTAGATGATCAACAGCCAGTGTAGGGGTGACATGTGGTTAGCATGTCGAGTCCCCCAGCCGTTATAGCTGGTTACTCAACCTGGAGCCGCTACTTATATTAGCTACCCAATTGCCTCACGATGCTGGGTGGGCACCGGTCCCATACTGGCCAAAATACCATGAGAAAATTTCTTCCCCCATGGAGACTCGAACCAGCGCAAGTCCCGTAGCTCTGCGCCAAGGCTTCCTACCTTAACCGCTCGGCTACGGCGCGGGACATAACTTATCCAAGAGGATTAAATAAACTTTCCTGTGATGAAATGGGTCGGTGTTGCCTCTGGTTCCGAGTTCGCGGGTTTAAGTCCGACCAGAGTCGATTCTTATTATTATTTTTTTTTTCTTTCAGAGAGTAAAAACCTTGAGCATGGGAAGGCAATGGATCACAAGTCATAGAATTACGACGCGTAAAATAAACTGAAACCTGAGCTCTGAATAAAATATGTCAGCTATTTCACGCACAAATTTGAATCGCGACCTGAATAGTTAAAGAGCATAACTATGGTGCGTAACTGTTAGTAAGTTTCGATGGCAATGAAGAAGTCTGGTTTCGACATTTGCTTAGAGTAGATCTATAAGATTTCGTGAAGTCAGTTAAGTAAAACTTCGTATATAAAATCTGAAATCCGGTTCACTAAGCCTCATGAGGAATGTTGAATAGCTTTTTTCTTTGAGCATAAGTATGCTTTGAAGTTGTATCGTCATGGATGATTTAAATAAATAATCATTGATTTCATTATTTCAGAAAAAAAACATACATTTGAGAATGATATTTAATAGTCTCCTGAGAACAATTAAGTACCATATTTGTTTGAGTATAATCGGGAACAGGGTTTACCCAACCTTATGACGATAATAGTTTTTTTAGCATAACGTCTGAAACATGTTTATTCAGCGTCCTGAGGCTAATTAAATAACATTTTTTTAGCATACAATCTGAAATAGAATCATTCAGCTTCGTGAGGATAAGTAAGTAGTTTTTTGAGGAAAAAGCCTGGAACGGGTCATTCAGCCTCATGAGGACAGTTAAGTAGCTGGCTTACTTCGAGATGAAGTCTGAATCAGGGTTCACTGAGCATCGTTAGGATAGTTGATTAAATTTTTTCTTTGAGCATAAAGTTTGGAACAGGTTGTGATAACAATTAACCAGCTTCTTTTTTTTAAAGCAAAGATAGCGTTCACTCGGTCTTATTTGAGTATGAAGTCTGGAATAGAGTTCACCCAACCTCATGACAGTTAAGTAGTTTTCTTCCCTGATGATAATATCTGGAATAGGGTTCACTGAGCCTGTTTCTTTTTCCTCAGCAGTAAAAAAATCTGGAAACCCAACCTCATGAGGACAATTAAGTATATTTTTTCACAGAGCACAAAGTCTGGAACATGGTTTACTCAGCCACGTGAGTTAAGTAGATTTTCATTTGAGCCTAATATGTGGAACCGGCATCACTCAAGACTCGTGAGGAGAGATAAGTAGCTCTTTTTAGCAAAACATCTGGATCACTGTTCATTCAGCTTTGTGAGGATTATTAAGTAGACTTTTCTTTGAGTATAAAATTTGAAACAGGGTTCACTAAGCCTCGTAATGACAATTAAATAGCAATTAACAATCTTCCAGAAAAGTTAATATTTCCAATTTTAAAAGAACAATCAGAACAATATTGACTTTTAAACTCTCTTCACAGTGTCAATGAATATGGTAGAACTCATTGATTTATATACAATAATTAATATACTATTAGACCTTCCTATAGACCAGCATTGCACTATGGTAATTATTTGATTTGATTACAAAAATGAAACTTGAGGTACTTGCACGTTTACCACGAAACCATCTGAAGTGGTTAAAAATACCTAGTCAGTCGACTCTTTGAGGTTGTATCGTCATCGATGTTTTAAATAAACAAATCATCATTGATTTCATTATTTCAAGAAAAAGCATACATGTGAGAATCATATTTAATAGGAAGCTGAGTGGGCTCCAGCAAGTCTGGATACAAGTGAGTAAAATAAACTCTCCAGCCATTCGCTGCCCAGGAATGAACCAGGACCGTTCTACCAACTTGTTTAGTGACGAGAACTGTAATAATTACGTAACAGAGAACATATGTTCTTCCTTAACCGTTTCGGCAAATGCCCGGTTAGTATTTTTCGTGAGATCTGATAGGCCCTACATTTCATAATAAATAAAATAAAATCCTGCAGCCTACCTCATACAACCAGATAGAATTCTTCGTGGGATATAACTTCAGATGTAATAACAAATAGAAATGGATAGCCTACTGGATACAACCACCGATTACACTCGGGATATAACTTTATGTAAGACAATAATATAAATTAACAGCTCGTTAGAAAAAACCAAAGATTTTAAATATGATATGACTTTAAATGTTAAAGCATCTTAAAAATGGATTTCAACAAAACTTGATTTCAACTTCAAACGGGATTTTAAAGCAGGCCCACAAATTAATTGTTAGTCTAAATAGAAATAATGGAACTATATTGCATTTCGTTGACACAACACAAATACACAAGATTTTACCTGCCAAATAAAATATTTAAATTTTGTTTTGCGCAGAATAAAACTGTCAACCACACTGAAAATTGAGAACATCTGTACAATGACTTCTTACAAGAATTTCAGGAAATTCTATGAAGTAAGATGAAAGACATTTACGATGATTCATTTATAGGGAAGTCATCTCAGCAGGAGATAGGAAATGTTGCACTCAGCTTTCCACAGAAGAGTAAAACAATGCTTCTCAAACTTTAATGATCTGCGGCCCTTAGTTTAAAGCCAGTATCACAATTGAGCGTACACAATGTTTATTATCAAACATATATTTCGGAACTATTTATTTTTTTAATCATATAAATGGTCCATATTCTCTAGATATACGATTATATATAAATATAAATATATATATATATATATATATATATATATATATATATATATATGTGTGTTGTGTGGTGTGTGTGTGTGTGTGTGTGTGTATGTGTTTATATCTTCCTAAAGGCCTACAATATTTTATACAACAGAACAAAATACTAAGAAACAAAAATGTGTGTTTTAGAAGTACTCAATATTGAGCTACATCAGAACGCAATTAATACCTCAAGGGAATTGCTGCCTTGTTTTTAATGCCAACCACTGCAATTTATGTCCTTCGGGTTCCTCTGCTGGGCGGATAGATGGCGTTGATAGACTATTTTCAATTTACGCACCACATTTGCAGACCACTTTACGTAGACTATTTAACTCATGCCCCAAATGGGAGTCAATGACCAATCACGTTACAATGATCTTTGATTTACAACCAATCACAGTCGTGTTTCGTCTAGAATTTACCAACTAAGTTTATCATAATAAAGAAACCACCTCCTTTTAATCGTTTCTCATTGTTTTCAAACATCGCCGTTTACATTAAATATATACATATTTTAAGATGACTATATTTAAATAATGATTTGTGAGCAAAGAGCTTAATTTTATTCGTTAAATAGTCCTAACAAATGCCACTCTTGATTTCCAAATTCTGTAGATAAATTCACTCCTCACTTCGTGAGTCGTGAATTTAACGATAATTTGGAAATCGCTCGTGGCATTACTTATGAAGATGTAATCCTGCACTGTGTATCGAGAGCAGTGTATAGTGAGTACATTTGTGTGTTTAAACAATGCAACATGTGTTGTATGAACAGAAAAGAAGCTTAATGTCCCAATCCGACTGATATATCGATCTGATTTTAGTGAGTTCTGGAATACTTTTCTATGGATTTTCTCGCTTTTAACACAACTTTATTAACTCGGTAATAAAAGTTTTTCTTCCCTCCTCACTCTGTTTGCCCTGCCTGTCCTGTTATATTTTAATTTGTTTTGTGCCGATGTTTTTTTTTCTCCCCTTATAATCTGGCCTATTTTCTTTAAAAAAAACATTAACAATTAAATTATCAATTTTTTCTACTCATATTGCTTCTGAGATAAGACTTCAATTGGGTGATAAGAAGATACCGACGCGACGTACTGAATGTTCACATTCACCCCGAATCCTTGCAACAAATCCTAGAAATAGTATTTTGTCTTTCAGCCTTCCACGTCTTTCAGAACACGAAAGAGTAAATATATGGAATGAATATAAAAGTCATTAACATTTTATTAACAATGACATTAAAAAGCCAGTGGATGCAGTATGTCTTATTATTTTATTACAATCTTCATGTACAGTATTTATAACTTAGTAATTTCAATTGTACACCCAATTGTGAGAGCGACTGTAATTATTTGGAGACGGATACTGAAAACATGCTTTCCATTAGCTGGGAAATCTGAGACAAAAAGTTATTTTTGCGAATTAAAATTAATATCGAGCATAATTATATGCCTTATCGCACGGGATTAAAAAAATACACAGCAAAACTACAAGTATAGATTCTTCCAAAGTAAAAGAGACAATATTAATAATGCGTACAATTACTGACATTTAAAATTATCAAATATTGTAAGCTGGAATACTTGCTAGAATTTATTTTGAATGTCTTGTGATGAAGGATTCTACTCGTATCTTACAAGAAATGATGGAAATAGCCATGGATCTATAATTCAGATTTGTCTATAAAATGGACTAACCAACTAACAGGCAATATCGAACCCAGAAATGTATGGACATAAGCCTTCCATACATCACTACCGTGAGATAATGTTTAAAACTATACACTGTATAATTCACATCCCTCAAATTATAGTTAATATTTTTCTCACATAGCATTCTTGGCGTACCTACTAGACGCTTTCTTCTCTTTCATTATCCATTCGTGACACGTGTCCTGCCCATCGCAATCTACAAGACTTGACTGTTCTTATTACATTTTCTCCCATAAAGATCATGTAGTTTACTGTTAAATAGTCTTCTCCATTCACCTGTCTATTCGTCTGTCTTTGGATCAAACAACTGCCTAAAAAACTTTATTTTCAAATACCGGTACTCGATTTTATCCTCCCTTAAGGAGGTCATGTTTCGCACCCGTATAACTGAAGAATAATAGTTATATATATTTTTAGTTATCTAGAACAAAACTGAACAAGCAGAGGAGATAGTGCATGTCCTTGCTCTACCTCCTGTGAAATCAAAAGTATCTGAGAATTGTTTGACTATCCGCAATCATTATCTGTGCCATTTAGACAAATTCGACATATTCGAAGTCATTTTTTACATTCCGAATTCCAGCAAAACTACACAACTTATCCCATTTAATTGAATCGTATGCTTCTTTGAAATCTATATAATAGTTTATGTACAGTATTTGAAAAAAAATGATGGCGCAACTCTTGATGGTGGAAAGTTAAAGTTTTGAAGTGCGATTCACACCAGTAAGTTGTTACGTGTGCTGTCTCCTTTGAGGTCAAATCCGGCGGCATAAACCTTTCTTCATGCAGTATCCGTATCGTTCGCTTTAGTAGAGCAGTCGGTATGGTGCTTTCTTGCGACGTCATAGACCAAGGTTCGATCTTGGTCAGGAATTATTGTAACGTCTCGTTACTTTGTTTACAAAACACAAGGCATAATAGCATTGTTTATTTCCACTACTGATGCAAAAAGCGTCTGATTAATTTAAATTAAGTCAAGTTAATATCTAATTTCATTATACAAGTAAGTCCTGGACTATTTCATCGCTTCATGATACAGTTTCTTACAGGCACGGTTGTGTTCTAGTGAAGGGAGCTACTTTTTCACATGAATGAGGTCGCGTGTTCGATCCCGTTGTCATGCTTTTCTCTCTCTCTCTCTCTCTCTCTCTCTCTCCTCTCTCTCTCTCTCTCTCTCCTCTCTCCTCCTCTCCTCTCTCTCTCTCTCTCTCTCTCTCTTCCTCTCTCTCTCGTCCTTATTTTAATTAATTTTCTTTGTTTTGTTCATTTTGCTTTGTTTTATTTACAGCATGTACCGCACTACTTATTTACGCGGAATTATTTTACATTGCACGATACACAAGAAATAGAACGGAGTTTAGTTTCTCAAATAGTTGTATACTTGTGAACCAAATAGCTGACCTCTGATAATGCACAGTGGCTTCGTTGTGGGACTTAACAATTATCTGTACGCCTTCAATTATTTAAAGGCTGTACATTACCGTCATGTTCCCATTTTTTTCAAAAATGTGTTGTTCTACTAACAATCTGACCTATTATAGATATATTTACTCTAAATCCGCAATGATGATCAACCTATTAGGCCTAGATAGTCAATATCGGGAGTCTATCTAGATACTAATACATTTGTTACAATTTTGTGAAAAGTTTAAACTGTTTAAAGTAATTAAATGCTTCTAATTAAATGTAAAGTAATTAAATGCTTAGTCCAGAGACTAAAAGATAGCAGCCCTACCAGTGGACTACTTAGCGTCAGACCAGTAACCCGTCCTAAGGAACTTCAAAACTACTTTCAAGTCTCAACATGAAAAAAATCCAGAAGGAATTGAAATATGACGACCCACAGCAAAGAAATATGGTTAAAAGAAAACGGCACAATTATATTGTAAGATATGCAACCTGGAATGACCGAAGCATCCATGAAAAAGAAGAGGAACTAGACAGTATATTTAAAAATAAAAACATTGATATTGCAGTAACTACAGAAACTAAGAAGAAACTTAAAGGAACGAAAGAAACACAAAATTATGTACAAATATATAGCGGTGTCGACAGGAAAACCCATGGACAAGTTGGAGTAATGATTTGGATTAATAAAACCATAAGAAATAAAATTCAACACTACACTTACTGGAATGAAAGAATATTAGAGCTTCGACTGAAAATAAATAGAGGTAATTTGACAGTTCTTGGTGTATATGCGCCAGAGGAAGGTCGCGAAGAAGATAATGAAGAATTCTATAAAATATTACAAGAAATGTATAGCAAAATAAATAGAAATGATTACATTCTCATAATAGAAGATGCTCAAATCAACAATAATATTGGAACATTTGCGCGAACCAACCAGCAATAGGAATGGGACAAGATTAACAGATTTTGCTATATACAATGAACTGAGAATAACGAATACCTTTTACAATCATAGAAACATACATAAGTATACATGGCATCATCAGGACTCAAAATCAATAATTGATTATTTCATTGCAAATAATACGATTTTTATATTGTTTCTAGATGTCAGAGCCTACAGAGGATATGATATTGGTTCAGATCACTACCTAGTAGAAGCAAAAATAAGATTTCCACCAAGATGGTTAAAAAAGAAGAAACAACAACAGAGCATAGAACAAAAGTACAAGGTAAAAAATTATTTTATGATGACAGCATTAAATGGTTATATTCGAGAAGAATTCAGCAATATATGGCTACAACTCCAGAAAGTAATGATGTCGAAGAAGAATGGAAAAACATTAAAATGATAATTCAAAATGCAGCTAATGAAACTTTAGGAAAAGTAAATATACAATAAAGAAGAAATAGAACTCTAAAAATCTGGGATGATCAAATAAAACAATTGATTGAAGAGATATATTCAGCTTATAAAAATATTTGAACACAAAGAAAGTAGAAAATTAAATAGAATTCAAACGCTGTAGAGCTATTGTTAAGAGAAAAATGAGAAAAAGACATAGGAAAACATGGTTAAATTATGTTACACATTTAGAAACAGACTTGCATAAGCTGCAACCTAATGCCTTCAAAATATTAAAACATTTGAATAAAGATATTAAAGAATCTACCAAAATTAATTGCGGGGTAACAAAAGAAGATTTTTTCAATTATTATAAAAGTCTTTGGACTGACAATAGCTATGAAGATACAATTTTCCGAAATAATAATGAGACAGATTCCATAATATCATTGGAAGAATTGAACAATAGTTTAAAGATATTGAAAAATGGGAAGGCAACTGGCACAGATGGCTTGAATTCTGAATTGTACAAATATGCAGGCAAAGTTTCATGAAAGACTGGTGTCCTTTAATAACGTAATCAAAAATGCACATATACCACAAGAATGGAAGACAAGCATTGTTATACCCCTGTTCAAGAAAGGAGACAAGAGAAAAATGGACAACTATAGGGGAATCAGTTTGTTAAACACATGCTACAAAATTTATGCAGACATTTTAAATGGAAAATTGAAAAGTTTCAGTGAAAAATTCCTTATGGAATGTCAAAATGGATTTAGGAAAGGACGATCTTGTATTGATTCAGCATTTTCTGTTAAACTATTGCTTGAAAAGAGAAGAGAATTCAATTTTGCTTTCATAGATTTTGAAAAAGCATTCGACACAGTCAAGAGATCAAAACTCTTAAATATTATGGAAGACAGAAATATACCAAATTTACTTCGGCAGAACATACAAAATATATACAAAGACAACACCATAAAGATTAAATTAAATAACAGATTTTCAGAAGAAGGAATTATAAATCGTGGTGTGAGACAAGGCTGCCCCCTATCCCCAACACTCTTTGCAATTTATATCAATGAAGTAACATGTTGCTGGAACAAGAAATATAAATTTGGAATAAGAATATCAGAAAATAGAAAATTAAACACCCTATTGTCTGCAGATGACCAAATAATATTAGCAAATTCAGAAGATAATCTACAGAAAGGTCTGAATGAACTTAACAAAATTACAGAAGAATATGGATTTAAGATATCTACAGAAAAAACAAAAATTATGGCATTTCAAGGTAGAAGTCAGAAGTAAAATTGTACTGGACAATAAAATTTTGGAGCAGGTGAATAATTTTACATATCTAGGATGCAATGTCTCATATGAACAAGAAAAGGATGTAAATGCAAAACTATCTACATTTTTAAGAATTTTAGGGTTAATAATTTCTATCTTCAAGCCGCAGTTAGTCCAAAAGCATTCAAGACAAAGTGTATAAAACACTGGCTCTTCCAACTATTTTGTATGGTAGCGAAATATGGACGTTGAAACAGAAGGATATACAGAGACTTAGATCTGCTGAAATGAGATACCTTCGGAGGATTGCAGGATACACACTACTAGATCACAAAAAAAATGAAGACATCTTACAAGAATTACACATGGAACCTTTAGAAAACAAAATTTCTGATTATAAGTCAAGATCACCATCTTGTTCATCGAATGGAAGATCACAGAATACCCAAACAAATGTTAAGATATCAACCTGCAGGAAGAAGAAGACCAGGACGTCCACTCAAAATACTTTTGGATGGTGTCTCTCTTGAGGTCGAAACAGGTCAACAAATGGCCTAAATTCGTGAATGTACTATGATGATGATGATGAAATGCTTCTATAGTTGTTGCAATCAGTTTTATCTTTCTCATAGATTAGTACGATAAGCGATTTTTTCTATTCATTTGTAAAGGTCTCTTTATCCCAAATCATACTATGACACCGGGAAATCTAGTTCAGTAATTTTTCTCCCCTGATTTTATCAGTTCTGAATTTGATGCATTATAAATCTTTAATTTGTCATCGCCATTTCAACCTCTAATGCGCTTGGCTCTGTGACTAATATTTCTGTTGTCTATATACCATCCTCTTCAATATATTATTCTGTGTGTATATTGAAACGCTGACCAAATGGACTAGTGGTTACTATGCTTTCCTCTGGTTCCCATTTTCCCGGCTTCAATCCTGGCACGGATCGTTAGATTTCTGATTACTTAAAAATTCTGAATATGCTTCCTTCGGGAGGGAAGTAAAGCCGCGGTCTCGTGCTATAGTATTATAGCACTTAAAGGAACCTCAAACTCAAATAAGAGGCCGTTTATTAAAATGTGTCGATTCAATCACGCCTAGGTAATGGTATGAGATGCTAAAAAGTATCGTCAAATAAAATATTACGCACCTACTGCATAAATTACTACTTAATTTCCTTATTTGATACAAACCCTATAAAGAAAAAGAAAAATGTGTTTGATAAATTATAATGTTAAAATTAACAGGTTATTCATGTTTATTTTTTCTTCGATTTTTACATTTTTAAGAAAGTGCAAAGAAGGGAAGAAATCTGATATTTCGCAGACACAATCTCGAGAACTGACGGAAACAAGGCTAGAATAAGGAAACAATCCGGACGTAGATGGAAAGGCTTGAAGTTTTATCTGATCGTAAGTTGTAATATTGCTTTCACGTACAGAGAATGCAGTAATGACATTTGTGGAGGCGATTTTTAATTAAAACTTGACAATAAAAAATCACAGATAAATAACTATTGTTTGCCTAACAGTATAATCCAATTAATATAACTTTGGTCCCTAAGCACTACCATTGGCATTTTTTGTCTTTTTCTAGTTTTTATGTTTAGTAGTATTCTAACATGTAAGCTGCCTTAGTGCTGATAACCGAATCACTACCATTCTCAGATTAAGTGTTATGCTCGTGTACATAATCATAATTTTCTAATATGTCCAAGTTGCATATATTCAACTACTGATAATATTAATTTAAGTTGGTAATGTACGTAATCCTAATTTCCTAATAAACGTAATTTGCATTTGGTCAAGGATCATCATCTTCACTTCAAGATTTAGGCGATTTGTCTGTTCCGAATTCACAATGATTCCTTCCATATCTTCCTAGGTCTTCCCACAAACCTTAATACCTTTGGTTTATAATTATATGCTATCTTGGGCAATATTTTTTCTTCCATTCTCTGAAGAAACAAGATTGCATATAATTATAACCCAAAAGGGCTAATGAATGTATTTCTTAACTCTAAATATGTTACAATACAATTATATTAAGTTAGCAATTCTCAACTATAAGAAATCTAGGCCTAGTAAACTTTTCATATTATTTAACTTATGGGGCACGCCGTAGCGTAGTGGTTAAGGACTGCGCTACAAGCCGGAAGGTCGAGAGGTCGAGTCCACGTTGGGTCAGAATTTTTAAACTGACCCAAACCTTCTGGCGGTACTATGGCCCTGGGGTCGGCTCAGCCTCTAACGGAAATGAGTACCAGACACTTGTTCTGGGGGTAAAGGCGGCCGTCACGCAGGGCTGACATCAAGTGCCGATTGTCTAGAAAAAGTGGCAGCCTTAACATCCTACTCCCCCAAGGGCCTCCAAAGGCCTGTAGTGGGACCGTTTTTATAATATGTAAACAATAACCTGAAATGTTGGGGCACCAACAAAATAATTCACAACGATTATATATGGAACTTCTTTGATTTAATCGGCCAACTGAATCTACTTTAAAATCCTGGTTAAATTAATTAATACTCTTAATGTGGTTCCTAATGTTCAACCAACATAAATGAAAAATAAATCAATTTTAATTTTGGATATAATGTTCATCACGCAGGAATTGCATAAACTAAGCGAATTCCTCATCAAACCAAATTCATAGTCCCATTTTACTGGTTTACGGAATACATATTTATTTTGTTAAATTGCAGAATCTCAATTTCTGATACTTACTCACTGGCACTATTGAACCCGTAGAATCATGGCCGCGCGGACATAAGCTCTCCATACATCCCTATCCTGAGCGAATGCTTTACAATCATTCCCTGTATAATCTACTTCCCTCAAATCATTGTTAATGTTGTTCTCCCACCTCATTCTTGGTCTACCAACTGGGCATTTTTCCTCTGGCTTCCCTACAAGAAGCTTCCATGCACGTCTTTCATTCCCCATACGCGCAACATGTCCTGCCCATCGCAGTCTACGAGACTTAACTGTTCTTATTATATATTCCTATAAAGACCATGTAGTTCACTGTTATAAAGTCTTCTCCATTCACCTGTCTGTTCATCTCTCTTTGGTCCAAAAACTTTCCTAAGAACTTTATTCTCAAAGACTTGTAATCTCATTTCCTCCCTTAAAGTAAGAGTCCATGTTTCGCATCCATATAATATAACTGGTAGAATAATAGTTTTATATATGTTCAGTTTAACGCTTTTTGAAAGGAGTTGGGACATCAAAAGTCTCTGCAATGCATAATAGCACGCATTTCCAGATCTCAATTTTTGATACCAGCTTTATTTTAAAGTGTCGGAATGCAGAGAAACCAAATCATGCATAACCATAAGGAATTATTGTCTTTTTATTTTCACATTACTTTATTAGTAGTATTAAATACATTAAACTTTTGTATCTTATAGACTTCATTGTCAATTTGCTAATCGATTTATAATTTCGGGTCGGATAAACCCCCTCCACTTCTAATGATCAGATTTTGCTGATTTTTTGGAGAATTTATTTTATAACATATATTGAGTTTCGTTAAGTAACGTAGAAAATAGCGAACACTAGGAGGATTTTTAATTTTTCTTTTCAAGTGAGTTGCTACATCTAATCGTCCATTTGGTGATTAACGAACTCTACTTTTTTTCTTTAATTAATTCCTTTATGCGAATTTTAGTTTCGATTAAACAAAAATTGCGACCGCTACAGCATTAACGGACACACACACACATATATATATATATATATATATCGGCCGCGGTGGACTAGTGGATATGCTCCTTGCCTCTGGTCGCAAGGGTCGCGGGTTGAAACCTGGCCGGGGTCGATGGATTTTTAGGACGGAAAAATCCAAGGAGCAAGTCCTCCGGGAGGGACTTTAAGCCGTAGGTCCCGAGTCTGAAGATTTTCAGGCTCGTAAAAAATCCTTAAGCCTGAATGAAAGGCCTCTAAGCAAAATTTACCGAACTTTCCCGTCCTAGTACTACCTTGGTTTCCTAGATGTCAGTATGAGGCGGAACGCTAACCACGTACCACTCAAAATGACATATACACGAAAACAAGTGTAACTAAATTAGTTTGGTTCAAATTCTTTCCTGTAGGGGAGAGCGCCTAAATCTCTGTAAATGGAAAACATAGGCTTACAATACAATACAATACATATATATAAAGTTATATACTCTAGTCCACCGTTGTGGTCTAAAGGTAGCGTGCTGCCTTGTCACTCAGCAGGCCGGTGTTCGATTTCCGGTCGGGACAAGCTTCCTGGGTGATGTTTTTTTTTCGGGGTTTTCCCTCACCTGTAAGACAAATATCAGAAAGCTTGAAGCTCCAAACGGCCCCCGAACATCATCTGGCCATCATCATCAACATCCCCGGTGTGGAAAGCAACGGGAAGCTACCACATATAATTCCCTAGTAAAGCTGTAAAGCATAGCATGAAAATGCTAGGAATGTAGTGAAGAACACTGTAAATAATAATACATACTTTGGTCATGATAATTGTCCGTGTCTACTAGATACGATCGGTGAAGATCAGTAAAATTATTTAAAAATATATATATTTTTTATGAGAATGACTTCAATAGCTTCACTACTTCGGAATTCGTTAATAAAACTAAATAATTATTTAAATGCAAATGAAAACCTGACAGAGTTTTAGACCTGCTGAACAAAATGTTAAGGAAGAAGGACGAATGTCTCACTTTGTGAGACCATTCTTAAGTATAAATTACTCACTCACTGCCACTATCAAACACAAGATTGAAGGCCGCGCGAACATTAGATCCCAGTCCTAAGATTTGTTTTCCAATCATCCCTTGTATAATTTACCTCCCTCAAATTACGGTTAATGTAATACTTCCATCTCATTCTTGGCCTACCCTCTGGATTTTCGTACAAGGAGTTTCCATGTCCACCCTTTTATTCGCCATTCGTGAGATATATCCTGCCCATTGCAGTCTACGAGACTTAACATTTTACAGATTAATTATGACCATTTAACTCATGCCTCAAATGAGAGTCAATGACCAATCACGTTACAATGGTTTTTTATTTACAACCAATCACAGTCGTGTTTCGCCTAGAATTTACCAACTAAAGTTTATTATAATAAAGAAAGCACCCCCTTTTTAACATTCTGAATAGATCATAGCATTATTTTGTAGTGACTGACTCACTAAGAAATACGACTACCAGATTGTATATAGCCTATAGTGCATGAATGCCAACACATACCGCATGCGGGAGTTAATATAAAAACATTGATTATACCACCAAAAAAAGAAACCACTGTTTGCACTTTCTTAAATGTATTTTTTTTTCATAAAAACATAATTGTCATATTTACATCATAGGACATGACATATGAATTAATATACAGTTTGATGTGTTTCATTTTTTCTCCACTAGAGTGCATTCTTACAATATTGCGATCCTTTGGCAATAAATAATATGATCTGGTTGCAGTGACGAACAAAAGAAGGAAATGAAGCGTACCAATCGTTTCTCATTTGTTTTCAAACATCGCCGTTTACATTAAATATATAAATATTTTAAAATAACTATATTTAAATAATGATTTGCGAGTAAACAGCTTAATTTTATTCGTTAAATAGTCCTAACAAATGCCACTCTTCATTTCCAAATGCTCCAGATAAATTCACTCCTCACTTCGTGAGTCGTGAATTTATCGATAATTTGGAAATCACTCGTGACATTACTTATGATAATTTAATAGTTTGAATTGATTATTTAACAAAATACTTTAAATAAGATTGATATATTTGATATTTTAGACTTTTTGGACGGTATTTCGCAGGTCCCAATTTACAGTCTACAATTTTAAGTATGGAGAGAAGAATGTCACGACGACTACTGTAACAGTTTGAAAACAAGCCAAGAAAATGATACCTTGACAACCAAAGCTTGGAAAGTGAGAACAAAGATAAGTGCAAGCAAAGAATTCACGCTCGGATGGGTAACAACTGGAGAGTTGTGACAAGAGAGAGAGAGAGAGAGAGAGAGAGAGAGAGAGAGAGAGAGAGAGAGAGGAAATGCAAGGTTGTTGAGGGAGGGATGAAGTACTTGGGATTACAAAAAAACGCATTGCACCTTCACGTGACGTCAACAAAAAAAATATTTCTGATCAGACATTGAATAAAAAATGGCAGATTTTACCAACCTCCATACAATTTTCCCAAGCAATTTAATAAAATGTTTCTAAAAATATTGGATTCACTTCACATACAAGTCAGAACAGATTATAAACATATATATTCCTTAATGTAAATATAATAAAATGCCGTATGGGCTCTGGGTGAAATACGTCAATTTTCTCGGGTAAGTGGTGGTGATAAAGTGATGGTATTGGTCTGCTTTTCACATAATGCATAGGGAATATCAAATTGTTCATCTCTCTACGATATATTTCGATAAAACAAGTAACATGTGGCTATATTGTTATCAATTCATCTTGAGTAATACCAAAAAAAATCTTTTCATTTGCTACTATTTTTTTTATCTTAAACCGATCATGAGATAAACAATACCAAAGGAAAAAATGTTGAGTTAACATAAATTTATTACCGTACGGAATTAGAGGACAATTACAACCATCATTATAAAGTAACCATGAAAAAAATACACACACACATTATACCTTGCGACCAAAAGTAATAAGTGTGTGTGTGTGTATATATATATATATATATAATTACGTTATGGTTTTCTCTGTACTATGTCTAAAACAGGTATGTCCAACCCGTGGACCGCGGGCCGCTTGCGGCCCTCGATCCCATCGCTTTCGGCCCGCAATGATATTTCTAAATTATAGTCTAATATCATTTATGAAATAAGTAATTCTATTTGGTATAAGATAAACTTGAAAGAGCAAGATTTTTTTCTGTGTTCAACACATGTGTTCGCGAAAGTTCATCCTACAAACATTGAGAAATCACATTCGTTTTAAGAAACGACCAGCCTACAATTTTATTTATGATCCTACCTACCGCGCATCGCTTTGAAGTCTCTGTGCATTGTTGACCGCGATGCATTGTTGACTGCGAGGTTACTACTTTCAAAGGCGAGTGTGTGCCAGGTGTTTTATTATCGTTACATTTTGTACATTTCAAGTTAGTTTCCAGTTTGCAGTTGTTCGCTCATATTGTAGTGTCAGTGATAGTGAGAGGTTTGAAGAATATAATTAATTCTGTGAATTTTATGTGTTAATTATGGCTTCTAAATGTAACGGCAAGAAAATATCATTCAATTTAGATTTTAGAATTAGATTATACATGAAAAAATATTTAATTCAATTTTAAAATAAATTTACTAATATTATTTTGATTAATATTTTATTAAAAATAACATCACAATATATTAGCTATTTTATATTTAAATTAATTGGCTTATCTTAGATCCTATTTAGTATGGTAAAAAGACGGATCATGTGGCCCGCAAATCAGTTCACCTTACCGACAGTGGCCCTTTTCCAAAAAAGGTTGGACACGCCTGGTCTAAAAGACCTAAAAATAGATGAGATATTTAATAGTAGAACGATTTTATAAAATTAATGGAAATATAGGACATTAAAGGCGGTAAACTCTTACTCCCGCTCGTTCTCGTAAGCTAGAGAGGCTGAAAGGCAAGCACGGCCACGAGAGCCTCTTGTACTGGTAACAAGAGCTCGAGTATGAGAATTCCCGAAATTCTCGTAGTGGGTATGAACGATAAAGTCATTCAATGTTCGTGCCACATAAGAAGTGTTTACTGTATATACGAAGCAGTACTTTTCCTAATAGTCATATGGATTACTTATTTTATGAATAAATATTAATTTTCATAATAATATTAATAATAATAATAACAATTATTATTATTATTATTATTTGAATATAGATCTATAAAACATTTAAGGTTTATTTCATTACAAATCGGCGAAAAAAGAATTATTTTCTTAACAATTTCGTACGGAAATAACTTATGTAAATTCTAAAAACACGTTTAGTGCTGTCGGTGTACATTTTATTTACAGTACGTACTAAGTACATATTTAATTATTTTTTTCATATGTAATATACAAGCTTCACAGAGTAAGGCTTGTAAAATGCAGGTTCCAGCAGATAATTTATTTAACACATTTTCTTTAGCTTACACGGTCATTATAGAGGCTACAATATTTTGCTTATGAAGATTGTTCACTGCTCACGGGAAATCTGATCCAACGGGACTCCCGGCCGCTCTCGCTTGCATTTTCCTCCCACTCCTCTGAATACATCAAGTGTCTCCGTAATAGCAACATCACTGAGAAGCTCGGGGAGCGAGAGTTAATGTGTCCTTGACCGTTTCAAAATGGTACTGTACATGAATTATATGTAGGCTTCAAAAAAGTCATACGTTTTAATTAAGAGGGAGAAGTTATATAGTAGGCCTATCCTGCTGGAATTCGGGATACCTAAAAGTTACAATTTGTTCGAATGTGTCTAACTGGTAGAGAGAGTAGTTGCGGATAGGTAAACAGATATCAGATACTTTCGAAATTCACAATGGAATAAAGCAAAGAGATGCAGTACCTCCTCTACTATTCAATTTTGTACTAGAGTATGCCATCATATCTTTAGAGGACAAAGAGTACAACTCAATGACATTAATAAGCTGTTAGTATGTGCTGATGATGATTTATCATGCGAGGAGATACTAAGGGCCAACACACGCATTGAGTAACACTAGTAAACATCAATAAATGGTCACAAGTAGATATACATTTTATAATCGAAACGGACAGTTAATAACAAATGACGGAAATTTTGAAGTGATTGAATTCGAATACCTAGTAACAATAATTAGAAACAGAAATGAGGTACAGAAAGGCACTAAAAATAGGCTCAATTCTGAAAATGCTTACTATTGCGCATTACAGGGACTTTTGTCATCCCAACTTCTTTGAAAAAACGTTAAACTAAAAATATAGCCTATAAAATTGTTATTATCCTATGTTATATGGATACTAAACATGTACGCTTACTTTAAGAGAATAGAAAAAATTACATTTGAAAATAAAGTTCTTAGGAAAATGTTTGGACCAAACAGAGATAAGAGATGTGAATGGAGAAGACTTCTTAACAGTGAGCTGAGTGAACTTTATGGGTAACCAGATGTGATAAAAACTGTTAAGTCTTGGAGACTGCAAAGGGCAGGACATATGGGGCGAATGGGGGTATCAAAGAGGCATATGGAAACTCCTTGTACGAAATCCAGAGGAAATGGAATGTTAAAAAGTTTTCTAAGAAATAAAATATATTAAAAGGAATATAATAAAACTAATAAAAGTACAAAGTCTACAAAAATATTACATATTATTATTAGTATTACTGGTTTATTTGTAAATTTCGATCATATATAAGTACTCGAGTATTTAGAGCATAAGCTAGACTTCCAACCCAGGCTTTAAATAATTCTGTAAGAAGAAGAAAAATCCAAGGGACAATCCTCCCGGAGGGACTTTAAGTTGTGGGTCCCGAATCTAAAGATTTTCGGTCTATTAAAAGAACCTTGAGCCTAAATTAGAATCTCTGAGCATACTTAATCGATCTTTCCCAACCACTAACTACGAAATGTCTCTTTGAGGTTATGTCACCTGCTGACATCTGTAAAGTAACAAGCGTAACTAAATTAGCTTCGTTAAGTAACGCCCACAAGGGAGCATCGCTTTCTCACCTGGGAATTTACGGGATTTAACTTATACTAATAAAATTTACTTTATTGGTTTTATAATTTATTAAACAGTACAGATATCAGAAACAAAAAAATACATTGAATTCCGAAAAATACAATTTATGCAGTAGGCAGAACATACTTTAACATAGATAACTCCAAATTACATTATTCCGTGTCAGGTACAGTCGATTCCTTGGTGCTATCATATCTAGCGAGACGGAGGGATATGCCTTTCCGCATACACCAAGCAACTTCTCTGCCTCCACTGTCTGGCGGCGCAGCCTACATTACGAACTCAAGGCGCTAACAACGAAGTTTGCCAGGGAATTCATATTTAACGGCACTGCTTCGCTTGCTGTTTCTCTATGCCACTTAAAATAAACTGGATTGAACGGGATGTGATATAAAGGACTGAATTGTGTCCGAGTAAGAACATTTCTCCTTTACACATTTTACACAAATACAATTTTTTATCCTTTGTACAGAGTAAAATTATTAAATAATAATGGCATCCACATTTTCATATCAAATACCGTTGAATTTGGTTTATATGTACCAATTACTTTAACTTATCCTTTGACTATAAGAAACCTCAAGCTCTGATATACACTTTAATAATCCAGAACAAAATGATTTTGTCCACATTGATCAGAAAGGAAGTACTGAAATCTATCATCGCTTAAATTCATTTTCCCGCTTGCTTTGTATAGAATGCGAAAAATTACATTGCCAAAGTCTGAATTGTAAAATAACAGAGTATATGACAAATAGTATTTCATAAAAAATCTTAACATGAATTAAAATATTCAGATCTTTATTAATTTTAATGCTCAGAACACGGAAAAGACATTCAAGTGTTCGTAAATATTAATACATTCAGCTCATTAGTATTGATATTAAAAAATCTCTTATTTCACGCTTAATGTTTTTAATTAAATTTGCGACACGGAGCCCACGACCTTATTTCCATTCTGAATATATATATATATATATATATATATATGGAGTAACATTAGCATCCCAGGGGTCTCAGACACGATTCCAGGCTGTACATAGAAAAAATGCCTTTGCTATAACATCTGCAACGGGATTCACTCAGTTTCGCGAGGACAACTACTGTGAGAAGTAGAGAAATCCGGTTAATGAAACAAACTAAGTTTGAGGGAATGCGACACGCTCTGCACGTGAATCCTTGTAATCTCTCCCGATATCTGCCTTGGTTTTCGGATCTGCGTGTCATCTAATTTATTATTATTATTATTATTATTATTATTATTATTATTATTATTTTATATATATATATATATATATATTGTACATATATATTTAATTCGTTAAATTTAGAGTAATCAAAATACATTATAAATATTAATTGTATTGTATTCATAACTTGTAATCGTTTATATTTATATATATATATATATATATATTGTAATTTAGATTTAAGACTATTTTTTGTTTGTATTTTTTTTTAAACCTGGTTGAGTGGTAGACAAGGCCTTAAGGCCTTAACTCTGCCAGGTAAAATAAAGCTATTATTATTATTATTATTATTATTATTATTATTATTATTATTATTATTATTATTATTATTATTATTATTATTATTATTATTATTATTAAAACGAAATAAGGTAGGGAAAATGATTCTTCCAGGAACATAAAATGTACAAGGGATTAGAAATAAAAGTTGGAAAATAATGAACAGCTTAACAGAGATAAACGAGGATATAATAATATTTAGAAAAAAACTAAAATAAACAGAAATTCAAGATCATACTTGCATCTGTAGAGTGGAATTTCGAAAGAAAAACATGCAAAAAAGCATCAATTATTAGAGTTAAGAAAAGTTAAAAATATATATATAACAAATTGAGAGGCAATTGATGAAAATTTTATAAAGATGAATATAGGCCCTACATACGATCAACAGAAGACTGGTCATTTTGGGAGTATACACCATCAGTGATGATGGCACAGAGCAAAGAAAGGAATAATTTTATACCAAATTAAATCATAATACCTGTAATTGGAAATACTAGATAAATAATTTGGAAAATTTCAGTGGTAGGATTGGAAGACATGCAAGAGTCAAGTTGTGAGACCATTTGGTAAAGAACGTAACTGATAATACAGAAATATCATTTTATTTCTCTGAGCAAAATTCTTTGAACATGTAAATGGGTTTTTTCAACATAAGAAAATTCGTAAACATACAAGGACCCAAAACACAAGAAGACATATTATAGATTACATAACCAGCAAACGGATTCACTATTAAAATTTAAGATATAGCAATTTAATTTATATAGAAATAAATTGTGGAATATACCATTATATAGTAAATTTAAAAAAATGCTCCCTTTTGCAAGTGATAATATTAATGAAGGAAGGAAAAATGTACAAGTTGAAACAAAATAAGATAATATGAACACTGAAGAATCAAGATAAAATCTTACTAGTTTAGAGGATAACAATACGGTATATTTCATAAAAAAAGTTTAGATGAAAAACTACAGGATAAAAATGTGTTCGAGAGGACTTACATCAGGACATTACTAGAAGTAATAGTAACAGCTAAATAAGCATTAGTAGAATGAAAACTTGAAATTAAACACATGTTGTATTATTGGAGTGAAGAAATAAAACAAAAATACAAATTTAAAATTAATACAAAAACTGGTTGAATTAAACACTAACTTGAAGAAAAATAGCCATGGACGTGTTTTATAGACTATATTCCACTTGAAACATAGGAAGTTTATTTCAAACATTCAACTGAATATAGGCATAATTTTTTGTAAACATGACAGAAAAATTAGAATAAACTAATTTAGAAGAATAAATTAATTAACTCTGCCATTGACGGTCCCAAGTCCGGATAAGAAAAGAGTAGCGGGAGGGGTAACAAACAACTCGTTAAAAAACCTAAGTTCACTTGACTCACAAGGGAACTCTCAACTATTGCAAGCTGAAACCTACCATCAAATTTCTCCCAGAGAAGCGTTGTGCCGCGTCCAAATGTCATTTTAACTACAAGGAACAGAAGGCAACCCACTGTACGGACGGCGGTATGCCAATACAGGAGTTATATTACTTCCCTATATTTTAAATCTGATATATGGCCCTAGATGTTAGTGCCTTTGCAGTTAAAGACAGATTTTTTTGACACGGCATTGGCACATCACAACGCTTCTCTGGAAGAAAGTTCAAGGTGGATTTCGGCATGCAATGGTTGATTGTTTCCTTGTCAGACTAATTGTGCCGTGTGAGGGATCCTCGCAAGGATAACGACGAAGACCTCAGCGGCAGAATTCGCGGAATAGAAAGTCTACAGTACGATGAACTGGCGAAAGGGGCAACCCACTCTGGGGGATAAAAGGAGAGAGGCTTATGGTCAAGAGGAATTTTCAAAGGCTAAGGGAGTATTCCATATCGAAGAAAGAAAAAGAAAAAAAGCTCAAGTTGAGAAGATCACAGAAATTAGTAGGACCTATTTATTAATCAATGACAGTCAAACGCAACGCAAATGGTTACAGATATAAATATATGCACTTAGAATGTTCTTTCTTGATATATACACCCATTCCAGAGAAACACGTGGCATCACTATTCTTCAACTGATCCTACTTGCACTGATGATAAATCTAGAGGCAATTAAAAAAAAATATGAAAACTCTACATAAGAGAGGCGAACATTTCAACACCTAAAGACTCTGTTACCTAAAAATCAGTGATGATAGATTAAAAGAAGGCGTATTTGTCGGTCCAAAACTGAGAACATTTTGAGCAGTTTTGAGAAAAAAAAGTCACTATGGAATTACTGGCATGGAAAGAGTTTTCATCTGATTTAAAGGATATTAAGGAAATCACAAGACAGAAAATGATTACCAAACAGTAGAGACATTGCTTGGCTGCTGTATATATCTTAAGAATCACTTTTTACATCATATTTTAATTCTTTCTTGATAAATTAGAAGCTGGAAATTACGAGTAAGAGGCTTGATTTTACCAATATGCGCTACCAAATGGAGAAACGATTTCAACGAAGATGAGACTCGACGATGATGCGATTGTTGCTGGTTTAAAAAAAATATAGATTCCAGTTCTCACAAGAAAAACATTTCCCACCACCATTTCATATATTTTTATACTGAATAATGAGGAGTATCTTAAGTTGAAATAACTATTTTTATCACAGATAACATTCTTTTACAAATTTGAGTTGCCCAGTGGAATAGAGGCACGTGCCACAAGAATACAATTTTACAGAAACAAATAATTTCTGAAAGTTGTTTACTTGTGGAATATGGGCATTATGTTTTAATTTTTTAACCAGGATCTTGAATTAGATGATGAATTGAATATCTTACTATATATTAGTTGAAATATTCCCAGTATTAAGTGTTTTTAAGTAAATGACAGGTAATTTGTGCAAATGAAGTAGTGGCATATGCCCCAAATAATGCAACTCTTTGCCAATAAAAAAATTCTAAGCCAGGTTAACAGGAACAATGGAAATTAAAACTTGTAAATACAGATTTCATATTCAAGTGAATTATATTTGATAACATTGAAAGAATAATCCTATATATAATATTTTACATAACTGTAAGTCCTCATTAATGTCTTCTACTTCAATCCTCTCCACAGTGTCATCACTTCTTAGACTATTATAAAAAGAGGCATATATTGGTGCTACAAACTGCAAGAGGCGCTGCAAATCCTGGAATTTTGCTCATTTTATTGCTCGTCATTGGAATATTTAACTGGCAACATAATTATTTAAAAAATGGTGGACGGCCACGAGACTTCTGCAAACTTAATTTGGAACGTTTCTAAGATAAATCATGGGAATGTTGATATAGACAGAGTGATCTCCATTTACTAACCTAAAAACCATTGCTTTTCTGATTTCAGCAGGCATCTTATCCACATCACGTCTCGCTTTACAAGATTGTTAATTATAGAGGACATGGGAACAAAATCTTCTCTTTTCATTTCTATAACTACAAAAATTGTTTTTTTTTCTTTCTTTTTATTATTAGTTCAATCCATTTTGAAGGAGTGTACACTGCTTGGATCTTTCTGTTCAATTTCTCGATTATTTCAAAATTTCGATCGCATGGCATGAATGTATGGCCAGGGTGCAAAAAAAAAATCTTTGTACAATTTCTTCAAAACTCTGTTTTGTCTAATAGGTATACCCTAAGACCTAGAATGATACAGTTCTCATTCTGCCCAACACAAAAATCTGAATAATCAGCTTTCTGTGACGTTCTTCTTTCACATTCTCTGGATCCTTTAGAACACAGCTTGCTACTTTATCAGCTCCCCTTGATGCTACATTTTCCGATCATACAAACATCACTGCTTCACCATCAATGTAACGACGGGCATAAAAGTTATATGTCCATAACTGTCTTTTATAAAATACTGTTTCTGTTGTGATGAACGGAGCGAGCAGTGCCTGCTGCAGGTCCATACACAGAACTAGAGTGTCATGTTCATTCTGTACCTGGGAAACATTAAAATATCGTTTTGAATCTTGTCCTTTTAATCAGCTTCAATTGTATTGGGCCTATTGCCATGCTTGCTTATTCTATCTTCAGTGGGTTGATTGTCCCTCTTTTTCATCATCAGAAACTTTCCTAACATATTCATCACTTTTCCGAACAGTTCTTAAACGTTTTATTGATATTCTGCGGACTACAGACTTCAAGTTGACTAATATTACTTATACGAATATAGTATATGAATGAAACCTTCCTTTGCATATTTTCTCTTCTTGCATAACCTCTCTTACACTCATAAGGTCGCACCAGTCCAAATAAATAAGTATTTTGTTTATTGTAGTCCCCAAGCAGATACACTTCATTAAACTTTTTTTTATCTTCACTAATCATTAGTGAAGCAAAATTACATTATGCTAGTTTACAACACGGAATTCCACTATATACAAACTCATTTGTTGGCACAATCTTCTTATTTCTCTTTTCATATTGTTGTCCACTATTTCTCAGACTTTTCTTTCATTATCCTTCCACTTATTTTCATGACGAGTCCTTCTTTTACTATTAGCTTGTCTTTTTTTCTTCAGAAAACGCATTAACACCAACATCTATGTCAGACATATTGGAAATGATGTAGACAATTTGAAAACTACCACTGTCCTCTCGATCTATAGATCTATAATATTATAGATCCAGAGGGCTGTGGAACTAAATTCTGATTGGTTAGTTTCATTTCTGCCAACCTATCAAGAACGTTGACTGTAGCCACTTGAAATAAAGAGAGAGAAAAAAAAGGGTGGCATGTGCCTTTTTTTTTCTTCCCCCATTTAGCAATTTCTAGCATTCAGAATCTTGAAGTCTTATTATGCTCCTTGTTAGAGAATAGACACATGTCACCATGCAAATAATTATTGGAATCGACGCAAGAAGACAGGAGCTACTGAACCATAACAAAAACTCACAATCAAGAGACTTGTGGCATGCGCCTCTTTTCCACTGAGCAACTCATCTCTACACAAAAAATAGACCAAATTAACTTTTAATTGGCGAAAAATCTCGATCTTTCAATGCATAATAGATATGTATAATACAAAAATGTGATGTGATTAAAACATTTCACTTTCGTGTTCAGGGCAATGAACATTAACAAATTAATATATTCATATTAAGGGGAAAAAATAAAATGTCATTTATAGATTAATTTTATTCAATTCTCTTGAAGTTAAAAAGACATCCTTTTAATTTTATACTTTAATTTTATTTTTTAACTGGATGAATAATATAAATTGCAATAAAATGTAATAACTAAAACTCAGATAAAAAAGAAATACACCCTAGTATTACTTGTACTGCAATATCTCACATGGCAAAAAAATGTATTCTTAAGTAATTACAATATTAACTGGATACGTTTTCAGTATTATTTTTATCACACTGCCATTGATTACCAACGGTTTCACATTAGAATGAAGAATGAAATTATCAATTGGGAAAAAATAAATCCATAAAAATACCAATGATAATGTAATTTTTAAAAGTCTATGTTTAAGATTAAACAAAACATAATAGACTAACACAGTGGTATCGGAATAACACCAATGATCAGTGGACACGAGTTCGATTCTCGATCGAGTTGAATTTGCTGGTGAGGTTTCTCATGTTTTCCTCAGCTATGAGGCAAGTGTCAGGAAATTCCGGACAGAATTTCTTTGAAAAACCACCAATACATAATTACTGTTATCAATAATACATTCACAAGAAATCCAATTTACAATAATAAAATCAGATCACCGAGCTTCACCAAACAATACGAGTTAGCATCTGCATCTGTCAAGTGAGATTTTTATTTGTCTTTAACGCGAAACCTACAGACATAACAATAAACTACAAAAAAAGTCGTGATTTGATGGCTGTAATTATTAATAGCAAGACAAAGTGTAAGCGATGAAGAAGCCGACACTGACCGCAGTATGAGTAAAGGGAGGCTTCTTATCTATGCGCAATGTGTTTTACTATGTTCACCGCTTGACGCAGTTTTTACAGATAAAATATGACTAACAGTGCATGCACAGTCACGAATCTTAACGAGTTTAAGTAATTCAAAGCACCATTACTTCATTTTATATTTCAATGTTATTTTCAGACGCTTTAACATCTAAGTCACAACGCCAGAAGTATGTTCGGCTACTTGCTCCATGAAAAGAGCATTTGAACCCCAGCAAGTTAACTCAGGCGATGTGACTTGAGACTCATATTAGGGAGGTCCCGGGTTCTTATAGCGGTGCCGACCAACCTGACTGAAGCTTTTTCCCCACTGTTATTATTAGTTGGGACTTCATTCAAGGGTACTGTTAAAATAAGTTTTACTGCTGATCAATTAGCTAAATCCGCAGCATCTTCTGAGCTTCATTATTCATTTTCAAAGTGTCCAATATCCTACGTTAAAAAGAAACTGTTGGACTATATCATCACTCATTGGAATGAACATTGGATAAGGAGAGCAAACGGCGCTTTGACTAAAGAGCTCTTCTTTTCTACAATACACGATAGGCTTAATACAAAAAAAGTATTCCAAATTTCATTTTAACACAATTTATGACTGGCCATGAAAAATTTGGAAGTTATTTTAGGAGATTTAATATTAACCCAGACAATGATCATAATTGTAAATGTCAAAAATCAATACAATCTGTAAAACATGTTTTCCTTGATTGTCCTATATTCGAAAGACAACGATTCTGGTTACTTTTAAATGACGATGAAGCTTCTGCCTCAATGTGTGAAGTGATTTTTAAGAACAAAATTATTATAAACATTGTAGCAGAAATAACTGCACTAATTAATTGTATTATTAAACATTATTATTAAAGATGTAGTTACACTTTCAAAAAAAAAGGTTTCGTGAGAAACTTTTACCAATCTGTTACGCTTGACTATATATAAAGGCATTTGTGTCCATTGTATCTCAAGTTATTTGAAGATGGACAAATGTAAGAAATTGTTTTACAATCCGGGACAAATCGTTCCCTAATAATACGGCTCGCAGCTGGAGACGTAATGTCCCTTGTCCGGCTCCGGAAGTCATCCTTCCAGACAGATAAATGACGGCCAATCTTAAGTGTCGAAAAGCACTAGACCGCCTGTTGAGATGGCGACAGTAGCCAAAAACTATGTCCATCTGTTTTCAGTAAATTAATGAACTTCTCACCAGCGTGTGAAAAACACGCCCTGGAAATACATGACCAATGTATTGTCCCGAGATTCTGGTTTAACTATAGTGGGAACCATAATGCCCAATCAGAGTCCATAAGTCAATATCATTCTGCTAGTAAGGCGTTTTTTTATGTATGTTAATTATATGTTCAGCCAATGAAAATATTGGTTTTGTAAATTGTATTTGTAAGATGGAGTTGGATATATTCCGAATATCGTGAAAGTTGTCTACTCCGGGGAACGCTTCCCGGGTGGAACAAAATTAACATAAGACTCCCGCGCAGGATTAATCGTTTGAGTTCCGCGGCAGTGCGGACTCGTATATTTCGCCGGTCGCAGGCAAGCGACCCATTAGATACACTAAATGTGTTAGGCCAAGAACGGCAAGTTATAAAAGTTATTCATTTTAAAAGCATCAGTGTGCTGGTGTTATATCACACTTTAGGTCGAGTGAAGACCGGTTAATTATCAGTGTTCCAAAACGCGATAGATTCGCCACGATATTAATAAAGTTGGTCCAGTATTGACCGCTATTCGCACCTGTACTATTCCGAAGTGAAAAATACCGGAATATATCCAAATAAATCCAATGTTCTGGAATTGGAACTGTAACAGTCTTGTGCTACATGTTGATTAATAAATATTATAGAATTGACACCAGTGTTGTCGTGGTAAGCCTCCTGATAGTACTCAGTTATCCTTATTTCGTCCCTCGCCTTATCCCACGGTGAAAATCCATAACCCTGAGATACATATAGTCCTTGCCATGCCCTAGGCACATACCGCCTAAATCCTGTTATACCATTTTATGAACTTCATAACAAACATTCATAACAATATGTAGTATTTTCTAAGACACTTATAGACGATTGATTTATGTAATTCATAACACTCATTCAAAACCATGAGATAATATTTCTGTTTTACAATGTTTAGTATAATATTGTTATAGTAAGCTACAATCCTAACATGCTTTTGAGGCAAAATAGGGTTTCAAAATATTTGGAGATTCAATAATAAAAATAATAAGTTTTAAGCAGGTCGCGGCAAAAGTCAAAAGTTGGTACCGTTCATACGTGTTGCCCTCTGAGGATAGAACTTCCTAAGTTCGATGTTGATGAGTGAACTTTTATCGCTATCTCGAATTACCCATCGTATAAGAAACCAAATCCACGTAATTAAATCTCTTGAAGAAAATATGGGAGATACATTTCATCATAATTTTGATTTCATATCATTGAAGTAAAGTCAGTGCTCTCAACGAAAAGCATATATACAAATGAATGATCATTTCTAAAAGGGGTCATCTACAGCTGATTCAATTTTACAGGAGAGGGAAACATAACTGATTCAACTTGTTCAGAATGAAGAATTGAATCTGAAATTGCTACTGAATAAAGTCAGAAAGTGATAAAGGAGTAGTGTAGTTGATCCATTCTCACGCAGAAACTATGGAAGTAGGTATGTAAACATGGAATAACGAAAAAAGTTAATTTCAGAAAAAATAGTAGATGGTCCCTTGTCGAAATGACTCTTACAAATATAGAAATTCACCACCAACTGAATATAAATGAATATTCTAGAAATAATATAACCTTAGATATCAAGGCATCTATAAATAAGAATAAAATAACGCATTTTAAATTTGATATAAAATCATTAGTTCTATGAAACAAAGGAAGAAATAATATGAGGAAAACATGTAAAATATAAAAAATAAACTCATGGCATTTTGGGAAATTAAAGGAAGATGAAATGAAGCCAATTGGCCTAATGGAGAACGCCAGCTTAAGGGGATAAAGGAATGGAGTACCAAATGGAAGAAGAATTAACACTAAGGGATAACATAATAACATAGAATAAATTAACGCGGAAAGGAGTAAATTGTTTAATATAAGAAGGGGAGAGAAGAAAAATAAATACCTACACATTTTCAACAATTTTCTTTCGACCAGATACCGTTCAGTTCGATTTATTTTTATTCTGCTGTAATAATACAACTATTAATCCATAGCATTGATCTAAGTTTCATGGAGTTGGAATCTCTTTAGAAACGGTGATGACTAAACTTCAGATCATTCCTTTATATAATATGAGTCGCCACTGCTTCTAAATACAATGTATTCAATGACTCATGCCCGATTAATAACGTAGCAATTCAAATAATATGTAGGAGGTGGATGATTAAGTATGCCAAAGATAAGACTGCATGTATGTTACACAGTTCTCCACACGCATTACATTTTTATTGTTACATAAAGTGTGTCCAAAACCCACTACAATTAACTGCAAGGTATAGGTATATGCAAAAAAAAAAAGTAACTGATACAAATATTACAAGTTTTTTTTATTCCAAGTTACAGAAGTTTTAACCATTTGTCATAATGTGTTTAGAGCCCTTTGTAGTATTTGGTAGGTCTTTTGTATATTTACAGAGGTGACCACTGATTTATATTTCATATTCGTTGGTTTAAAGATTTTAATATTAAAATGAAAACAAATGAATACCGGTTCTCTGGAATGTTTTAAGTTATTCATAAATTTGGTTTAATTAATTAGATAAACTAAAGGTATTATGATAATGAAAATTCCAACCCTGCATTTACCTTGACGTACAGAAAAATCGCGGGAAAATCACCAGTCTGAATCGTCGGCCCCGATTTCTGAATCCTCAATCACGAATGCTACCATTTTGAGGCACCTCCAAAAGTTAAACGCTATTAATTCGAGTAAAACAGAGTATGAAAGAGAAAAATATAATTTATTATAATTATTCGCATAGAAAAGAGGTATTTAGGAAAGACGCTTCCATTCACAATGGTAGACAAAAAGAGTACCAGATCCAGTGCGACTCCTCATATTTTGACTTGCCACTATAAACGGGTAATTTTAAGTATAGTGTTTACATTACAGCAACAAATATTTTATCCTGTTTTCCAGTGAAGAATAATCGGAAGCAAGGAAACATGGAATACACAGACCGAAGTCTCTGGAATTGTGAATATGCCACAAAGTGTCATTTTCAAGCTTTGCCGATGGTTCGGAAACACAGGAAATCTTTAACGTATGCCATTGAAGGGTCGTCTATGAGTCACAACAGGCCGATAAACTTAACAGCATGGATAAATAAACTGGAGGAATACTGCATGGTTACTATTGTTAGATGTATCAGCCGCCTCACGGTCTCGTGTTTCTCTGCAAACTTTGTGCCGAACTAATAACAGTATACACTTCAGACAGCACGATCAAAATTGGACCTTGGATGAATAGATAGGCGTACACCTTTATGGCGAGTCCAAATTCAATTTACAGAACGTGAAAGCCGGTTTAATTCCATAAACACCATAAAAAGAATATCATGGCTGACATAATGGCAATGGGCGTACAGATCAGCAGGTTTTTGCTAGTTGTACTGTCGATGTCCAGTACAGAGATGAGGTACTTCTATCACATGGGAAAATTCAAAGGTGCAATTGTTCGAGATTTGACTTCATAAATATTAATGTACATCCTCATAGAGCCAACTAGAGGACGATGTTCTTGAAAGTGAAGATATCCATCCCATGAACTGGCCAGTGAGGTTTCCTTGGAAGCATTAAGAAGACGAGTTACAGCCCGCCAGTCTCCACTAAGGATAATTCCAGACCTTCGCATTGTTCTTCGTGAGGAATCAGAACTACGCCCATGAAGATCTTGAACCATATTGAAGATATAGGGGTTTTCAAGTCTAGAAAATAGTATTGCACTTATAGAGAAATTCTATCTATTAAATGTGTCCTCCTATGCGAGAATGATTTATTAGTTAATTCATTTGAATTAAATAATTAAGTTAAATAGTTTCACTCAAGAAAGTGGGTGCCCGATTTATGAAAAAAATGCCATTATCGAGAGTATAATTATCAGACAACAATTTATTAAAGTTAGGAGGTGAACAGCGGCTAGAGGAGATATCACTAAACCATTCACTTTGAACGAAACTTATTTTGTCACGTACAGTCGTGGCCAAAAAAGAGGCCCAACTAATACACCACGTGTTTTTTAAAAGGCTACTGACGTTTCTATAATCATAATCAATAACATTCCAAATGTTAATTGTTGTTTAGTAACCACATTAGAATGATCTCGAATTAACATTTAGTAGCAGTAGTGAAGATAATTGTGACATAAAATTATGTTGCTGCTGAACTTATGCTAGGAGGAGAAGAGGGAGATATATTTCCATCTGTCAACTCAACCTGTGGTGTCAAGTGGCAACAGCGTTCCCATTAGAGCAATAATATTTTCTAGACATGAAAAACCCTATAAATTGCCACGCCACAATGCCAAGGGATGTGTGTACCCATGAGGGCTAACCACATCCAATATTCAAGAACTCAGCAAAATCATTGTTCTTCAAGAAATAAGACTTTATAATTTTAAAAATATCCACATGCTATAAAAATCTGATATTTTTTTACTGTTGCATACTAGAGCACTTGCGATTCATTTTTATAACATTTACTGTCATTCTTATAGTTTGATGACAAAATATTGAATAATGCATAGCTTTTGGATACATGATCTATGATGACGTTTAAAAAATATATATGAACATACACGGTGATTCAGAATTCCTGTTACACAGGTTTAGGGATTGTAGAGAATACTTAATAAATAAGTTTTGATGCCGAGCCCATTTCCGCAAATGTATGTACTGCTTTCGAACTACAATCATGACAATCTATCAAATCTACTCATATACCTTAGGACAATGAGGCAAGTAATAATCCACTTCTACCAATCTATCTTCACTCAAATGTTCAGACGAGATTTTGTCGGATGTCAAGTAAAATGTGTGTTATGCGATCAAAATTGTTCAACAATCTTCGGTGGCGCATTTTCCAAGAACTCTACCATACTTCCTGCAGGAAAGTCAAATTCTGAGATCCATGTCAGATTGTAAACAGAAGATATAATTCAGACTACCGGTGGCTAGTATAGTGTTGTCTTCTGAATTACCCTGTATGTCTTCTAAATAGAGAAAACATGTGCGAATGGGAACTGAAAATAGGTAGCCCCTATTTAATCTACATGGAGATAAGTAGTTGCCAGTCTAGCGAGACTGGTAAAGAAAGTTCCGAAAATATTACTTCTTAAATAAAAAAATTGTACCCAAAGTAACAGTTTTTCAATCACTCCCATGACCTACGTAAATATATGTTAGTTTTAAATCTTAAGTTAATATCCCCGAATTCTTCGTTTTTAGTTATATTATAGTCGCTATTGAAGTTAGAAAATTGAATTGTCATTTATACAATATATACACTGATATAATCAAAATATATTGATTTATTATTTTCAATTTTTTGTTGAGCTATACTTTTAACCCATTTCCCTAGGGAGGTAATGAGAACGTAATCCCCGTTGTCCTACTGACTAACAAGAATTACGGAAAAATCCACTTACTTCCCCCTGAATGGAATGTTATAAGAACAGTTAATATGTAGTGAAAAAAAATATGTCTTATACAATAAATAAAAATATTATATCAATCTTGGATGTGATCAGTTGGAATGCCATTTAACAAATGAGGGACTGTAGCGCTACCTTTAGTGAGTGTAAATATCAGTGACATTGTGGATAATAGGCAATCCTGACATTACGTTGGTTTTGATAGATATTGTTTGAATGTCCACATAATGTTTCATTGCATTACAAACAAAGGTCGTTCTTTACAATTTGAAGGCCTAGTTCACGACACTATACAGAGTGTAGATACATGTACCCGCACAAATAATTTTCACTAATTCATTGAAAATCGATTGGAATGGGGAAAGGGTATTTCGCTTTGGTTGATACTGGTGGACTAATGGTTACTACGCTCGCATCTGGTTCCGAGGATTTCGGTTGAAACTCAGCCGGGATCGATAGATTATTCAGGGTATAACAATCTTGAGTATGGATTCCTTCGAAAATAATTGAAGCCGTGAATCGCTATATATTTACGGCACGTAAAAGAACCTCAATCCTGTAAAAAAAGGCGTTTGAGTGAAATGTATCATACCCTTCACGCACATAATTGAATTACAATGCCAATGATTTTAATACATTTTATAAAGAACACATCGTTAAATAAAATAAATTTTAGTTGGCTCGAACAACATGGTGAATATTTCGCATAATAATTATAATATACATGAACTTATTTATTTATATTTTTCCGTTTACAAGGAGGTTAATTATCTTCGTTCACCCAAGGTGGATCGTCATATACCATTGTTCGTACAAACATAAATTTTGAAAATACAGAGATAAACCAATCTGTATGTCCGTCCAATATCTAGCACTGTAGTTTCCTGCTTCGGAAGCCGTGTGCACTCTGCGATGTTACTGACAATGTTAATTATTTTCATTTTTGCGAAACACTTCGGCACAGCACGTTGCTTAGATTTGTGCATGTAATCTGCACTCAGAGGAGTATAGGACGAGTATGTTTGTATAGTATATGTAATGTGCTGAAAGAGGGACGATGATTAAAAAAATAGGCGAAACATAGTACCGGCATATAACTTATTCTTACCGAAAATCTAACTGTAGTCCCATATCCCACGAATGAATCGCTACCAACACTACTCCAACCCTTCAAAAATATATAGGCTACTGCGAAGAATTTAAAGCATGTGTCTGATGCGCCACAGCCGAGTGGACTAAGGCACCATGCCTTGACAGAGTTACCGGACATGCGCATGTTCGAAAACTCATGGGGAAACAAATTTTCATATGGAATTTTGGCCAGTGTGGGGGCGGTGCCCACCCAGAATCGTGAGGAATTTGGGTAGCTACAACAAGTAGCAAACAGGATATAACGGCTTGGTAAGCTAATCATGTGTCATCCCTTTACTAGCTGGATGATCGTCCCACTTCTGTATATGGAACACCAGCAGCTGACTGACAGACCAAATAAAATGCCCATTTCGGACGGATAAAGAACCCACAGATGTCTTATAAAAATAGGAGATTGGTTTGTATGCATATTTTCGGAATCTGAGGAACTCTAGTATGTGGAAATACTACAATTTTGGAGATTTTCGCCTTGAAGGAACAGAATTTGTTGAGATATGCCAAGGCATTTTCGTCGATTCGCTTCGGAATATTATAGTATCATATTGCGGAAAAATATAAGTACGGATTAAAAATAATAATAAGATATTTGTTTAAATATATTTATTTAGCAATGTCATCTTCATAAATTAGGACTTACAGATACAAACTGGATAAATCGGGCGAGTTGGTATATGCGATAGCGTTTGAGAGCCGTGTTTGAAAGGTCTCGGGTTAAATCCCTGTGCCAATCAGCGTGACGGAGGGTTGCTCAGTCATCAAGGCAAATGCTGGGATGGACTTTCACTACCAGGACCCATCTTATAAAATCATTCAGGAAAAATTAAATAAGTCAACTTCTAATAAAACACACGTTTGCACACTAAAGATCTGCTCACAACCAACATTTTTAAATGCGGTACTACCTTAAACGTTAGTGTCTATAAATAAGCGTGAAATAAAAAAAATAAAAAAAATAATATAATAATAATAATAATAATAATAATAATAATAATAAGCAAACTGCGTGCAAATGAAATTATGTAAACTTAGTAGCTACATTTTGTTTTATTGAAATTAGGTTAGTTGTTTGTAATTTTCTTCTGAGGCTGCCTTATACCTGAGCTTGTAAGTTTAACATGCATGAATTTTCTTTTACCATATCTCGATTATCAAACTTAAAAAAAAAATATTAAATTGATAGGAATCCCATCAACTATCAGACCGGACAACCTATTCTCTGTGTTGCAGGCTACGTAATTGCATGACAGTATATATTTGGAAATGCGTTTAGAATATTTATTCACAGACTATAAAAAACATGAAAATATCTGCAAATAAAACTGTAAGTATTACATAATAAAGTATTTAGTAAGACGTAAATTAGCTTTTGATAATTACATAATTCAGCAGGATTCACAGTTTAACTAGACTTAGAAACATTATTAATATTGATAAAAAAATATGTGAAATTTCTAAAACATTTTTCTTTTACATAAATATTTAAGTACGCAAATGAATCTAATCAAACACATTATGTTGTTGAAACTATATATAGTGATTTCAAAGCCAAAGCTATGTAAGCGGAAACTATACATAGAGAACAAAGGATAAAAAGAAAATAGAAACTGCAGAAATTAGAGTTCTGATACATGACTTTGAAAAGACGATCAATAGGCAGATCAAGGAGATGGCTCGAAGATTTTCAGATCGATACAGGAAGATTCATGCCTAATGCGTGAAGTCAAGAAGATGAAAAAGAAAAATTAATTAATGTTCGATGTAGAAAAGCCGATCAGGATGTATATGAATGTCTTACTTTCTTATTGTCCTTATTTAATCTTAGGCTTAATATCGCAATACTACTTTAAAAAGAGTGCATGAAATTTTAATATATTTATTATGTTTGTGTATGTTAATTGTACCAAGAGGTAAACTGGAACTCGAGATGAAAAAAAAACACATAATGGAAGAGAGGGAGAGAAAAAGAAATAAAATATGGTCATATTTTTTATGTATTTTTATTTATGGAACACGAATGGCTAGTCCAAGTTAATATAGTGTAAATTAACTAAAGAGAGGTCAATAAATTCCATTTCACAATTTTCATTACTGTACTCGTCTTTTTGAGACTTACAATGTCCATGGTGTGTGATCGGATCAATACATGGACCTACTTACAGCAACAAATTAAACTTGTCTATGAAGCTAATGGAATTGGCATGAAAAAAGTTATGTAAAGAAGGAAAGTCAGGGTGTTTTTAGGAAGAAATATACAGGCTGAGACCTGAACTGTCTTATCGACTCCCCATCAATCAGAAGATTATGCAAGTTTGAATACGTTATAGGGTTATGTTTAAGGGTATCGAAAAATGACCGATAGCTAGATGATGTAAAAGCTATAAAATAGGACCATTTACTGGCACTATCGAACCCGAAGGTTCATGGCCGCGCGGACATAAGCTCTCCATACATCCCTATCCTGAGCTAATGCTTTCCAATCATTCCCTGTATAATCTACTTCCCTCAAATCATAGTTAATGTTGTTCTCATTGATAATAAGTGCAACAATCTTTAAAATATATATCAACAAAGAAATTAACAATAGCAAATCTCCAAACCCTCAAATAAGAGAAACAAAATAGCGATGTGAAATACTTTACGAAACTTCTATAACTTTAAATGTTTCCTCCTATGTTTCCTGGTAAACAGGCAGATAATTGAAACAGGGTGTGTAACATCCTTCATTCTCTTACACGTACAAGTTCATTTGAGGAAAAAAATTAGAGCCGTTATCTCACCAGATAACACGTCATCAGCTGAGTAACAGCTGCAGATAGCTCTTGTATTGATCTCTAGATACGAAAAACCTATCTGATGCCACCAGTTTATCATCCTGAGAAGTATAGATACAATTTCTTATCACGCAGTGTTACATCATTCATCGAGCATTATTTCGTCTATAAATTAATACAACTGACTGCTGATATTATTACTTACGAGTATATTACTTATTGTCATCATCATCATCATCATCATCATCATCGTGTCGCTTGGGTAATTAGCCAACGGTCTATTTTGTATAACCTCGGGTCACACATGAACTGTAGACCCTACCATAGTTAAACGTATATTTTTACTACGTAAAATACAAAATTAAATTATGGTAAAACAATTTCAGCGAGTCATGAGTGAATCGAAAAACACCAGCCAATTCCGTGGCACTAAAGATTTCTTCCACAGGTCTCTCAATGTTTAGAGCTTCCTTCCACTTTTCTCTATCTGCTGCTATTCTAGACCACACGATCCCTACATAACATTTGAAAACGCATCCTTTGCATCCCCGAACTCCTATTTTCTGACCTAGGTCCCCACATGATCACTGCTTACCTCCATTTCTGGGGCCCATTCTGAGCATGTCAACCCCAACTCCATTTTAAATATAACGCTATTTTCGCTGCGTGATTCAGATTTGTGGACCTGAGGATGTCTTCGTTCCTTACCCAGTTTCTACACTGATGTTCAGTAGCTTCCGTTCTATTTTCCTCTGGCAGATTTGTATCGTGGTTAATTACTGAAATGAGATTCCTCAGACCAATAGCAGGATATCAAAGAACAGACAAAAAAATAACACAGAAATAAGACAACTAAAAGTAGAGGAATTCCAACACGACAATAGAGAAATGCAGAACAAACTGGAAAGAACACTTGGCAAGGATGACTGAGAATAGAATACCAAAAGCAGCATACAACTATTCACTACGCGGAAGAAGTAGTTTGGGAAGACTAAAGAAAAGATGGAAAGAGCAGCAACTTGGAGCCGGAACAGGCTAGTAAATAAGCCTAAACCGTGAAGAAGAAGAAGTAGAAGAAGGTTCATTACTTTTTTTGGTCAGTGACCATGAATGCAAACCATAAGTTATAGTAGCACCGGCAATATACACATATCCCTTCTTAATCTTCATATTCTATTCTATAGTGTTCTGCACTAAGGTAGGTGCTTCACTGCAATCAGAGCATTTTCATGATATGCTTTGCAGTTTTACTAGGGAATTATAGGTGCTGTAGCTACCCGTTGCTTTACACACCGAGGATGATGATAATGATAAGGATGATGATGATAATGGCCAGATGATAGATTAATGATCATAATATTGTAGGTGGTTAAGGCAGGAAGCCTTGGCGCAGAGCTACGGGACTTGCGCTGGTTCAAGTCTCCATGGGGGAAGAAATTTTCCCATGGTATTTCGGCCAGTATGGGACCGGTGCCCACCCAGCATCGTGATGCATTTGGGTAGCTACAATAAGTAGCGGATCCAGGTTGAGGAAACCAGCTATAACGGCTGGGGGACTCGACATGCTGACCACATGTCACCCCTACACTGGCTGATTATCATCTACCTCTGTGATTGACACATGTGGATGTGAGGCCAGCAGCCGGCTGGTAGGCTAAGGGCCTTGTAGGCCTGTCGCGCCAGGAGTTTTTTTATTTAGGAATTAAAATTAATTATAATGCGAAGTAATTAATCTGAATAAATAATAATATACTTTATCCGCTCAGCATCATGAATAATTTGAGTAGCCACAATAAATAACAATTCTAGGTTGAGAAAACCAGCCAGTTGGGGACACGATACCTATTATGACTAAAAGTCAATCGGTAATTGACACACGTGGATGTGATTGTCGACAGCCGGTGCTAAGTCAGGCCTTTCACGGAATGGAGTTCCAATTGTGTTTGTGGTATGTTTTTTCTATAGAAGCGTATTATCACATCTGGCACTACCTACACAATGTAAGTCGGGTCACAGCCTCTGTAAATTAAACTCTCCCACACATATTTTTTCCTTAGCAAACGTATCCACTAAGTCTGTAGTCGTTCATTGATTTATTATCAATGATATCGCGGTACTATATTATGAAATGACAATCTTCATGGCCTCTGGTAATAAAATTTTTACCCAGCCTTTGTCTTAATGACAGAGAAAACTTTGGAAAATTCCCAATCCGAACATTGGTGGTGATAGCAGTATTTTATTTACTAATCGTCTTTAAGAACTCAGATCATAAGCACTACAATTCAAAGCAGACAAATTTTGCCAAATGCCTCTTATTATACCTAGGTTATATATATATATATATATATATATATATATATATATATATATATATATATATGTGCGTGTGTGTGTCCACCGCTGTGGTCTCGAGGTAGCGTGCTGCCTTAACGCAGCGGGCCCGGGTTCGATCCCGGTCGGGACAGTTTTTCTGGGTGAGGTTTATCCTCACTTGTAAGACAAATGTCAGGAAAACTTTAAGGCCCTAACGGTCCCCGAAATCATATGGTCATCATCATCATCATCCTTATCATTATCATCCTTCACCGGTGTGGAAAGCAACGGGAAGCTACCACACCTACAATTCCCTAATAGAGCTGCAAAGCATAGCATAAAAATGCTATTATTGCAGTGAAAGACCTACCCTCGGGCAGAATTACTGTGGATATATATAAACACACACACACACACACACACAGTATAATGAATCTGCATTACTGTTAATAGTTATTTCTCATACGATCATCAGTTATTGATTTTTCCCAAGCTCAAAGAGATTTAACAGTAAAGACATCATCATCATAAGGCACAACTTCAAAAGTGAAAGTTTTGGCCTTCTCAACAATCCTCCTCCATGCCAATCTGTCTCTTGCCATATTCAATTTAGTTACTTTCATTTTCCTTAGATCGTTCATTGTGCCATCCTCCCATCTGATCTTCGGTCTTCCTACAGCTCTGCCTCCCTATAGGTTTCCATTTGTAGAGTCTTTTGATCAGTCTCTGTTACCATCCATTCTTATCAAATGTCCAAGCCTACCAATTCTGAGGGATCTTATATGGTTTACTGTGTTCTGATTTTTTATTAATTTGTTTAGTTCGTTATTTGCTTTGATTCTCGAACAGTTATCAGTTCCTCTCTTTGGTCCAAATATTCTTCTTAAAATTGTCCTTTCAAAAATTAATAATTTCTGTTTTATTGTTTCTTTTAGGACCCGAGTTTCACAAGCATATGTACAGCTCGAGACCAAGCTCTGTGTGTTTGCGGGGAGAAGTGTGGGGAGTGGGAGGAGGTACACTTCTATGCTTCTCATATACTAACAGTTGAGTCAGCAAATTCCTTTCAGACACACGAAGCTGGGTCCCGAGCAATAACTACTGGTCTAATGAGTGTTTTGTATAACCTTATTTTTTGCAGTTATTTATATTAATTTGCTTTTAAATAAGGTTCTATATGCAAAATAAGCTTTATTCCCATTTACCAATCTTCTTTAATTTCCTCTTCTAATGTATTACGTCCATTTACTTTGGTGCCTAAGTATTTAAATGATTCTACTGTGTTAATTTGTAGATTTTCAGATTTTCTATTTTGATTACATTTTATATATTTTGTTTTCTCTTGATTTATATCAGACCAAATTTTTTAGATTCCTCTTTCAATTTTGTGAAATTTCACATAACGCTTGTCTGGTTCTTGCTGTAAACAGTATATCATCTGCATAAGCTATACATTGTTTAAGTTTTGTTGTAATACTTCCCCTTAATTCCACTTTCTTAAATACATATAATCAATGATTAAGCCGAATGAGGTAGCTGAGAGGGGGTCTCCTTGTTTGACTCCTGATTAAATACTGAAACTTTGACTTAGTTTATTGTTGATTTTCACTTTAGCAGTTGTATCTATTAAAGTTAGGGATATCAACTGAATTAATTTGTGTGGTACTTGATAATAATTAAGGCATTCAATTATTTGTTTTCTATTGACAGAATCAAAAGCTTGTGTGTAATCTATATAAATATTTATGCAGATCTACTTTGTGTTCATAACAGTTTTCAAAAATTTGCTTTACAATGAATGTACTGTCTTTCGTTGATCTGCTTTCTCTGGAGCCCATTTGATAGTCTTCACGATTGCTATGTATTTTTTCAATCAATCTTTTATTGAGTAATATGGCAAACATTTTATAAGCTATGTTCAGAAGAGTTATTGGTCTGTAGTTGGCAGATGTCATTCTATCACCTTTCTTGTGTACAGGGTAAATTAAACCCTCTTTCCATTCTTCAGGCAACTTACATTCATTCCAAATTTCTTGAATTAAATTGAATAGTCTTTGTTTTAATGTTCTTCCACAGAATTGTATTAGTTCTGGTGGGATATTATCTGGGCCCGGTGCTTTCTTATTTTTTAATTTATTTATTATATGACAGATTTCATTAAAGTTTGGTGGTTCTATTTCTTCGGAGGTTGTAAAGGCGGTCTCATTTGAAGCTTGTGTTGTCAACCTGTTTTAATGTATCGCTATTTTGTAAATTTTGTTTATTCCATTTAAATGTTTGTTCATATTTCTTCTTGTATTTTGCGGGCAATGATTGCTTAAAAATTATCCTATCTAGAAAATGATCTGAGTCGATATTAAGTCCTCTTAATGTTCTGACATCTTCAATTAAGTCATATTTGCTTCTGATAATCACAATACATGATGTATCTGATTCATTATGTTATGATCTGGAGAAATCCATGTTGCTTTATGTTGGAAATGGGTACTCATAATTTTTAGGTTGTTTTGTATTGCAAAATGGTATAACATTTCACCATTTGTATTTGTTGTTTCATGGGTCGTATGTTGTCCTGTTACTGTTTTAAAACATTCTTCTTTTCCTATTTGAGCATTCATATGTCCTAATACTATTACAGTATCACTTTTTGGTATTTCTTTAATTACATTTTGTAATTCCTCTTTCTCTTGTTTTTTGTAGCAATATTATTCGTACCGGTACTAATTAATTTTTCTTATCAAACACGTGTAAACGGGCCCAACTAATATGTGGTTACAATGTCCAAAAGGTCTCGTGAGAACCTTTTACTTAATTTGTTAAGCTTGAATAAATATCAAAGAAGACATTTCTGTCTTTGTATCTCAAGTTTAAAACCAACACATGTGTAGCTTAAATTGTTTTACAGCCAGAGCGAATTGTTCTTTTGTAAAAAGGTCTCGCTGCTTGAGACTAGGAAATGTCCCTTGTCCGGCTATAGAAGTCACCCGTCCCTTAAGATAAATGACGGTCAGTCGTCGGTGTTGGGGATCACAAACTCCCTTATGAGATGGAGACAGTAGCAAAAATCTATGTCCATCTGTTTTTTTTTTTTTTTTTTGCTTAAATTAATGACCGATTTCCGGCATCGTTAGCTAACTATTGTAGTTAGCCTAACTACTCATAGACGTGTGAAAATCACACCCTGGAAATACGGGACCAATGACTTCCCCGAGATTCATGTTTAAGTAGAGTGGGGAATTCATATTCAATTAGAGTAGATATTAAGGGCGTTTTTTATATATATTAATTGTATGTTCCAGCCAATGAGAATATTGGTTTTGAAAATTGTGTTCTTAAGAAGGAGTATGGATATATTCCAAATAATGAAAGATTACAGTACGTAAGACGCCCGCGCAGGGGTCAATTGGTCAAGTCCCGCGGCAGTGCGGACCCATATATCACCGGTCGCAGGCAAACGACCTATTAACCGCTTAAAAAAGTGTTAGGCCGGAAAGTAGCGGTCATTTAAAGTTCATCTTAAAAGCATCAGTGTGCTGATGGCATTACAAGCGATCCTTTCATATTTGTGTGTTATATCCACAGAATATAGTTGAACAGGTCGAGTGAAGACCAGTTATTAATTAAAAGTTAAAACGCGATAGATTCGCCACAATATTAATGAAATCGGTCCGGTGTTGACCGCTATTAGCACCTGTAATTTCCGAAGTAATAATACCGAAATACCATAATATATCCATACTCAGGATAGTGTATGTGAACAGTGTAATAACTGATCGCCCATTGTGCTACACTTTAGTAATAAATATATATTATATTGACATCAGTGTATGTCTTGGAAAGCCTCCTTAATTGTACACGGTGAAAATCCACAACCCTGAGTGTTCACCTCATTACACCCCTACGTTCCCGTTACATTTTTCTTCTGTTGGTGCATAAGTATTAATGAGAGTAATTTTGTTATATTTACTTTGAATTCTTAATTTGCAGATTCTTGTGTTATATGGTTTAAAATCAATTACTGTATGTAAAATCTGCTTTTTAACAAAGAAGCCAGTTCCAGCCTGGCCGGTTCTTGTTGTTGCTCCACTATAAAATATTGTATAATCTTTTTCGTTAATTATGCCATTTCCATTCCACCTTATTTCTTGTAATGCAACAATATCTAATTTTACTATACTAAGTTGTTCTGCCAATTCTTGCATTTTGCCAGCTTTTAGCAACGTCATTACATTCCATGTCCCTATTTTATTCATGTACCATTTGACTCGCTTGTGTCGTTTCCTATTAGACTGTCCGGCTGATTCTTTGAAATTTACAAGCATGTTTTCTTTTACTGTACTAGGGAGCTAGCCTAACGCCAAACCCCCAACCTGGAGGACCAGATCATTTGATTTTATGGTTTCCGTCCCTTAGATCAGTTGCTTCCTCCACAGCTACGGAGTCTGATCCACCCTTTAACAGTAAATATATGCTATATATAACTATACAACCGTCCGGAAGTAAAATCGGAGTACATAATTTCACATTTAACATTCGTAATGAGATATCTCCGAAAATGAACTTATAATTCAACAATGTACGATCGATATGAAATGCCAAAACAAAACAGCTTCAAAAATAAAAAAATAAATAAAAAGGCCAGTTCTGTTGCTATAAAAATTATTAAATGTTGTATTAATGAATCTGCATTATTGTTAAAAGTTATTTCTCATACAATCATCTGTTATTGAGTTTTCCCAAAGAGATTTAACAGTATAGATATGCTTCGTCGCTAGTGATTTTTTTCAGAAAAACACAACCTCTTGTTAGATTACTATTGATGATATTATTTAAAATGTAAATATAAATATTAAAGTTTTAATTAAGTGAATGTTTATAAACAAAAGTATTTGTACGTAACATGTGCTTTATTACACACTAGCTAATACCCGGCGTGCGCTGCTTACGCCTAATTAAAATAAACGTGTTTCTATGTTTAGTCGAATAAGTAAAAGCAATTATAAATTTATATCATAATTAATTTTAGATACCCCGTGCTGATTATCCGGCGTTGCCCGGGAATCTACTCTTCGCATAAATGAGCTGAAAGACAAAATGGTTATTGTGAGTTATCCGTAAAAGAATGCCCGCCATGCGCTGCTACGCTAGCCCGGAAATCTAGTCATCCTGATCATCTTGGCATCAATGATGCTGAAAGATAAAAATGGATGGCGCAAACTTACATGGTTGAAAGTACACGATAATAGAAGCAAAAATGTCGCAATAAACATGGGTCCGCAAACGAGCCTTTTGCGAGATAATTACGAATGTATGATTAGAAGCCGCCACTGACGTCATTGTTTGTAAAATCGTACGGTTTACTTCTTGCGCACTTGTTCTTTGTTTACAAAACTGAACATTGCCGAGAGGTAGTTGTAATTAAACCATTCACGCAGAACGTACAGGACGTATACAGTACACAGTCTCAAAAGGTATTAGTCTCGTCTGAGGAGTGTCACTTGTGCTGTGTTGTAGTTGTAATGGAACCTTACAGTAACGAAGAGTATGCGGATATGCATTTCATGTACGGTAGGGCTAATGACAATGCACGGGAGGCTGCACGCTTGTACCAAGAAACATATCCTGATCGAAGACACCCCGAAAGTCAGTATATTTACAAGGGTCAATCAGCGCCTGAGAGAAAATGGGGGTTTTGCACATGGCAGAGCAGTAGGTAGGCCTGCTGGCATTACGCCTGAGGTTGAGGATATCGTGTTGGAAGCAGTACAGCTCTCTCCAGGAATCTCGACGAGAAGAATTGCCACACAAGTGCCTGTACTAAGCCGCAGTAGTGTATGGAGAATTTTACAGAGCAATTAACTGTACCCTTACCACCTCCAACGAGTTCAGTGTCTCAATGATGCGGACTTTGATCCTAGAGTGATGTTTTGTCAGTGGATGTAACAACAGGCTGTAGTCAACCCTCGTTTCGTACGTAACATTTTATTTACAGACGAAGCAGGATTCACACGCGATGGTGTTTTTAATTATCATAATACACATTTTTGGTGTGAACTAAACCCACATGCTGTTCATGAGTCACATCAGCACGTTTCTCACTGAATGTGTGGTTAGGGGTACTAGGTGATCATCTCATTGGGCCACACATTCTTCCACGAAAACTTAATGGACGGAGGTATCTTAGGCTTCTGCGGCGTCATCTTCCAGGATTGCCTGAGGATGTTCCCCTTCAGCAACGTCGGAGTCTGTGGTACATGCATGATGGAGCTCCGGCACATTTTGCTGCTGCTGTGAGACGGCATCTAACGCGCAGATACGGCCAAAGATGGATAGATCGAGGCGGATCTGTACCTTGGCCTCCAAGATCACCTGATCTAAATCCTTCGGATTTTAGTGTCTGGGGTCACCTCAAAAGCGAAGTGTACAGCACACCCGTTAACACGGTTGAAGAACTGGAGCAGAGAGTTGTACATGCTTGTCAAGAATTCAGAAATGATCCAGGGTTTTTCGGATGAATTCGACATTCATTGCAGAGACGAGCACAGTATTGCATCCAGATGCAATGAATACACTTCGAACACCTCATTTAACAGGTAACCCATAAGTGAAGTGAACTGTGAAATGAGAACTAAATGAGATGAAAAATTAATAGTAAAGCCTAAATTCAAATTAATGTGTACTAACTAGGACGATGTTTACAATGAAGTCAGTGGCGGCTTGTAACCATACATTCGTAATTATCTCGCAAACGACTCGTTTGCGGACCCATGTTTACTGGGACATTGTGGCTTCTATTATCGTGTACTTTCAACCATGTAAGTTTGCGCCATCCTTTTTTATACACCCTGTAAATATATATATATATATATATATATACATATATATATACATATGCTGTCGTGGACTTTTTTGTAGAGTTTTTATTTTTAGATATTCAATTCTGTGTACATTAATTTGGTGTATATGTTATCGTTTTTGTAGCGTGTCATTTAAGCATTCAAAAGGTTCCGAAAACACTTTTTCAGTACAAATGGTGATATTTAAGGGTGATGGAGATGAGCATTACAACTCTCTAAAAGTCTAAAGCCTTCCCGGGAAACTCCTGAACATTTTGCAAAAATCCCCATCACAATCGGATGAATGGTGTAGTAATGCATAAAGGACAAACAGATAGACAAACATACATGCATTCGTTTATATAGTGTACACAGGTTAATTCGACATTCGATGATTCGAATAGAAGTACAATTCACTTGAAACTCCTATTTAAAATAATGTTAAAAATCTATGTTTAATTCGACGCTTTGAAGCCAACATTTGGAAAATTGGAAGTCACAGTTCAATTTATTCATAATGAAAAAAAGTAATCTGAATTCTATAAAAGTTGAAATATTGTTGAAAAATCCCAAGAATTCGTCTAGTGCCCGTATCCCTAGTTGCTTATTGTTAAAGTTCCGTTAGATGGCAAGCGAACTGGACCGTATTGTCCATCGCTTTCTGTCGTCGGGTACAGTATATAGACACCCACCCCTCCTCACTCATAGCCCAAAAGCTGAGAATAATGCATGTACCCTCCCTAACTTTCACAGTGCAGGTATACATGTACACATACAGTTACAGTAGTTAATAACTTCAGTCAGTAAGAATATATTAAGTGACTCGATTCACAATGTCGAAACGCGGATTGTGCACTAGATTAACATTAGCAAACAAAAAGTTTAAGTGCTCAGGGAAGTAGAAAAAGGAACAAAGAAGAAGTGTGATATTGGCCAAGGAATTAAGAATACTGTCCTACATATATCCTCCTACATAAAAAATAATGAAAAGTTGGAACCTACAAAGTTGTGGAAATAGGAAACGCAGAAGAGGAGGTGAATTTCCTGAAGTTGATGAGTGTGTTCAAATGGTTCAAACAATTGAGTGATCGTAACATACCACTGAGTGGCCGATTACTGCGTGCAAAGGCCGAAGAACCGGGCATTAAACATTTTAAAGCAAGTGGAGGTTGGTCCAGTGGTGTTCAGGAAAGAAATGGAATTTCGTTTAAAAACGTGTGCGGTGATAGTGCTTCAGTTAATAGGGAAACAACTACTGATTGGATTTTGGATTACCTGATTTCACAAAGAATTATGAATCAAAAGACATCTTTAATGTGGATGAAACTGGACTTGCCTAACAAAACATTCACATTTGTACGTAAGTGCTTTAAACTTGTGTCAAACTACAAGGACTACACATTTTATGACAAAATATGGAAATTAAAATGCGAGTTACAACGCATGTTATTGCAGTATTTGCATGAAATAAATTTATTTCAGTGTACATTACTATGTAAAATAAAGTCTTTTGTTAATTCGAAGTTTCGATAATTCGAATTTTTAAAAATTACCCCTTGAGTTCGAAATAAAGTATCCACTATATATATAAATATAACTCACAAGCACTATCCAACCCATAGGTACATGGCTGCGCGGACATAAGCTCTCCATACACCTCTATCCTGAGCTAATGTTTTCAATCATTCCCTGTATAATCTACTTCCCTCAAATCATAGTTGATGTTATTCTCCCACCTCATTCTTGGTCTACCAACCGGGCGTTTTCCTTCTTGTTTTCCTACAAGAAGCTTCCATGCACATATTTCATTCCCCATTCATATATATATATATATATATATATAATCATCGTCATGCAGTCCATTTACTAAAGTTATAAGTTAATTTCTGCAGCCGATTTGATTGATTATTAACTATTCGGAAATGAATGGTGTCATCTTCAACAAGCTCGAGTACTATAAGTTTAAGATGTGTAAATTATTGCCCACGGCTCAACTTTTCAACATGTGACATGGATCTTTAAATATCTTAATTAACTCCTATCAATTTTATTCTTACGGTTACATTTTTAAAGTTATTTGGTAACAGCTAAAACGCTTTTACATGTTTTCTAACGATTATTTGAATACATTCCTTTACCTATCATAATGACGTAGCAGCCATATTTACTTTAAAGAATTCTGTATTCCAATGCAGTCAACATATTCAATATATATTATACTTTCAAACTTATTACAATGCAGCTAACATAGACTTCATAAATTATTATGTATTATTTAACTATTTATACTAAACGCACTATTAACACAAAAAACACACTAATAACTAATTAAACTACAGGACAAACTTCTCGAATGTCTTCCATTAGTTCTGGGAAAGGGTCTCTTGATCTATTTTTGCTAAGTATGATCAAAATCCTACCTAGAATAAATCAAGTTAGAGTATTTTATTTTGGTTAGTTTTTTAAGTTTAAGCTTTCAATATTGCGGTCATTATGACGCATAGCTGTAGTTGGCAACGAGCGTTCAAATATTCTGTTCTATTGGCTTCATTCCGTGATTTTACAACTGCTAAGTGTCTGCCAGTGTTTGCGCATTGCGAATGGTTGAGACTTAGAAATTTTTTTCGTACATATCTTGGAAAGTATATCCACTGCCCACAACTTTCGGTTAAAAGGAAAGCATCTCTACAAAATTACCTTTCTATGGATATGCGACCAGACGTACTCCATACTCCTTGTATAATTCACCTTCCTTAAATCATGATTAATTCTATTCTTCCACTTAATTCTTAGCCTACCTACTGAGCGCTCTAACTATGAATTTCCTAGAAGAATTTTCCATGACCCTCTTTCATTTTCCATCCGTGCCATATCTTCTGCCCATTCCATTATACGAGATTTAACTGCTATTACATAAGTTTTGAATAATTAATTACTTATTTCGTCCTTTGTTTGGGTGTTTAAATGACCCCGCAAGTTATGTCGGCGGAAGCACTGTTAGCACTGTTACCCATGGCGGACGAGTCCAAGGCCAGACTGAAAGGTATACACCTTGGTCAGAAGAGTGATAATACTTTTTTTTAAATTTGTGAATAGGCCTATATGTAAATTAAAGATCAATCTCAAGTTAATGAAATGTTTAATATGATTAAGTCTGCTTGGGAGATAAATATACGAGCTCTTTGCAGATATAGAACAACTTAGATTACAGATGCTGCCGGAGAGATTTCTCAGGTCGGATCGAGGGAGAGTGGCGTGTTGGGATCTTTTAGGACGGATCGAGAGTGAATCAAAAACATGCAAATTTTTGGGTACAGTAAGAAAATTGAGATATAACAAAATTGTAGATTAAGGATATATGTATTAACAATAAGAAGAATCTCAATATGGTCTTTGTTTTCGATCTTTAATCATGTTATATAATAAGTAGGTCTGATAAGTTGAATAGTCTGATAGAGCACTTAATGTCTGCAGGGACGGGGGGGGGGGGGGGGGGTATGAGCGTGCGGTGTGTATATGTGTGGGGGTGTGTGGGTGTGTGTGTGTGTGCTTTTTTTTTCTAATTTGTTTTCTAGCATTTTTTTTTAAATATTAATGTACGGAATGTGGATGAATGTAGATATGTATTATTTTGATTTAGTGCAGACATAGATTTTACTTATATGTAGCCTGTTATTGTTTTTTGATACAGGTGTATTTGTAGGGATTTGTTTATATTATTAGTTTTATTTTTTTATTCATGGAAAAATAATGCACGTACGGCCAAGCAGGCCCGTGCGCAATGTAAATGCATATGTATTTTCTTTATTCTGAAAAAAAAAGGCAATAAATTCCATTCTACTAGTATTGCCGTATTTAAAGAATACATAGAAGCATATTCAATTGCAGGCTTACAGAAAAATATCCACAAAAACAGGCCATTAGAAGTATGTGTTCACCTGAAATGAAAATTTTTAAAAAATAGCTCTAGCATCTGGAATGTTTAAATTTTTGCACTGAAATTCACTATACAATATTGAAATGATACGAGGATCCCTTGAAAAATTTACAATTAAATAAGCTGACATTGAAAATGGAATGTGCATAAAAAAAGTGCTATTTCTCGGTTTGATTTAAGAAAAATAGCAAACTCATGTAAAAGTGTATATGGATTGTTATATATAGCACATGCATATAATTCAGAATTCCATTTGCAATAAAATAAAACTAAAATGATAGCATGAGTACATGAAACTTGCCAGCAATATAAAATTAATAATATTGGGCGAAGAAAACGCGCTGATGCATATCAGAGCTATGGAATTAATTTTATGCACTCATAAAACGAGTGAAGAGTTGTGATAATAAATCTGTCATCATTAAACATCGCTTTTTTTTTAACACCGCAATGCCCACGTATTGATTGTAACCCACACTCTCTCAACCCTGTTGATTCATCCCTCACCTGTTGATAGTATGACATTTCTTACCTAATTACTGCGTCGCATTTTCAAAATTATACTTTCTGCGTCTGTGCCTAGGTAGTAGCAGAACGAATCCGAAAAAGATATCCGTTTATAATTTGCTGAAATCAAGCTACATGCTATGCGGCAAATAAGCATAATAGCACATATTCATATTAATATAAACAAATACAAAAATCCCTCAAAAAATAACACTCTTCTATGATTTTGTTTATTTAGATGAATTAGAAGTCCATCACCAACATGCATGAACTGCGTAAACTAAGCGAATTCCTCGGTAAGTCCAATTTGTGATTCAATTTTGCAGATTTAAGGATTATATCTCTTTTTTTGCAAGTTTTGTTTCGAGAAAAGAAACATGACCGCTAGAACGAATTATAAATTTCTGCTTTCGGACATAAACCCCACTTTTAATGGTAGAATTTCATTGGTTAACAAACTCAATCTTACTTTTATTAATTGATTGCTATATGAGTTTGGTTCTAAAAAAAATTGCTGCCGTTAGAGAGTTAATAGACACACACACGCACACGCACACACACACACACACACGCACACATATATATGCATGCCTAATTAAGAACATGAATTTTCAGTGTGGTCCGTTTCAGACGCCGTACGCTCATCCAAGGTTTAGGTCTTATATAATTTATTATCAGATTCCGAAGATAGCTTACAAATAGCAGCATATCAATTATTCAAAATTGCCAGCAAATATAATATGAACATTTCCACATCAAAATCCAAAACAATGGCAATGTGTGGAAAAAACATACAACGGGTGAAAATTGAGATTGATGGAAAAATTATAGAACAAGTGTCAGATTTCTCTCACTTAGGAAGTGTATTTGCAGAGTATAAGAGTGACATTGATTCAAAATTACAAAAATATAATAAAATGAATGGGGTAATATACGAAGACATTTTGGTAAACAGATGAGGACAGAGACAAAACTAAGATTACATAACATCACATCAAAAGCTGCCCTAAAATATGGAAGTGAAATTTGGATTTTAAATAAAAGAAACTCCTATAAACTTCAAGTAAGCCAAATGCGCTTCTTACGATCATTGTTAGGAGTTAATAGACTGGATCACCAAAGGAACACTACTATCAGAGGAAAACTTGGAGTAACAAGTTTAAATGAAGATATACAAAGATACCAACAAGAATGGAAAAATCATCTGAGAAGAATGGCAAGAAATAGACTTCCAAAATTGGCATTCCAATATACCCCAACTGGACATAGGGACCAAGGAAGACCAAAACATCGGTGGAAAGATCAAGACCATCTTCGCTAGGTTTACCGTACAGGCCACATGGCCTAAAACGAATTTGTTCATGATGATGATAATTTATTAAACACATTGAGTTTTCACTGTGGTCCGTTTCCGAAGCCGTACACCCTTCCAAGGTGTACGGATAGGTGCACAGCTTCGGAAACGGACCACAGTGAAAACTTAATGTGCTTGATTATATAAGACCTAAAACCAGTGATTCGAACCTATCATTCCTTGATAATGGCATGTGGGATCATGCCAAAACGTCGTATCAGTGGCCAGGGGTCGACCTCGAATCCATGACGTGGAAAACCCAAGATAATGTTCTTAATTATATATATATATAGTCCACCGAGGTAGCGTGCTGCCTTGTCACGCAGCGGGCCCGGGTTCGATCCCCGGTCGAGGCAGTTTTTCTGGGTGAGGTTTTTATCGGGTTTTTTCCTCACCTGTAAGACCAATGTCAGGAAAACTTTAAGGCCCAAACGGTCCCCGAAATCATATGGCCATCATCATCATCCTTCACGGTATGGAAAGCAACGGGAAGCTACCACACCTACAATTCCCTAATAAAGCTGCAAGCATAGCATGAAAATACTATGATTGCAGTGAAGGACCTGCCTTCGGCCAGAATTACTATGGATGGATATATACATATATATATATATATATATATATATATATATATATATACACTAGTAGAATCAAATTTTTCAAAATGTTTTCATGAGAATAATCTCAATAGCTTCCTTCGTTCGGAATTCGGTAAAAAGTAGGATAATGTAAAAAAAATATAGAATAATGAACTTACAACATTTTTAAATTGTATACATATTGAGACTGCCTCTGTGGTGTAAGTCTATCGCGACCGACTGGTATCCCAGGGGCCCGCATTTGATATCTGGCTACATCACAAATTTTATTTGAGAACACACAACCTTGCCAGGTCAATTAGGTAGCTAGTTGTGAAATCTGGTTAAGAAAACAAACCAAAGTCGAGGGATTGAATAACGCTAACAATATGACTCCATGTAGGCCTACTGTTATTTGCCAGCCAGTGAAACAACCAATTCCGTCCAACTTGGTTCTTTGATGCTGTTGGACTACGACTTGAAAATCGTATATTATGAGAGACAGAATACTGCGGGGGGGGGGGGGTAGTTGTGTTCTGTACAACAATGAAATCAAAATAAATAGATAAAAACTACGGTCCGTGGATAAGCCGAAATTCACTACATTCAAATATTGGTACTCGAAAGATTTGTTCACTGGATATTCTACTGTTGTCTGATTTGATGCGGCGATCATATCTCCAGATCTGACACCATGTGACAATTTTCTATGTAGCACATAAAATAACTGGTTTATGTACCGTCCTTCGCGTCTGATTTAAGTACTCTGGGGAACGGGATACCAGCGACTTTCGCTGCAATTACAAAAACATTTTCAGACAAGTGTGAAAATATATTAGTTACTATCTGGACTTCATTACTCATCGAACGCCTGTAGATATATTTTAATAAAAACCTGGCGAGTTTTTAGTAAGTGTCATAACGTATATTAAGAACAAAAAGTTAGGCATAAATTTGGGAAACATCTATAGTAACCTTGCATTGTAATTTCAATAATATTAATAATAAAAGTTACTTGTAAAATATATGAATATTCAGATCATAATGTGTATTTCATGGAGTAAACTGGGTAACGTATTTTTTTTCTTAAAATATTAATATGTTTTTTTCCAAATAAATACTTCTAATACATCATGATTACCGAAAGAAGCAGTGCAAAGAGCACAGTGTTCATATTCGTTGGCCGATTGACTTAATTATATTTTTCATTGTGATTTCCCTGGTCGTCAAGCCAAATGCAGTGTTGGATTTTCAATGGAAATCATGCCATAATTTAAAAAAATCATGAAAACTAAAATCACGTAAGATGTACAAGAACAAATGACTAAATGCAATGGAAATACTCAACCTATGGTTAGACGCATGTAATAATACAGAAGATACATAAAGTTAATGCAATGCATTAATAGTGGCGTTCGACATAGGCTGTAGGGTAAGCGGAACGCAATGTGAGGCGAGGAACAACACAACTGTAATACATGGTGAGCTCGTTATCTGATATACAAATAAGCAAATCGGGGTCTAATGACATACAATTACCAAGGTGCAAGAAAAACACACAGTATTAGGCCAATATCATATAAATAAACCATAATAAAATTCCAAAGTTAAAAACCAAATACTCTTTTTTTTTCCTCCAGCAGGTTTTGCTTGTCTAATACAATATTTACAGCTAGAGATTTTTTACCTGCCACATTTCAATATCACGGAACTACAACTTTGCATCCCTTCCGAAAGGAGCTGTACCCAACATTTTTACTCCCTGAAAAATGTCAAATACAGTACGTATTTGGATCCGTGAACTTCCGTGAATTACGCCAAGAGCACTGAAATACCAATCCAGAGGTCCGGGTTCAAATCCCGTTCAATCATTTATTTTTCTTATTATATCAAATTAAGCTTGCATTGCTCAATGTCAAACATTTAATTATAACATCGAAATAAAGAAGTGTCACTGCTATAAAGTAAAAATATTATCTTTAATTTGCTTACATGTTATAGGAGCAACTAGATGGCAGTAGATTCCGGGTTCCCCGCTAATTCTCGTAATAGAGAATATATATATAAAGAAAAATAAATGGTTATGCTAGATTTGCTTGGTAGCGTAATTGGTAGCGCAGTGGAGTACCAATCCAGAGGTCCGGGTTAATATCCCGTCCAATGATTTATTTTTTTTATTATATCGTATTAAGCTTGCTTTGCATTGCTCAATGTCAAAAATGTAATTATAACACCGATATATATATATATATATATATATATATATATATATATATATATACGGTATGATAAGAAAAATAAATGCCTGGACGGGATTCGAACCCGGAACTCTGAGTCTGTACCTCAGCGTGATATCCATTACACCACCAGACGAATCCAATTCAAACACTTATTATATATATATATATCCATCCATAGTAATTCTGCCCGAAGGCAGGTCCTTCACTGCAATCATAGCATTTTCTTGCTATGCTTGCAGCTTTACTAGGGAATTGTGTAGGTGTGGTAGCTTCCCGTTGCTTTCCACACCGGTGAAGGATGATGATAATGATAAGGATGATCATGATGATGATGGCCATATGATTTCGGGGACCGTTTGGGCCTTAAAGTTTTCCTGACATTTGTCTTACAGGTGAGGAAAAACCCCGATAAAACCTCACCCAGAAAAACTGCCCCGACCGGGATCGAACACGAGCCCGCTGCGTGACAAGGCAGCACGCTACCTCGAGACCACAGCGGTGGACTTATATATATATTTAATCTGTATATCAGAAATGAAAATTCGTGATTAAATTAGTTAAATTTTCTTGTAAACTCCAATTCTTAAATAATCTAGGAAACAAATACCCAATATATAAATAATTATAATTATTTTATTTAAACATAATTAAACGAAAAAATCAACTGATCAATAAGAAAAAATATAATATAAAGGGTTATACATTTACATTCAAATAAAATGTAACTTATTATTAAAACATGTAAAGTGGAAAATAGTCAATTATTAACAGTGAAGTAAAAATATTTACTTTACAAATAATTTGTGATGCAATTGTTATAATTTCAATAAAAATTCAAGACTTCTGATTTATTAACTTTTGAGATGATCGACCATTTTATTAAAAGTTTGCAATTAAAAAGTCTCCCATTTTCTAAGAATTTCAGATAAAATTTCCCAATTTATTACCAAACTGAGATACAATTCCCAATTTTGTCATTAATAAATGAGACATTAGAGTTCATTATTGTAAAATAATTTAAATGAGAAGTCTCAAGTTTATCTACAAACCTAAATACAATCCTCTACATATTGACAAATGAGACTAAATTCCTTTCTATAAAACAATCTGGGATAAAAATTCCCCATTTTAATAACGATGAAATCAGCAATAACAAACGAGATATAAAGATAATTATAAGACTCTTATCTATAAGGTTATTAGTTTGATAATTTAATTTAAAGCCTTGCAAATTGTAAGTTAGAAAATTAAAATAATTGTTTAAAATATCTAAGAGAAAAGTTTTACATTTAATAAAAAAACTACGTCTCAGTCTGCATTTTATTAATACCTGTAAACATTTTATTTTAATTAAAAATAATAGTCAGTAAAAATCCGTAAGAAGTTGAATACATGTAAGAGAATTAAGGATAGTAATAGACACATTCTCTTTAAAAGATCAACTTATAATAGGCGATTAAGAAACAGCCTTAATCATAAATGAAAGGGAAGCAGAGGATGAACTTGATAATTCGGTTCTGTGATGCTACTGTAAGAGGAAGAGACACGAACTCATGGTAATGCGGCTCAATGACCCGAGCAAACTGACACTTTTCATGCATCACGGCTCAAAGTGCTCACAAACACGCTTTCATGCTCACTATTCCTCGTCAACAAAAGGAATGTTAAGAAAAGCACAACTCTGGACATTTTCAACTATTAACATCTTTTTTTTTTTTTTCAAATGCCCCAGGTTGTCTTGCGACGTTCCTGGTGTTCTCTCCTGGCATGGCGTACTTGTAACCCACTTCTGCGGTTGGGGCGCCTGGAAGGCGGGGTTACATTGCCCCGATGATATTATGGGTGATGATGATAGTGGTGCGCCAGGAGAGTCCCTAATTTAAAATGAATATGATGATGATGATTGCGATGGCCATATGATTTCGGGGACCGTTTGGGCCTTAAAGTTTTCCTGACATTTGTCTTATAGGTGAGGAAAAACCCCGATAAAAACCTCACCCAGAAAAACTGTCCAGACCGGGGATCGAACCCGGGCCCGCTGCGTGACAAGGCAGCACGCTACCTCGAGACCACAGCGGTGGACACTATTAACATTATTATTAAACGTAAAATTATCATGTCATGAGGCAGAAATCCCCATGGAAGATAATTGGCATAAAGATTCATACACGGCAGGGAAGATGTACGGTCAACTTTATACCTTCCCAATTGGGTCCCAGGTTCAGAATTGATACAAACAAGTGGTCCCCTGTGTAGTACGGAATTAAAAATAACCGTAAACTTCATGTACCTGAAATGAAATGTCTTATTATTAGGCGTGATTCTAGCGTCTCGAATCGTATGACTGAAAAAGAACACTGCATGTGCCATTCGGCTTAAAACAAAACTTGACTATACGCGCATTATGAATTCCACTTTAAACGCTTAGGTGTTTAAGTTACTTATAACTCAACCGCTCGTATTACACTATGTAATTAAAAGTAGTGATGAAACGGATAGCTGTTTGGCCGGATACCGGATGGCCGGATATCCGACCGAACACTGCCGATAGGCGCATCGTAACAAGAGAGCTCGCGTAGGTGGCGCACGAACGATCGGGTAGACTCGGGTATGGAGAGGGGCTGCGCCTCTTTTCGTTCTATTTAGAAATTATCTTCTTCTTCTTCCTTCCAAGTATTAGGCCAAGGCCTGTTACGATGCTATAGAAAATTTTCCCTCCAGCGTTTCATAGGACGGCCCAGTGATCTTCGTCCTCTTGGTATATAATTATAAACAGCTTTGGGGATCCGATTTGAACTCATTCTTTCAAGATGGTGTTATTTAGAAATATTTAGAATTTAGAAATTATTGAATTATAAAATGAAAATCAAAAGAATTGAAGAGGCTAGTGCTTGAATTAAAAAATACTTCAAGGAGGACTCTGTTGTAAAAATATTGTCATGATTCGTCATGAGGGGGATAAATGAAAGTACACTGATTTTTATGCTACACAATTTGGGTCTTTTCGTTCTTGAGCGAAGTTAGCAAATGTTTCATTGACTTGTTGAATTAATTGCAAACACGATCATTTGAGCTTATTAAATAACGTGCTATTGTAGTTTGAGGTTATAACAGTAATTTTATAAGTTATACTAAAAAGATTTAGCAGTATGACAGTAGCAGTTCATCTTTAACACCGGCTAAAAAAAAAATAGAGGAGATTTGACAGAGTCGGTTGTATCTCGCGAAGGTCATGGCACGTTCTGGGATTGCTTCAATGAGGTAGCAAATGAAAACACCAGTAGTCAGTCAGTCTCACGATAAAGAAAAAAAATGCGATTGCATGTGAGATTGACTTTTATCTGAAGTCAGTGCGAATTGATCGCGGTCGTGACCCTTATATTAGGTGGTCTGCTAATGCTGACTTAACAGAATTTGCCAAAATTTATCTTTCAGCACCCTGCAGCAGCGTATACAGCAAAATACTTTTTTCTGAAGCTAGTCTTGTCTATGAAGACAAGCTATACCGTTTGTTGCCTCTTAATGCAGAGAAACCAGGCTAAATAAATCTAAAAAAATAAAAAAAAAAATTGGTATTCATTCACCATAATATGCCCTTAGAGCAGTACGAGTACTTTTTTTTTTGTAAAATGAAAATATGGCGATTATATTTATGTGGATTAAATAGTACCTGGATTTTATATTTCGTAACGTTTTTAAATCCGGTACCCGGCCGGATAATAGCTTAGTATCCGGTATCAGACCGGATAGTAAAGTTATGCCGGATAGGCCGTACATCGAATAATTACCGGATATCCGTTTCATCGCTAATTAAAAGTATAGGGACACAACCTAACAACTCAATATAAGTACGTAGGCTACTGAACTTTAATACGGAGTAAGTATGCCCTTAACCTTGTATGGCAACCTTAACTCTATTAGATAGCTTTCCAGAAGATGTCTCAACGTTTGTCCAATTGGATTGGAGTCGGAACTCTGGGCCGGCCAATATTTTTCCTGAACGTTATTGCCTCGAAAAACCGTCTCCCTTTTTAACATTATATATATATATATAATGGCGTAGCCCATTGTTGAGCCATAGTCTCTCCTTTGTAAGGAGTTACTACACCAAGTTAATTTTTAGTTACCTTATTTGGTCGCAGATGTCATGCGGTCAACACACTGATCCAATGAGACATCTAACAAGCAAGTAAGGTATTACTAGAACGTTGATGTCGATAAATTTTGCTTAGAGGCCTCTTTATTCAGGCTTAAGGATATTTTACAAACCTAAAAATCTTCAGACTCGGGACCCACGGCTCAAAGTCCCTCCAAGAGGTAAAGCAGTATCATATTGATATAAACAATGTTCATCTCCAAATTAGTCCTCTATTGTAAGCAGTACAAAATCATTCAGAATGTCTTCACATTAAGTTTTATTAGGGGAACAAGCCAACCACCCTATACTGTAATGGCGTCAACTCCTCCAAAATTCACTGCTGACACGATACAGCATGGTAAATATCGTTCAACTGGCATTCACCACACGCTAATCCTTCCATCGGACTGCCACATCTTATGATGCTAAAAATCAGTGACGGCGTGGCGTTCTTTACACAATTTTTGGCGACACTTAATGTTTACAGAATAAATGTTTGGCTTGGGTGTAGTTGCCCTGCCACGATAACTCAATTTCATTAACTCGCTACCACGGCCATGGTGCTATCTTCACTGCTGTCAGCACAGTGAATTTTTGGGCGATTTATACAACCGACTATTTTTAGACTTCACACGTTCTTCAAATAGTCTCGTGCCGTAGTGGAGCAGTTTAAGGCATGATTCCTTGGTACAGAGCTACGGAACTTGCGCTGGTTCGAGTCTCCATAGGGATTAAATTTTATTATGGAATTTCGGTCAGTATGGGTCCGGTGACCAGCCACCATCGTGAGGAATTCAGGTAGTAACAATAAATAGCGGCTCTAGGTTGAGGAAATCAGCTATAACGTATTGGGGGCCCGACATACTGATCATACTTCACCAGTACGATTGTCGTATGATAGGCCAAAAGCCTTCTAGACTTCTCGCGTCACTGATGACAAATCTTTTCTCAAAACGTGCAACAAAATTAATATTTTGATTTAATTGTAATATTACTGCTCCTAGACCCGCAATAGGCTATATTCAATTTAATTATTAGTCCACAGATTAAGAAAATACTAATGTCAATCTGAGGAGTTTTAACTAGATGTATCAGCACTGAAATTCAGTCACGTGCAAATTTTACCCGAGGGAGGCCATAAAATGTACGAGATGTATTATTGCTGGATGTAAAGTCCTTCTGAAAGGAAATAAAATCGTTGGTTCCATTTTACTTAGTACAGGCTTATACAAGAGCCTCAAGTTATCTGAAATAAGAGAAGTCTAACAAAACTTATCAGCCCTTTCATATGCAGCTTTGAACCGCGAAATGTTATTAACTTAAGATCTTAACGAGTATCATAAGACAGAACAAATGTGTGCTCTTCCCTACTTTAAATCGAGAAGTATTTAAAAATTACCGACGAAATAAAAAATAGATTAAAAAAACATGAGCTTTAATAAAATGTCAGATTATATGCGGACACCCCTAGTACGCTTAAACAATATACGATGCCAAAAGGGAGAGAAATACGATATCGATATGTGACTCCTGTCAATACAATCACATGAGCTTATATATACAGTACTTTAATTTCAAATGTCAACCGTACTCCCATTCTACTTATTTATTGGCATTTCTATTTTTATACGTTTTCACAAATATGGGTTACTTTTAGGTAAATCGGAAGGAATTGATCAATTGAGGTCGTTGTCATTAAAAAGTTGAACAAACCTACATATCTTCGCCAAACCTTTCTACTAGACATCGAAAATGATCATGATCAAATATCTTATACTGTAGGCATATATATATATATATATATCCATCCATAGTAATTCTGCCCGAGGGCAGGTCCTTCACTGCAATCATAGCATTGCCATGCTATGCTTTGCAGCTTTACTAAGGAATTGTAGGTGTGGTAGCTTCTCGTTGCTTTCCACACCGGTGAAAGATGATGATGATGATGGCCATGATTTCGGGGACCGTTTGGGCCTTAAAGTTTTCCTCACATTTGTCTTACAGGTGAGAAAAAACCCGATAAAAACCTCACCCAGAAAAACTGTTCCGACCGGGGATCGAACCCGGGCCCGCTGCGTCACAAGGCAGCACGCAACCTCGAGACCACATCATATATATACCGGTATATATGTTATATTGCAGATTTTCACGGATATAAGTATGATTAAGAAAGTTTTCTTGGGTTTTCCGCGTCATGGATTCAAGTTCGGCCTCTGGCCACTGATTCCGACGTTTCGGCACGATCCACAGGCCATTATCAAGGAATGATATATATATCTGTTAAAGCTCTAGTGGCAGTAATGTTTCTTTTATCAAAACCAAACGTTGCACACAGCAATTAATTAAAAGAGAAAATCAAGTTCGTTAACCAGCAAAACCTGACCATTAAATGTAAGAGTTCACCTGAACCGACAATTTAAAAAAGCTATCACAATTTTTGAAGTTTCACAACGTAACTCAGTTTATGCTATTAAACCGAGAAAGGTATTCTACAAAACTCAGCGTAATTAGACCATTAGAAATGGGGGTTTATTCGAAACCTCAAATTAATAATTTATTCCAAGAGCCAAATGTTTCGTTCGTCGGAATCTATACCATAAACTTGATTTTCTTTAATTGGCAATGTATCACGTAAGATATATTAGTTTAATTTATGTAATTATACAAATAAAATAACGGGAAAATGGGTCGGTAGATATAATTTAAATCGGTATCGAATTATACAGCAATCTGCGAATAGGTAATTTGTATTGCAGTCTTACATTTTTAAATAAGTTGACTTCAGAAATTAGTTTATCCTATTTAACAAAATTAATATATATCATACATGATAAATTATATTTGTTGAGTAATTCGCTTAGTTTATTAGTATATATATCTCCACCGCTGTGGTTTCGAGATAGCGTGCTGCCTTATCTCGCAGGGGGTCTGGGTTCGATTCCCGGTCGGGACGGGCATCTTGAGTGAGTTTTTATCAGCGGGTTTTTCCTCACCTGTAAGACAAATGTCAGGTAGCTCTGAGGCCCAAAAGGTCCCCGAACATCACATGGCCATCTTTATCCCCGGTGTAGAGAGCAACGGGAAGCTACTACACCTATAATTCCCTAGTAAAGCTGCAAAGCATAGCATGGAAATGCTATGATTACAGTCAAGGACCTGCCGTAAGGCAGAAAACTATGGAATATATATACTACCTGGCCCGGCGAACGTCGTATCGCCTTCCAATATTTTTACGTTAATTTCTCCGATATTTTAATAGTTATCTGCTATTAGGGGCGGAAACAAATCAAATATAAAAATCGGCCCAGCCGTTCTTGAATTATAAATAGTGTAACTAATCCGACTTTGTTTTTATATATAAGTCCTGGCCACGCGTTGCTGTGGCTAAGGTATACGTTAAATTATGTTGTAGTTAACTAAGCGAGAAATCTAAATCAGAAAGTTTTTGTTTTACACAAATTTTTAGTTCTGGTACGTTAACTACACCCGGTATAAATATGGGTGGTGGTTTATGTGGAAGTGGTTTTGTTGATTGAGATTAATTTATGTTGTCTGCATTCTCAGTATCATCCATAAGTGTATCATAAGGATTATCTACATTTATTGATGGAATATTTTGAGGAGGCTTGCTGATTTCATTATACTTTCGTTTTTTTCTACGAACTTGTTGGAAGTTTGGATTCTCATCATCACCAAGAAGTCTCTGTATAGTAATATCATCTTGTGATATATTGTAGTCATCTTGGTTTTCATTTAATTGAGGCATGGAGATTGTTTCTGTAATAATATTAGACTTATTATTATAACTAACAGACTTACTTACAGTTATGTTATTCCGTTCCTTAGGACCTTCATATGTTTTTAAATTCACATTCTTCTTAAATGTAAGATTTATGTCACATATGTCTATACCAATTTGCGGAAATTCACTTGATATCTTATCGATCATGGTCTCTAGAACTGATTCTTCATATTGTTCAATGTCTCTTCTCGGTCCAGTTAAATTTAAATTAAGTTGCTGTCTTTCAGCCAGATTACTTAAAACTAATACTTACACACGAAATTAATATTATTATCAATATATTGAAAATAAAATAAACACTGAACACAGTTAAATTATGAAATAATCAATATTTGTAATTCAACTGAAATTCGCGGTTGCAACAAAAAGCACAGCCACCTGGTTAAATAATAAACCAATTACCTTAGACCGTCATGTTAGAATCGTATGGAACTCACAGATAATTATAACTCTTTGTTAAATAATAAACAAATAATTTGTAATAAAAAATAATGCGACTATAAATTTAGTTATAAACAACCGTAGGTCTCAAGTTGGATCAAACAGCACATAGCGTACAAAGTTTTATTAAAATCGGTTCAGTAGTTTAGGATTCCATCGCGGACAAACAACGCGACACGTAATTTTATATATATATATATATATATATATATATATATATATATATATATATATCATACTCCTCTAGTTATATGGAAGCGAAATAATGCGTGTTACTCTAAGGGAGGAGAAAATATTACGAATATTTGAGAATAAAGATGTTAGGGAAAGTTTTGGACTGAAAGAGACGAACAGATGGTGAATGGATAAGACCACACACAACGGCGAGCTAGATGATATACGTGGGAAACCAGATATAATAAAAAAAATTATGTCTCGAAGACTGCGATAGGCAAGAGATGTGGTAGGCCTACGAATGGGAAATGAAAGCGCAGCATGAAAACTTCTTGTAGGAAAATCAGACAGAGAGCGCCCAGTAGGCAGGCCAAGAATGGAATGGAAGAATAATATTAACCATGATTAGAGACATGTAAATTATACAGGGGATGATTGGAAAACATAGCTGGATTAGGGAAATATAATAATAATAATAATAATAATAATAATAATAATAATAATAGCTTTATTTTACCTGGCAGAGTTAAGGCCTTAAGGCCTTTTCTACCACTCAACCAGGTCCAGGTTTAAAAGAATACAAACAAACAAAAATAGTCTTAAATCTAAATTACTATATATATATATATATATATATATATATATATATATATAAATTACAAGTTATGGATACAATACAATTAATATTTATAGTGTAATTTGATTTACTCTAAATTAAACGAATTAAATCTATATATATAAGATATATAAAAAAACGAGGAAACTATTAATGACATAGTATAAAATTAAATATATAGAGAAAAATTAATTATTAGACAACAGGTAACTGTATAAGCGTGACATAAAGGTGCCAAGTGTGCAGCAACCCCTGATATCTTGAGGAAGGAGATTCCAGGAGCGGGCAGAGGCTACTGTGAAGGAAGTAGAATAGGAGGAAGTGCTATGAAGAGGAATTGTTAGCAGACTGCTATCTTGTGACCTAGTGTCAATATTGTGGTAAGAGGATAACTTCTCAAATCTGGACGCCAGGTAAGTAGGAATGTAGGAATTCAGAAGCTTTAAAAAGTAGTGAAAGAGAGTGCAATTTACGTCTGTCAGTAAGACGGAGCCAAGAGAGGTTATTAAAGTGTTCGGAAATATGGTCATAACGGCGGATATTGAAAATGAATCGAACGCAAGCATTATGAACACGCTGCAGTCTCTGCGACAAGTCATAGTTTAGATCATTATATATAATGTCACAATAATCGAAGTGTGGTAACACAAGATTCTGCACAAGGATTTGTTTTAACGAAACTGGGAGAAAATTCTTTAAACGTCTAAGATAATGTAAGATGGAGAAAGTCTTTTTACATATGTGTTTCGCTTGTGTTTGCCAGGTTAAATTTGCGTCTAGATGTAGTCCAAGATCTATTACTGAAGAAGAATAAGGGATAATTATATTATTTATAGTAATGTTTGGAAGTGCAGATATGTCAAAGGTTGTAAGCAGTCTTTGTTGCCCCATTAGAATTACTTGTGACTTGTTAGAATTTAGATTTAGACCGATATTTGAAGACCAGTTAAAGATGGATATGAGATCGTCATTCATTTTCGTCAAGCTGTTATAGAGAGAATGAGGAGGTGAATGTAGGTAAATTTGGAGATCATCAGCGTAGAGGTGATAACGGCAGTGCTTTAGTACAGTTGGCAAGTCATTTATGTAGATTGAGAAAAGAAGAGGTCCGAGAACACTGCCCTGGGGGACTCCAGCCGGCACGTTGCGCCAAGACGAAGATCTAGAGTTTAATGAAACGTATTGTTGACGACCGTGCAGGTATGAGTCGAACCAGGATACAGCGCTGTCAGACAAGTGTAGGTGCTTGAGCTTTATCATAATTAAGTCGTGGTCTACTGTGTCAAAAGCTTTGCTGAAGTCAAGTAAGGTTAAAGGAGTCAATTGACGTCTGTCCACAGCTTCACGAATATCTTCAGTAATTTTTAGCAAAGCTGTGGTTGTGCTATGACCAGATCTAAAGCCGGATTGATAAGGATCAAGGAGGTGATTTTCTTGGAGATATTCAGTCATTTGCTTATTTACAATATGTTCCAGGGCTTTAGATAATGTCGGAAGGATGCTAATCGGTCGGAAGTCATTACAGTTAGTAGGTGTACTTATTTTTGGTATAGGCCGAACTCTAGACTGTTTCCATACAGTAGGGAAGATAGAAGTTATAAGGGAAGCATTAAAAATATGAGTCACTGTGGGTAGTATAATGTCAATGATTTTATTTAGCATTAAAATGCCGATGTTATCTGTTCCTTGTGCATTGGATTTAATCCGCTTGAGTGCTTTTTAACGTCTATAGGCGAAATGTCGTAAAAGTAAAATTTATCTCTTCCTATATGGGGGGATGGGGATAAGTCTTTAAGAATGTCTATTTTAGTCTTGTTGTCTGGAGGTGTCATGGGTATTGAGGTAAAATGTTCATTTAAGTCATCTACAGAAATGTGTATAGAGTCAGTTGAGGGATTGTACGGAGGTTTTTATATCCATCCTTTATACACCCATTCATTCACATCCATCTTGAATCTAAATATCTCTTCTTATTTACATAATTTTTTTAAAAAAAGTAGATTCGTATTACAAAGGCGATAGAATTTAGCCCAAAAACCGTTCCTTGAACAGAAATTTATATTCTGTGTATTGCAATATTAATTTTTGTTAGCAGAACGATGCTCGGGTTGACAGACAAAATAAATCTGTCTTAAAACAGTTATGGCAGTCTGTCTCGCTGTCTGTTTAGCGAATACCGTATTCCAAGTATTAGTCTGAGTCAACTCTTACATTATTGAAAATACTCGAGTGAAAAATTCAATGGAATTTTAAAAAATCCTAAATTGCTTGAAAGAGAAAGTTAAATTAATTTTTTTAACCGAAATACATAGCCTGCTGGTATACATCTAACGATCCCAGAATTAAAACTATTTAAGATGGGTTAAAATTTTATAAAATAATAATAGCTACTTCTCACTGTCAAACTATTTTTACAATATATCAGGCATAATACTAATACTGGAAACTTAGAAAACAAGTTACTTGATTTTTAATCTCTCCCTAACACACAATTCATGAAAAATGCGCAAAGAAACATATATTCTATTGAACTGGTCGTTGAATAGAAGGAAGTTAAGCATCCTTACTTCTCAGAACCCAAGTTTCTAGAGTCTCGTGTACAGCTACCAAAAGTTAAAGTGGCACCGTGTTCAAAACTAAGATTCATTATAACTTATAAGCGTTTTCGCTACTTCTCGGAAAAGGTAATGATGTTGGACCTCGGCCTGAGGAGTCCTGATATCTATAATTAATTATAGCATAGTGGTAACGTTGTGGATTAGTATTCATGAGGTCGTGAGTTCAAACGAGACCCAGTGCTTATTTATTTTTTAAGACAGAGAGAATATAATTCCTATCGTCTTTATAACTGTTTTAGTAATTAATGCCAGGTTCATGAATTTATTATATTAAGATCTTATCATTATTTATTTTTACATTATGGCTGTAAACACAAAAGTAATTTTACTTAACAAAAATATAATTCGTGGCATAAACAAAAGAAACGACTGAATTCAGCATTAGAAAATAAAAAAAAACGTAAAAAATTATTCGATGTGGTCAGTTTTGCAAATCTTGCAACTGAGTATTTGTTCATCGGGAAGTGAAATAAAGTCGTGTTTGATGAGATCCGTCCAGCATATTTACGGACAAGTTTCAAATTCACAACCTTGGAACAATTAAGCAAATGCTTTACCGCTGTTCCACAACCTGAGGTAGATACTGTCAGATTCCTTTTTCAACATCACATATAAGAAACTACTTCAACAGTGCATGTATTGTGTAACAGTACCGTAGTCCGAAGTGGAACTTCGAATATAATCATAATCACTGTTCAAGAATGCGGCCGCGTACAAACAATACAAATAACTATGTAAACTAAGCTAGTCAGATTTATTGTCCATTTTTCTGGTTTACGGAATATAGAATTGCTTTGTTAAATTGGAGAAATAATACAAATTCATTAAACTAAAGGACACATTGCTAACGTAAGGGTTAATTAAATTATATGCTACTAGCTATTACCCGGCGTGTGCTCCTACATCTAAATAAATGAAAATGTGTTTTTGCATTTAGTTCAATAAGTAAAAGAAAAAAATATATATAAATTTATATCGTTATTATTTTCAGATACCCCGTGCTGATCCCGGCGTTCCCGGGAAGAAACGCATCCCGATGTACTTGGCATAAATGAGCTAAAATGCAAAATTGCGCTGCTATGCTTTCCCGGGAATCTACTTATCCCGATCTTCTTGGCATCAATGAAAGACAAAAATTGTTATTGTGAGTTATCCATAAAATATAAACATATGCTGTCGCAGACTTTCCTGTACTTTTTTTTTAGATATTTAATTCTGTGTACAATAATTTTGGGTATTTCTTATGGTTTAGACAGCGTACGCCATTTAAGCTTATAAAAAGCGACATTTTTTCACGTTTGTTTTTTTTCACTACAGAAGGTGATGTTTAAGGGTGAAGGGCTTGAGCATTAAAACTCTCTTATAACCTATAACCTTCCCGGGAAAATCCTGAACATTTTGCAAAAAGCCCCATGACAATCGGATGAATGGTATGGCAGCACATGCTTGTCTAGGAATCTACTTATCCCGATCTCCTTGGCATCAATGAAAGACAAAAATTGCTATTGTGTGTTATCTGTAAGAGATAAACATATGCTGTAGCGGACTATTTTGTAGAGTTTTTTGAGATATTCAATTCTGTGTACATTAATATTGTGTATTTATTATGGTTTAGGCAAAGTAAACCATTTAAGGGTAAAAAAAGGGACTTTTTCACGTTTTTCACTACAAAGGGAATTTTAAGGGTGTAGGAGTGAAGTATCACAACTCTCTTATAGCCTATGTTCATACCGAGAATCTCCTGAACATTTTGCAAAAAACCTCATCACAATCGGATCGCGCATGAAGTACGAACAAAAAAAACATTCATTTTTATATGTTAGATACACAGCTACGAACCAAACATGGCGGTTTGCTAGAAACAATTTTTAATTTCGGGTTTCAGTTAACTCCCACTTCTAATAGTCAGATTTAGCTTATTCCTGGAGGATACCTCCCTCGGTTTATTTTAATAGCACATGCTGAGTTTTGTTGTGAAACAGAACATTGCGACCTCTAGGGTGATTTTAAATTTTCGTTTCATGTGTGAACTCCTATACTTAATGGTCCGATTTTTCTGGTATTGAACTCCACCTTACTTTTTTTTAAATAAATGCTATATACAAAGTTTGATTTCGATTAAATAAAAATTGCTGATTAATTATATACATGCCCTGTTGCCTCTTCTGGTAGATAATTGTATATAAGGAAAGAAAAAAATAATGTTTGCACTGGGAGCCTGAGTGGCAAACATGGAAGCGCAGTAAATCTATGAAGTTATACTCTGACTGCCCTTAAAGTGATCCTCGTCAAAAGAAAAACATGTGACCTGCTCGCTTTTCATTGGTTATGGACACCGAAGTACGTTGTAGAAGCAATAAGTACGCGAAAAAGTAGTTCCCTTCATTAAAATAAAAATATGTCCTCTGAATATGCGTGTTATTCTTCCTGAATAAAAATAATAATATTCAAAACATACAAAACATTCTAAAATATACCTAATCAATAATTACAACTTAAAATAGTTTATTGCATATGGGTCATGTTTCAGTCGATTCTCATGAAACGAAATGGCGGAAGTATCGCGTCTTCTGTTGCTGTGTCATCTCCCTGTCAAAAGTGACAGTAATTGTGGTGCGAATAGCGCAAGGATATTGCTTCTACAACGTATGTCGGTGTCCATAACCAATGAAAATCGAGCAGGTCACATGGTTTTGTTTTGACGAAGATCACTTTAACCCATTCGCCTCAAAAGACGAGGTAGACTCGCTTAAATCTGCTGTTATATATTTTGCAATGTTTGTACATCCTTTGGCAGGGTAATTTTTTGTTAACATTTATGAATAGTAAAAGAATGCGCTTGGTTTTCACCCTTATTGAGATCGCAAGTACCGTTATCTTTTGTTCGTTTTGAGTGTCTGAAAATAGACAACATAATTAATTTACGGTGACTTAAATCCAGTTTCTGGGCAAATGCGTTGGGCATTTAAACCTGAAGTGAATGGGTTAAGAGAGGTCAATGTATATAGATCTCGGTTTAGGCTTAAATTTTTCTTTTAGTGTAACATTTCACTTCAGTGGTAAATTTCAAAATTTAATTATGACACCGAAATAAAAAAAAGTGTTACTGCTATCAGGCTTTCTTGATATAAAAAACAGTAAGACGGAAGTCTTCCTGCCTCTTATAAAATAGAATTGTATATATGGGAGAAAACCAATTTTTCTTTCCTTATTAATTAGAGTCGGCCGCGGTGGACTAGTGATTATGCTCTTTGCCTCTGGTCCCGAGGGTCGCGGGTTCAAACCCGGCCGGGGTCGATGGATTTTTTAGGACGGAAAAATCCATGGAGCAAGTCCTCCGTGACGGACTTTAAGCCGTGGGTCCCGAGTCTGAAGATTTTCAGGCTCGTTAAAAATCCTTAAGCCTGAATGAAAAGGCCTCTAAGCAAAATTTACCGAAATCTCCCGTCCTAGTACCACCTTGGTTTCCTAGATGTCAGTATGAGGTGGATCGCTGACCATGGACCACTCAAAATGACATCTATACGAAAACAAGTGTAACTAAATTAGTATGGTTCAAATTCTTCCCTGTAGGGGGAGAACGCCTAAAATCTCTGTAAAGGGAAAACATAGGCTTACAAAAATAAATTAATTATTATTGTTTGCACTGAGCGGCGATGATGGTATGTATGTATGTATGTATGTATGTATGTATGTATGTATGTATGTATGTATGTATGTATGTATGTATGTATGTATGTATGTATGTATGTATGTATGTATGTATGTATGTATGTATGTATGTATGTATGTATGTATGTATGTATGTATGTATGTATGTATGTATGTATGTATGTATGTATGTATGTATGTATGTATGTATGTATGTATGTATGTATGTATGTATGTATGTATGTATGTACGTACGTACGTACGTACGTATGTATGTACGTATGTACGTATGTATATGTTTGTATGCATGCATGTATGTATATGTTTGTATGCATGCATGTATATGTTGTATGCATGCATGTATATGTATGTATGCATGTATATGTTTGTATGCATGTATATGTATGTATGCATGTATATGTATGTATGCATGTATATGTATGTATGCATGTATATGTATGTATGCATGTATATGTATGTATGCATGTATATGTATGTATGCATGTATATGTATGTATGCATGTATATGTATGTATGCATGTATATTTATGCATGTATATGTATGTATGCATGTATATGTATGCATGTATATATATGTATGCATGTATATGTATGCATGCATGTATGCATGCATGTATATGTATGTATATGTATGTATGTATGCATGTATATGTTTGTATGTATGCATGTATATGTTTGTATGTATGCATGCATGCATGCATGTATATGTATGTATGTATGCATGCATGCATGCATGCATGTATATGTATGTATGTATGCATGCATGCATGTATGTATGTATGCATGCATGTATATGTATGTATGCATGCATGTATATGTATGTATGCATGCATGCATATGTATGTATGCATGCATGTATATGTATGTATGCATGCATGCATGTATATGTATGTATGCATGCATGCATGTATATGTATGTATGCATGCATGCATGTATATGTATGTATGCATGCATGCATGTATGTATGCATGCATGCATGTATGCATGTATGTATGCATGTATGCATGTATGTATGCATGTATGCATGTATGCATGCATGTATGCATGTATGCATGTATGTATGTATGTATGTATGTATGTATGTATGTATGTATGTATGTATGTATGTATGTATGTATGTATGTATGTATGTATGTATGTATGTATGTATGTATGTATGTATGTATGTATGTATGTATGTATGTATGTATGTATGTATGTATGTATGTATGTATGTATGTATGTATGTATGTATGTATGTATGTATGTAGTATGTATGTATGTATGTATGTATGTATGTATGTATGTATGTATGTATATGTATGTATGCATGTATATGTATATGTATGTATGCATGTATATGTATGTATGTATGTATGTATGTATGTATGTATGTATGTATGTATGTATGTATGTATGTATGTATGTATGTATGTATGTATGTATGTATGTATGTATGTATGTATGTATGTATGTATGCATGCATGCATGCATGCATGCACGCATTTATGTATGCATGCATGTACGCATATATCCCTTAACACCAAGTGATTGGATGCATCCTGGACAAATACCCCAAATACAAGAGGCTAAGGAAGGTACAAATTATTTTCTAAAAATTTACACAGATGGCAGTAAAAAGGAAGAAAATGTCGGAGCCGCAGCAGTGATATACAAATCTGACAATCTTTTTTTAAATCTCAAATATAGATTTGGTGGAAATTGTTCCAATAATCAGGCTGAACAACTAGCTGTATTGAAAGCCCTACAAGAAATACAGAATATAAGTAACACTTCGGGTGAAGAGAAGACTGTAGCTATATATTCTGATAGTAAAGTTGCCCTAGCCCTTTTGCAGAAAAATAGCAAACATAATAGTATAGTTGAGGACATTCTAAAAACGATAAAAATTTAGAACAGGCACAATGGACAATTCATTTTAAATGGGTGAAAGCACATACAGGTGATACTGGAAATGAGTTTGCCGATGATCTTGCTAAAGAGGCAGCAAAAGACCTAAATCTGCATATAATATATAACAAGATCCCAAAATCAACAATAATGTGTAGAATAAGAGAAAACGGACACCAGCTGTGGCACAATAGGTGGAATGCAACAATTAAGGGTGCTCAATGTAGACAATTCTTTCCATATATCAAAGAAAGACTTAACATTAAAATTCCAATAACACTGCAGTTTACTGCAATGATATCAGGCCACGGTAAAACAAATGATTACTTACATAGATTCCATATTATAGATAACCCGGGATGTGCATGTGGCTGCCCGCGACAAACTGCGAATCATATGATTTACTTGTGTAAGGAATTTCGGCAGCAAAGATCTATCTTAATAGCAGATATATATAAAAATGGAGGGAACTGGCCGGTTACTAAAAATGAATTAGTAACTAAATATCTAAAACAATTTTTTAAATTTATAAACTCTATGAACTTATAATTAATAAGGTGTTGTATAATAATGCATGTAATACTGCTCTGCAGTGGGGCATGTTGATTGATTTTCAATAAATAAATAAAAAATGTACGCATATATGTATGCATGCATGTACGCATGTATGTATGTATATGCATGCATGCATGTATGTATATGCATGCATGCATGTATGTGTATATAGATCCGGGTTCGAATCCCGTCCAGGCATTTATTTTTCTTATCATACCATATTAAGCTTGCATTGCTCAATGTTAAACATTTAATTATAACATCGATAAAGCGTCACTGCTATAAAGTAAAATAAATATTCTCTTTAATTTGCTTACTTGATATAGTCAGCTACTAGATGGCAGTGAAGACAGTGTTCTCGCGACATCTAGTAATAATGGAGAGTATAATACATCTTTCTTCTTCCTTCCAAGTATTAGGCCAAGGCCTGTTACGATCCTATAGAAAATTTTCCCTCCAGCGTTTCATAGGACCGCCCAGTGATCTTCGTCCTCTTGGTATATAATTATAAACAGCTTTGGGGATCCGATTTGAACTCATTCTTTCAAGATGGTGTTTCCAATTTAGTTGGTACTGGAATCTCATTTCACAAGCCGTTATTCTGCTTTCATGTTGTTTTCCTAGTGTCCATGCTTCACTACCGTATGTCAACACTGGTCTAGCCAAAGTGTTATATAAACGTAATCTGGTGTTTTTTTGTACAAGGGATGGTTTCATAACTTGATTAATAATTCCTAAACTTTTATTATAACTAGTAACTTTTTCAGGGATATCCTTTTCATCCCAGATAGAAAGTGAAAAATTTTATCATGACTTCCAGAAAGTTATCTGCACAATTAATAATAATGATATGATTATAATTTTGGGTGATTTAAATGCCAGAATTGGTAATACTAAATTTGATACATATGTAGGACCATATGGAGAGTATAATACATATATAAGAAAAATAAGCGTTTGAATTGGATTCGCCTGGTAGTGTAATGGATATAACGCTGAGGTACATACTCAGAGATCCGGGTTCGAATCCCGTCCAGGCATTTATTTTTCTTATCATACCATATATATATATATATATATATATATATATATCCTCAACTCGTATCAAACTCAGGGTAGGTCGAGATGAGATGAAGCCCCTATATTTTAAAGGTCTGTAACGACAAAGGGTCCCTGTCGACCACCCCTGGCGCAATGTCACCGGGACGGATGAACGCGAAATGGATGAGATGAGTATAAAGAAATGGTGAAATGAAAATTATGGCAAGAGAAAATGGGAGAAAGCTTCGTTTCGTCGACCACGAAATCCATATGGAGTGAACGAGATTCATCTCGAGATCCGAGCGCAGCAATGAGAAGCAAGCCTCGAACCGCCATATAACACACACACACACCACACACACACACACACACACACATATATATATATATATATATATATATATATATATATATATATATATATAATCTGTCTTCTAGACAAGATCGGCGAAGAACTGTAAAACTTGTATCTTCATGAGAACAATATCAATAGGTCCATTTCTTCCAAATTCACTAAAATTAGGTCTACTGACAAAGTGGAGCAGTACAGTACCAAGTATTATACTGAATTGAATGGGTCATTTCGAAAAGGGATCATCTACAGCTGATCAAATTTTAAAGTAGAGGAAAAAAAACTGATTCAACTTGTTCAAGATAAAGCTTTGAATCTGAAATTGCTGCTGAATAAAGTCAGAAAGTGATAAAGGAATAGTGAAGTTGATCAGTTCTCACGCGGAAACGATGGAAGTAGGATGTAAACTTGGAATTACGAAAAAAGTTAATTTCAGAAAAATTGGAGATGATCTGTTTTCTAAATGACTCATATAATTATTCTCAACATAAACTAAAGTTCGCAGGAATATAGGAATAAATCATGGCGAATATTAACTCGTAAACAAACAAGGGTTACTTAATAGAAATTATATGAACATTGGGCATATATAATAAATATTCGTATCATCACTACATATTTAATTACAAGGCCAATTAAAAATGGATTCAGTTCACAAAAAAAGTACGATACAATTTGCAATTAATTTTGTCAATTGAAAATTTAATGATTGAATCAGTCTATATTTATTGCATTTATGGATGCCGGACGTAGTCTCTGGCGAAACGTTGGGGAACTACAAGCCTCAAGACCACGGCCAACAGCCCGGAAATCTTCTGCAAGATCATAGTAACTCCGGCCGTGAAAGCCTAAGTCAATATATAAATTAGCATGGTTTAAACACTCCCACTAGAGAGCATTCTAATCTCTCCACAGAGTAAGTACTGCGTATGTATGTGTGCATGTACGTACGCACGTATGTATGTTTGTATGTACGTACGTAATATGAATGTATATACCGGGCTTCCAATATAAACCCGGACCGGCCTCACGGGATTTCACCCGTCAGGCAGCGCTCTCTCCTCGTCCGCATTTCACTCTGCCAGCCGCTCGTCCTTGAACTAGTCAGTTTACTATCGTTCGACAAGATGAGACGTCAGCTGACATTAGAGCAGCGCATTTATGTGTGTAAATGTTATTATAAATACGAATCAGCTCGTCGCGTTCGCGAGGAATTTATTCGGAACTTCCCTGGACAATTACCTCCTTCCAGATCGACAATCCACGATCTTGTGACTAAATTTGAGACCACTGGTTCAGTACAAAATAAGAAACACACGCGAAGGCGTACGGTTCTCACCGAAGAAAAATTAGACGAAATTGGCGAAAATTTGGAACGTTCACCACAAAAATCATTACCGAAATTAGCACAACAAGTTGGGATTTCCCTCGCTCCCCAGATCTAACAGTGTGTGATTTTTATTTGTGGGGTAGCCTGAAAGACAAAGTGTACAAAACAAATCCGCACACATTGGAAGAACTGAAGAACAACATAAGAAATGAAATCAGAAACTTGACAGTGCCCGAACTACAGCGTGTCAATCTAAATGTGTTTACTCGGTATAATGCCTGTTTAACTGCGGGAGGACAACATTTCCAGCATTTTCTATAAGGTAAGAAACAGTCCAAGGACGGGTGGCAGGCAGGGTGAATTGCGGGAGGAAGAGACAGCACTGCGTGCCGGGTGAAACTCCGTAAGGCCGGTCCGGTTTTATATTGGAAGCCCGTTATATATATATATATATATATATATATATATATATATAAGATTTACCTCATTCTTAAATTTACTTTCAAGGAGAATAAAATTATTATTTTTTCTACTAAAAACACAATTTAAAATTGAAGAGTATGTAGATTGGGGTAGTAAAACTTCGCTTATTAATCAATGTATAACAAAGTGAGTTCACTTGAAGCAGAAGGAAAGAATTAAACTTTATATTAGTTTTCACGTAATATAATTAAATACACATCCCCCTAACTCTATGCATACAAAGTAGATTAACAACTTTAGAAATTAATGTTTACTTTTGGTTCAATTTTTCTCTCCAAGTACGTTAAATTGCCGACTTATTTTATTCTATTTCTTTGCAGTTCTGCCAATGACAGCCAGGTATATATTCAATAATCAAGCGATTCAAAGCTTGGTAAAACCGAATGAGTAACAAGCATTTATCTATAAATTTATTTGGAGGGGGGAAAGCAATTATACCGTCCATTATTATGTAAACTATCTCAGATTAAACTAACACAGCTGAGAACTCTATGCACAGTTTTCCACTGGGCGACGAATTTCATTGCAAGATCTGTTCCTATTTTCCGTGTTTCTACCGGTATGTTTTTTGTGTACAATTGTATGTCAATTATCACGGTAACCTATTGTGTGAGATATTTATTATTATTATTACTATTATTATTATTATTATTATTATTATTATTATTATTATTATTATTATTATTATTATTATTATTATTATTGCCAATGTATAAACTGCTGTTTTATATATTAACTATTGTTAGCTAAAAGATAGATTAACATGTTACATAATGCAAAAATTCTGCCATTAGACAAACGTTCTCATATGAATTCATTATATGAAATAATCGTTAATGGAAATCCGATATTTTCCCATGGAATACATATACTTTATTTTAAATAACCATTTTAAATGCAAAGAAGTGATACTACGTCTAGATATACTGAGTGAGGTCAGGTCGGGTCAAGTCGGGTCAAGGCGCGGGTTCAGAACCTCTTTAATTAGGTAAACATTATATATGTGATGGTCACTCACTCGCACAAAAGAAATAAAACACCAAACGGTCATATACGAGTCATTACATGTGACACAGGACACATTTTTTACTTCAAGATTTTAGAGACGTTTCAACTTTCTTCTATGCTTTCTAAGCTTAAAAAATACTATTTTTATTGGCTCCAAATTGTATTATTTTCAAATTTACTGATCATTAGTATTATTAAAAAGTCGCACACACTGACATAGATAAGTATTGTTGACATATATAATATAAAACCAAGCTTAATTCTTAGAATAATATTTTTAAATGTTTAGCGTATCCTCCGTAATTTCTCTTTAACTATGCAAAATTTCATAGTCTAATGGATTAATAATAAATCATGGAGAAAAAATACTAAATACACGGTCATTTATATTCCGCTAATCTTAATCCCGGCTTCCGTTGAACACTATAATTACTACTTACTCATGCACCCGTTCCGAAATATAAACAATACTATCAACTGCTTTCTTTTAACAACCACCACTCATCAAATTCTAACTGTGGCCAAGGCATAACGGATTTTCTTCAGCTTCTTCTTCAATCTCGCAAGCAGTATTAAGATAGTACTATAGTGTAGGGTAGTTTTTTGTTATTTCTAATTGATGCAATTATAAGGCGTGCGAATATAAGACGCATTTAAATGAAGTCGGCTTAGATTCGATACAAGATTGTCTGTCGCGGTAGTGATGCCATGTCTCAGCTAAACAGATAATGGTAGATTATTACAAGCTGGGTTCATATTTAATTTTGCGTTATAAACAAAACAGGGCATTCAGTTTGATTTTAATTGAGTTTTAACCAGACGTGTTATGAAGTTTAATTATAACAAAAGATTAATTATCATTTGAATCCACATTGCCTTTTAACTAATATAAGGTTCTATAATTTATTTGACTATTTAACTCCTAGACCGACAATTTTGCCTTTTCCTGTTCATAACGAGAGATATCTCCACAAATTAACTTCTTTGACAGGATATCGATTCAACAATGTACGATCGTCATGGTACAACAATAAATGCCAAAAGGAAACAACTTCAAAAATTACCAAAAAATTAGTTCTGTTGCTCTATTTTTTTTATCTAATGCCACCAGGTTGTCTTTTATAACATTTTATAACATTGGTTGTAAAACAGAAATCATTGAAACGTGATTGGTCATTGACTCCCATTTGGGGCATGAGTTAAATACTCGTAATAATACATTTACCCTCTAACTAATAATCCATACCCGGTATATAACTTTTATACAAGGTTTATACACATCTTGTTGAAAATTCTTACTAATAAACACTGTATTAGCTAAGCAGTGTATAGTCCACAGACGAAGAGACTGAAAGCACGGGACGAAGGAGGCACGGGGAATTGCAAGCGATACAATGGCATACTACTTGAGAACAAAGGAACACTCATGACGTATAAAATACTTACTGCTTTCATTCACTTCATCTGTGGATAATATAAAAGATGTACAACTTTACATGGGAATCGTTATACATGCCCTCCCCCTTGTAAAAGGATTGTATAATAAGGAAAATGGCGGTCTATATGATCAGCTGATTGTTTACTTACAATATCGATGAACGTTTCCTTAAATTTATCGCAAAATGCAACACTTTAAAGACTGTTTGATGGGTACACAAGACATAAACAACATCAATAAAACTCTTGGTAGGAAAATACAGCATTATAGAATGCCTTTTGTTACATTCATTCTCGATTAGCAATATTTTAAAATTGAACACTGATTCACAAAATAATATGTTATATAATAATTTCTGTGAGATAAGATTAAACTCAATATAGTTTAAATGCTACATAATATTATTTTAACAAAACTTTCTTACATCATTACCTATAATTTATATACTGATACAATTTTTTTAATTATAAAGGTAATATTTTTTCCACGAAGTGTAAATTGGCATAATGACCTTGTGGCCAGAACTTTTGACTACAGTCCGTGAGGTCCCAGGTTCGATTCCCGATCAAATCACAAGTTATTTCTTTTCTTCTTAAGGTTATTCTGTTATCATTTATGGTCTGGAATTTAGGATGAATTTAAGTTTAAGGACTCTCTTGGCGATTTTTTATTATTATTTTATATTTCGTTCTTTCATGGCCCATTAAGTTCTACAATTTTTTTTGTATTATTCTCTTTTTACAGTATCGTTTTTGCTAACATTTCCTACCATTTTAAATGTTATCTTAAAACACTGTATATAATTCAAAGTAATGGGGAAAAAAATGGTATCCATGAATTTTTCAAATATCTTGTCGTTAGATGGCAGCACATTATCTGTTAAATATAACCCACGGGTTATATTTGACGTAGCCTAAAGTAAGATGTAAATAAATTAAAACATACTTATTTGTTCCATACCTCCCCAATTAGGGAATTTCTATTTATTCTAATCCATACTCATTTCTTACACGATTAATCACTAGTTGATTTTGTTTTCTTTCTGTTACAAACTGCGCGTAATATGCTCTGACGTCAAAATGATGACTAATATGTGGTGTATTGTGTATAACGATTGTATTGTTATATAGCTCCAGTACAACGTTTATTAGCAAGGGAATTATGCATGATCTATATAAGGCTTATACATTGTATAACTAAACAACTGAAGAAAGCTTGTATAAGAGATTTTTATTAGTAAGACTGCAATTCTAAAACAGTGATATATTTTTTTGAAGTATCTATAAAATAAATATTCTGAAATACAAGTACACACACATTTATCATTATCGCGTTACCCATATCGCCGAATGCTCTTAGATATCTGTGCTACTTTCATGTGCTAGTACGTAAAATTAAAACAACAATTAAAACTCGTTAAGTCCATTCTTTGATAATCTTGGTGATTACATCACATTAATCCAATATAAGAGAGTCGCCCATACAATGATTATTAATCACTAACGATCCCCTTCCCCTTCCGAAAGGGGCTCCGTAACCTGGGACTTTTTTGACGACACTTTTCTCTCCCAACCCAAACATTTCCGCGCGGTCATGCAGTCACGCTCCTACTCAACAGCGTGCATCCGGCTGGGAAGGTTAATTTATTATAAATTAATTTACGTACATCCCATTCTGAAATTTTGTAAACACGTGGTTTAAAATCTAGAGACTGCAATGATATTTTTTTTTATATTTCGAAAAAAAGTTAACTTTCAAATAAAGTAATTTTCAAAATATATTTAAAAAATGAATACATTTTTATGTAACCAAAGCCCGGATATACTAAAAAATGCATTTTATAAGCTTTAATGATCCCAAATTGAATAAATTGTGCTAAATAACAAGGCGTATATTACCATTTATATATAACAATGTGCGCGCTGTTATGTAGGTAAATTTGTACTTGAAATAATTTTCGAATGTATCAAGCTTTATAAAAATACACGTATAATTAATTTTTGCTCCTTAGAACAAATAAAAAGTTTCAGGGGAATTAAACACATCAAGGTTAAATTAATATACTTTAAATTCTGTCCGATTTGACATGGAATGAGAACATGATTATTATTTCTGTAGAAGTAAATAACTTCTATTTTAATTTTGGAAATTAATCATTTCTTCAAAACAGGAAGCGTCCACCGCTGTGGTCTACGAGTAGTAAAGGCTGCCAAACACTATCTTACTCCCGCTCACGAGAGCGGCTGTAAGCGTGTTCGGCCACGAGAGTCTCATATACCGGTAACAAGAGATCGAGAATGAGAAGTCCCGGGATTCTCGCAGTGAGTACGGAGGATGAAATCATGCAGTGTTCTTGCAGTTTAAGAAATGTTAAAAAGCAGTATTCATACGTTTCTCAACAGCCAGAGGAATCCCTTCTTTTAAGAATAAATAATAATAATAATAATAATAATAATAATATAATAATAATAATAATAATAATAATAATAATAATAATAAAAATTTGTTTTGAAATAAAATTCTCAAATTCTGCCTGAACTTGAAAATACAGTCACATTATGAATAACTTTATGCACGATGCTTGAAAACTAGTACATCGATATGTACAGTTTAGTGACCATTTTAACGGGAAGCTACCACACTTATAATTCCCTAGTAAAACTGCAAAGTATAGCATGAAAATGCTATGATTGCAGTTAAAGACCTGTCCTTGGGCAGAATTACTATGGATGGATATAAACAAATAAGTTATTCCATACTGATCAACTATGTCTGATAATTTTATTTCATCCTAGGTAAAAGGGAACCTCATAGTTTTCATAACGATTTCGATTGGAAATAAATTTGACCTAAATTCTAAACATACATTTATTGCTGTCAAAGTTAATTTTATTTATTGTACTAAGTACGTATTTAATTAATTTTTTACGTGTAATATGCTATGCCATTAATTAGTTTAATCTCACCTTATAGGTACAATTTACATGCTACAGTACACTCCACCCGGGCACGACCTGTTATTTGCGATAGCGAGGAGATACTAAGGGCCAACACGCACAGTCTGTTGAATAACACTAAGAAATTGGGACTGGAAGTAATCATAAATAAAACTAAATATATGTTCACGCGTAGAAATACATTACAGGAATGTAAATGGGCATAAAGGAGGGAAATTTTGAAGAAATTGCTGAATTCAAATACCTAGTAACAATAATCACAAATAGGAATGAGATGCACAGAGACATTAAGCATAGAATCAATTCTGGAATTGCATGCTATTATGCATTACAGGGACTGTAGTCCTAATTTTTAAACTGAAAATGTACAAAACTATTATTCTCCCATTTCTATTATATGGATGTGAAACATAGACTCTTACTTTAAGGGAGGAGAGGAGATTAGGAGTATTTGAGAATAAAGTTTTTAGGAACATTTTTGGACCAAAGAAAGTTGAACAGACATGCGAATGGAGAAGACTACTTAACAGTGAGCGACATTAGCTTTATAGGAAACCATATATAATAACAGATAAGTCTCGTAGTCTGTGATGTGCAGAACATGTGGCATGAATGGAGAATGCAAGAGAGGCATTGGAGTTTCTTGTAGAAAAAAAACGCCCCCAATATGAGGTGGGAGAATTACATTTACCATGATTTGAGGAAGTAGATTATACAGGAAATGACTGAAAAACATTAGCTCAAGGTAGGGAGAGCTTATGCCCGCGTGGCCATGAACCAACGTATTTGATAGTGACTTGTTAGCCCATTTCACTAGTTATTTTACCAACTCACCAACTTCGTTAGAAATATAACATATAACCAAAGCCCATGTTAATGTAAAATAAATTAGGCATGAAGTTGGGAAATTAAAGTGATTTTCAGAATCATAAACTCCATGGCGCGACAGGCCTAGAAGGCCCTTGGCCTATCAGTCGGCTGCCGGCCTCACATCCACATGTATTAATCACAGAGGTAGACGATCTTCCAGTCAGGGTAGAGGAGACATGTGGTTAGCATGTCGACAGCAGATTTTCACAATCTGGAGCCCTTCTTATTGTAACTACCCAAATTCCTCATGATGCTGGGTGGGCACCGGTCCCATACTGGCGAAATTCAATGAGAAAATTTCTTCCTCATTGGGACTCGAACCGTGCTTCGTACCAGATACGAAGGCTTAAATCGCTCGGCCACCGCGCAGGATATCACGGATAATACATACTACGAAAAATAACAAGCAAATCTGTAAATAATTGTAAAGCTTAAGTTTTTCAATGGGTCATAATAAATCAGAAAAGGATCCATTTCTTAAAAAATATTGTGTTATCACTAAGGGTTGGATTTGTATGTAATTACATAATATTATTTTCCTTTGCTTATACATGGGTAAAATTGATAAAAATCCACGAATTAGAAATTTACTTATCAAAAATGAAAATTTATCATTACATATTTTTACGTATTTGATCATAATTACATATTTTTTTATATAATTTACAGATGTTTATGTAAATTTACATATTATGGCTCTTAATTAAAAACATGTTTTCATAAGCGGAAAATAATTTAAAACAATATTTGTTTACATTTAAAAAACTCATATCTGATTGCATACTGAAACTGTATTTCCCAACCTATACAAAAGCTGCTAGGAAACAGTCAAAGAAGAATTCAATTTACTAAACACGATAAACATAAATACAGGAAGACTCTGAGCTTGAGTATACTTCTTACTTACTCACTGGCACTATCGAACCCGTAGGTTCATGGCCGCGCGGACATAAACCTCATTCTTGGTCTACCAACTGGGCGTTTTCCTTCTGGCTTTCCTACAAGAAGTTTCCATGCACGTCTTTCATTCCCCATACGTGCAACATGTCCTGCCCATCGCAGTCTACGAGACTTAACTGTTCTTATTATATCTGGCTTCCTATAAAGACCATGTAGTTCATTGTTATGTAGTCTTCTCCATTCACCTGTCTGTTCATCTCTCTTTGGTCCAAAAATTGTCCTAAGAACTTTATTCTCAAATACTCGCATAGGGTTCCAAATACTGTAGCAAGATCTATTTTTAAAATCTGAACGAAATAGACTGTTTATGAATGAAATAGTAGAAATACATATGGGACACACCGTGGTATAGTTGGTTAAGGTAGTATCATACAAGCTGGAAAATCGGGGGTCGAGACCCGATGGGGTCTGGATTTTTAAACTGCTTCATCTTCTGGCGGCATCATGACCTTGGGGTCGATTCAGCCTATAAAATGAATACAATACTATGTTGTGGGAGGTAAAGACGGCTATCACACGCTGTCTAGAAAGATGGGAGCATTAACCTTCCAATATCCCTAAGACCTGTATTTACGGGATCATTTTATAATAGAAACATGACAATACCCTTCTTACCACGTTGTCAAGTATTAACTGTCCCATTCCTTCAAATTTGGCTTATGTTAAAGTTAACATTTAATATAAATTTAAATAAAATTAAATTTCAATGTATTTAAAATTGCACATTTTAATGAATTATATATAATCTTACGTCCACCGCTGTGGTCTCGAGGTAGCTTGCTGCCTTGTCACGCAGCGGGCCCGGGTTCGATCCCCGGTCGGGGCAGTTTTTCTGGGTGAGGTTTGTATAGGGGTTTTTCTTCACCTGTAAGACAAATGTCAGGAAAACTTTAAGGCCCAAACGGTCCCCGAAATCATATGGTCATCATTATCATCATCATACTTCACCGGTGTGGAAAGCAACGGGAAGCTACCACACCTACAATTCTCTAGTAAAGCTGCAAGCATAGCATGAAAATGCTATGATTGCAGTGAAGGACCTGCCTTCGGGCAGAATTACTATGGATGGATATAATCTTACCTATTTTACACAATATCATTACATAAATATGTACATATTTTGCATTTTTATATTACATAAAAATCCTAGCCTTAGTAATGATTTATCACTTTTCAAAACAAGTTGTTTTAAAACTTGGTTTGCCTTCACTTTATTGGAGGAGATGGGGTTAATTCTGTGCTAGAGAAGCAATATCATGAATTCTTGAAGCAGCGCCGCTGTACCAAAAGTATTCCCGTGGGATTTTTGCAGCGGTCTTGCAAAAATACATTTTCCAACCTTATTTCGACGTCGTAAGAAAATATCTTCATTTCTAGAAGCGTCTCCAAGGAGTAATTTCTCTGCAATCTGGAATTGTCTCGTTCCAATTGTTTTATTCCGTTGCACATTTAATTTTCTATGTTATCGTCTGAGCCAACTCGCAGGGTCTAATAAAAATATTCATGCACCGAGAAAGGTAAAAAATTGAATTCACAATCAGAACCAATTCCATTAATAGTTTTTTAAGATATGGTTACTTATAAACGTTTCAAATGATCCCATATGACTTTTTAACAATAACGACAATACGATTGATTTTATGAAGACTTGTAATTTCCAGAAGTAGGCCGGATTTGTATATTTCCTAGATTTTTAAATTGCCAATTTCTGTTCCAATGCTAATTACAATATCACGGGTTAATATCATACACCTGTGAGTTTTTCCAAGATTATGTTTTTCGTAATTAAATGCTTGAACGGACGGTTTTATTTTCCTTCCAAAGGAACTCCTCAAATTCGATCTTAGCCAGGTTACAATGGAAGTATATGAATTATTATTATTATTATTATTATTATTATTATTATTATTATTATTATACCATATACGGTAACCAACCAACCAATAACCCTACGTATTATGGGGCCCGTAAGTTTCCTAAGCATTGAACCCGATAATTTTCCTGACATCAATCCCCTGAAGTCCAATAAAAAAGAATCTCCCCACTCACGCTTTAGGCATATTATTCAAGCCTTTCCCTATAAAAAAAATTAATAATTTTACTGTCACTCATTCGAGCTATATCTCCTGTACTTCATAACCTTGATACCATTACGGTACCAATATAAATTATGGAGTTTTAATTGTAAATCCTACATTCGTATTCCTTACATGACCGAATATTTGTCAGGTTCCTATATGGCGAAAATATAAATACATTGAAACGCAGATTGAATAATACATATCTCGTTTATATTTAGGCTTTAAATGTTAAGGTAATTACATTTTAGCCCGGTCAAGTTAGCTCAAAAATAGGGGTAGGTTTACAAAAATTCGCATAGAGCTGAAAATTGGTACGAATGTTGGGAACACCATTATGAATGAAATGTGAAAAGTTCTCGTCGATTCCACATCTGCAAAAAAATTATTCAAGGTCAAAGTTCGCGAATATGGGTTTTTTGCATTTTTCAGCCAAACGGTAAGTTTTATCATAAACATAGGTGAGACAAAAGTTGTAGACAATGCAATTATCTACAAAAAATGCTCTTATACTTTTTCCATAAGAATCGCCATTCCTGAGATATCACCATTTGAAACATTGAAAACAATAATATGCACGCTTTTCAACCGCAAGTTAACCTCCTGTACATCATGGAATATTTAATATAATAAAAATATTGGTTGAATAACAAATTATATGATTGTGAGAATATACATAAAAAAGAAACTCAGTCCCTAATTTAATTGGGCCGTATAACCTTAAGCAACATCTGCCGACTATTCTATTTTTGTTCGGGTGGTGAAAGTCATATACTTGTTTTTTTTTTCTGGAAGCCATAAACGAAAGACTTTTAGTATAGTGTTCCTTTACAGTGAATACACGTGGCTATTGATACACGTGCTTGTTAATAATATTTCTTAAAACAATTTGTACTGTTCAATAATTTAAAAAAAAATGTCGCAATTTTGCTTTGTTTGTAGTAAACCTTTGACTGAAAATGAAACAGTTATTGTTGATCGTGGGGGTGTTGAAAGAAATTATGACTTTTATGAATACCTGAAGGACAAGAAATCTGTGAAAGTTCATGTGCAGTGCCGTAAAATGTACACTCGGTAGAGTTCTATTCCTATAGTTAAAAGTCCGGATGAGATAGAGCAAGCGTCTGAAATCAGTCTACCTCGTACTTGAGCACGCGTAAGTGAATCCGTTTCTTGTTAAAAAAAATATTGCTTATTTTGTGAAGATGAAACGAATGAAGAGGCTGAGAAGAAAAATGCGCAAAATGTTAGACGTAAAAATCATAAAATTGCTACTTTTGAATTTAAAGAATCCATTCTGAAGGTAGCTCGGACTCGTTCTGATGACGTAGCAAAAACATTTACTGCACGTATTCAGTACGAATATGATTTAGTTGCTGCCATAATAATTGCTATAATTCCTTCTTGAGACCCATCACTGGGGGTACAATCGGTCGTTCTCAAAATGAATCTATTAATGTTGCGATGGAGAAAAAAGTGACGACTGTCAATTTTCATTGCAAGAATTACAAAATAATTGTAAAAATCCAGCTTTAGATAATAGAACAATTAAGATTCGATTGAAGTTAAAGTATGATCATCACGATATTCTTAACCAAGCTTGGTTTGAGAAAAAAAAAACCAAAATGAAAAGGAAGAATGATTTAGAATCATCAAAGCTGCAGCAGCAATTATTCGGGAGGACATTCAATCTTTAGTATTTGATAATACCAATTACCCCCCGCCTAGTCGAATGTTTGAAAATATTAACAGTGATATTCCGGAGCCATTGACTTATTTTTTGGAACCCAATTCTTAAAAATAAACAATTTAAACTAGAACTATTAAAACTAGTATGTACTAATATCAGACTGCTGTTAGCCTAGATATTTTAAATCAAAATTGCAATTGGGTAAATTAAGAGATAATACTTCGGGACCAATTCAAACGTTACTCCCACCTGCTCCACAAATATTCTTAACACAATGTTTTTGCAATTGAAAAAAGGATTGTAGTGCAAAATGTGGCTGTAAGATTATTTTGTTCACCAGTATGTACCAATTGTCAAGGCCAGTCTTACTCCAATGTTGAATGAAATGGAACAAATGAAGATTTATATGATTTCAATGAAGAAACAACTGATGCATCTTTCTCAGAACAATTAACAAATATCCAGCAAGAAGAAAAAGAAATCAAAAAAAGGCATTACTGTCGTAGTAGAATTCGAAGATTATCAGTCAGATTAACATTACCCGGAATTTTAATTAATAGAATATTATTTAATAAAACTTAATCACAATAGATCGAGGAATATACCGTTCGAAGACAACCACATTACAAAAAAATGCACCAAGTATACTACATCATAGGTTGTGCGGAAATGTGTGCATATTATGTAGAATGAGACTTCTTCAAATTTTAGAATCGCGATATCTCAAGAATGGCGATTCTTATGAGAAAAAAAAGTATAAGAACAATTTGTGTAGACAATTGCATGATCTACAACTTTTGTTGGACCTATTTTTATGATAAAACTTACCGTTTGGCTGAAAAATGAAAAACGCCCATATTCGCGAACTTTGACCTTGAATAACTTTTGCAGATGAGGTATCGATGGGGACTTTTCAAATTTCATTATAATGGTGTTCCCAACATTCGTACCAATTTTTAGCTCTATGCGAATTTTTGTAAATTGAAAAGTCTATTTTGACCGGACTATTTCTAGTGTAAATATTTAAGAAAACGACAAATACATTTGATATTGCTTATCTTGTAATCTGGGAATTAGCTAAATTCCGAGACCTCTGTTAAGTTCATATCGAATTAACTTTGAAGTTCAGCTGATTGTCACTGAGTGCTGCTAGTTCCAATATAGGCCTATTTCTATAGGATAGAATAATAATGCATTAACTGTCAAGCGCGGGCGGTGCGAAATTAAGAGCCAATGGGGCTTAGCCCCACTGAATATTGTTAATTTATATTACATTTTTTATTATGTTATTATTCTACAACAGTATAATGTTAAAATTATGATTACAATGACTATTTAACTCATCGTGCCTCTTCCTGTTCGTAATGAGAGATATCTCCGCAAATTAACTTATTTGACAAGGATATCGATTCAACAATGTATGATCAATATGGTACAGCAAGAAATGCCAAAAGAAAAACAACTTCAAAAATTACAAAAAAAATCATAGTTCTGTTGCTCTAAAAAAATATTAAATGTTGTACAATGAATCTGCATTATTGTTAATAGTTATTTCTCATATAATCATCTGTTATTAAAGCCCAAAGAGAAAAACAGTAAATACATGATATTTATAACTACGTATACAGCCCGCATAGACACGGCCCGGAAGTAAGATCGGAATACATAACCTCACATTTCGTAAATATTAAACATTTTAATTATTTTTAGCTTCTTCGCTAAATAGTCATCCAAATCCAACGTCAGGTTGAGTTTTTCATTAGACAATATCACAACCTCGTTAGATTACTTACTTACTGACTGGCACTATCGAACCCGTAGGTTCATGGCCGCGCGAACATACGCTCTCCATATATCCCTATCCTGAGCTAATGCTTTCCAATCATTCCCTGTATAATCTGCCTCGTTAGATTACTGTTGATAAATCCAAAGATATATTTAAATGAAAAGTAGGGATGGAATAGGATTTTAACAATACTTATAATAATTAATCCCACTTTTGACATTTGACTGTTTGTCATGAATTAAGAATTAAATACTTTAACAGAGTCATTTTCTGTAGAAAAACTGGGAGAGAGAGAGCTCTCAGAAGAAGGTCAAGAATGAGGTGAATTATATAGCGAATGATTTTTAAAAATAATACTCAAAATATGAATGTATGGAGAGTTTATATCTGCCGAGTATGAACCTCCGGTTACGACAGTCCCAGTGAGTCAGTTCTTAACAGTGTATCTCGTTATTGCACTATAGAATTAAGACCCGGGGTTTAATGTCTAACACTTTTCTTTGGGACTAGTTGAAATCTGCTCTCTACAGCAATAATTTAGCTGCAAGGAAGTTCAATGACAGAAAGTAGGCATCTAATGCACCAACTAACCGTCAACTTCGCGCTAAGTTCCTAGAAAAGCACGGGTATAATTATGTTCCGTGAGGCTGGAAAGGAACATCAGCAGGTTTATCTTCCTCTAAATACTAAAAAAACATATTTTAGCAATTCGCTTTATACGCTCACCTATAGTTTTCATAGTGTTGTGGGAAGTGGTTTATGTGATCATAAATGTGATAAAATGTAATCACGTGGAAATTTGTGAATACAATTTTTATATATTTTTTGTTTATTTAATTATTATTTATTTTATTACTAACGTGAATAAAATAGATTCAACGCCGTTCTCAACTTGAATAGAAAAAAATAGAAGTCTAGGTACTCAGTATTTTACGCCTAATCAAAATGATAACGAAGTCTGTCGCTGTGGCGTAGTCGGTAGAGTCCCTACCTTCCACTCCGGCGATCCGGGTTCGATTCCCGGCGGGGTAAGGGATTTTTAAAACAAATCTCAACCTTGGGACTGGGTGTGTATCGTCCAAGTTGTACCCATTGGGTTTAATTCCTCTAAAAAAATGATAACGAAGTTTTTCGAGATATTGAAATAAAATCATGGTTTGCTGTAATATTTGTTCTGTTTCATGAGTCTAACATTTATTTGGGGGACAAGATTAACAGATTTTGCTATATACAATGAACTGAGAATAACCAATACCTTTTACAATCATAGAAACATAGTATACATGGCATCGTCAGGACTCAAAATCAATCATTGATTATTTCATACGATTTTTATATTGTTTCTCGATGTCAGAGCCTACAGAGGATATATTGTTCAGATCACTACCTAGTAGAAGCAAAAATAAGATTCCCACCAAGATGGTTAGAAAAGAAGAAACAACAACAGAGCATAGAACAAAAGTACAAGGTAAAATTATTTTATGATGACAGCATTAAATGGTTATATTCGAGAAGAATTCAGCAATATATGGCTACAACTCCAGAAAGTAATGATACTTATGATAATCCCTTTCAATCTCGACTTGCTGTTGCTGATAAGCAGGCAATTTAAAGAAAGTGTTAAGTATATATTTATATACATAACTAACTCATTGGCTCTATCGAACCCATAGGTTCATGGCCGCGCGGACATAAGTTCTCCATACATCCCTATCCTGAGCTAATGTTTTCCAATCATCCCCTGTATAATCTACTTCCTTCAAATCATGGATAATGTTAATATTCCACCTCATTCTTGGTCTACCAACTGGACGTTTTCCCTCTGGTTTCACTACAAGAAGCTTCCAAGCACCTCTTTCATTCCCCATTCGTGCCACATGTCCTGCCCGTCGCAGTCTTCGAGACTTAACTGTTCTTATTATATTTGGCTTCCTATACATACCATGTAGTTCACTATTATGCTTTTTTTCCCCATTCACCTGTCTGTCCATCTCTTTTTTGGCCCAAAATTATTTCTAAGAACATCATTGTCGTAATCTTCTTTCCTCCCTTACAGTAAGAGTCCATGTTTCGCGTCCATATAACTGGTAGAATAACAGTTTTATATATTTTATATTTAACGTTTTTTTAAAGGAGTTGGGGCAAGAGTCCCTGTAATGTATAATAGCATGCATTTTTAGAATTGAGCCTATGTAAAATTTCTTTATGCATATCATTCCTATTTGTATTTATTATTCCTAAGTATTTAAATCCATCCACTTCTTCAAAATTTCACTCATTTTCATTAACTGTCCATTTCCATTATGTAATGCATTTCTATGTGTGAACATATATTTAGTTTTATTGATGTTTACTTCCAGGCCCAATTACTTAGTGTTACTCAATAGAATGTGCGTGTTGGCCCTTAGTATCTCCTCGCTATCGCTCAATATTACTACATCATTAGCATACAGTAACAGCCTATTAATGCCATTGAGTTATAGGCCTTCTTCATTCTCCAAAGTTTTGATGGCATATTCTAGTACAAAAATGAAGAGTAGAGGAGATAGTGCATCACCTTCCTTTAACTCATTCGTATAAGTCTAACTTTTTATAAATTCCGAACTCCAGGAAGATGCTATATAACTTCTCCCTCTTAATTGAATTATATGCCTTTTTTGAAGTCTACATATGGTTGATGTATAGTGCCATTATATTTCCATTTATTTTCTAAAATCTGTCTTATACTAAAAATCTGATCTGGTTGTAGACATGTTTCTTCTAAATCCACATTAATGATCTCCTAGAATGTCATCAATGTAGGGAATAAGTCTGCTTACTAATATATTTGTTAGAATTTTGAACCAAATTGAAAGTAATGAGATGCTCATGTAGTTGCTGCAATCAGTTTTATCACAAATTTTATAGATTGGTACGATAATATATTATTTCTATTCATCTGGAAGAGCTTCTTTTTCCCGAATCATACTAGTAACCTACGTACCTTGTCCATCAATTTTTCTCCCCCTGATTTTATCAATTCTGCTGGGATCCCATCTGAACATGATGCTTTATACATCTTCAACTTTTCTACCGCTATTTCAACCTCTAATCCACTTGGTTCTGTGACTAGCATTTCTGCTGTCTGTAAATTATCCTCTTCAATATCCTGTTCTGTATGTACATTTAATAGCTGATTAAAGTAACGTTTCCATCTATTTAATATACTCCTGGAATCTGCAATCATATCCCCATTTTCATGCATAATAATGTTTGTTCTAGTCGAAACCCTTTCTTCTCTATCCTAATTCCCTGATACAATTATCAGATGTTCCTATTTTTTTGCATTCATTTCAAGATCAATAATATTCTCTCTCAAACAATCCCATTTTATACTCTTTTATAAACGGGTGATTTCCCGTCTAATACTACCTAGTTTTTTTATAAAATTTTTCTTCATTTGGCTCGTTTAGCCAAATCATTTTTGCTTGCGTTTTTTTTCTTTACAATGTCGGCACATTCCTTAACAAACCATCTCTTGTTTCCCCCCCCCCTTTTGGAATAGCCAACGCTTTCTGATGCTGACAAAATAGCAGTATCTCATAGCCTCCCGTTCTATATTTATATGAATTTCTTCTCTTATTGCCTATTTATATAAATACACTGCTCAAAACAATTAGAGGAACACTATGAAATATGCAAATATTTTTTCATTGGATAAAGGTACAAACATGAAATTAATAAAGTACATTATTTGTGGTTATTTATTTATTTATTGCTCATGTCAGTAAAAACAGATTAATAACGCTGACAATTATCTTTTCAAATAATTCCGCTATGTAAGCAATTGAATCTTGTGCTTATTTATCAAAGTTAAACACTCGTTATATAGAGTTAGTATCGTGTATGGCCTCCACGACATTCGATGACACTTTGGCACCTTCGTGGCATGCTCCCAATAAGATTCTGGATTTCCTCTTGCGGGATATTCTCCCATTCCTCCTTCAGATCAGAGCATCTCCAAGTTGTTGCAGAGTTTGTGGAGCTTGATGTCGGTTCCTGACCTTCTTGTCTAGAAGATCCCACAAGTGTTCAATAGGGTTGAGGTCTGGGCTGACCGCTGGCCACTCCATTACCTCAACCTCATTCCTTCTCAGGAAATCCCTGGTGACAGCCGCAGAATGTGCCCTGGCATTATCCTGCATAAACAGAAATCCAGTACCTACTCCAATGGCAGCAGGTACTACATGCTCTTCCAAAACGTGCTCGATATACCGGACAGCATTCAGTCGCTGGGGAACAAGTACAAGGTCCGTACGATTGTTGTATATAACTCCGGCCCACACCATTATGGAACCTCCTCCGAATCTATCAATTTCCTGTACAGCCTCTGCAGAAAATCTTTCTCCTGGCCGTCCCCACACCCTCAATCGACCATCACAACGTGTAAAACGATACCTGGATTCGTCCGAGAAGAGCACAGACTCCCACTGGTTCAGGTTCCAATCACCATGGTTTTCAGCATACGTACGTCTTCCTGCATTATGCCCATTTTTTTAGCGTGGTTTTTTAACGGGCCTTTTTTGGACGAATATTCTCTTTCCTTAATCTGTTCCTTATGGTTTGGTCTGAAACCCGGATTCCGGAAGCCATATGAAGGCCATTCTGCAGGTCTTTTGCAGTTTTTGTACGCTGTCGAAGAGCAGAAAGAACAACGTATCCTGGGGGCTTGTTTTAAATTTACGGCCCTGGCCACGTCTTCTACAATACTGACCTGTCTCTCTGTGCCTGTTGCGTAACCTGGACACCACGGAAGGAGAAACCCCAAGCTCTCTAGCCACTTGTCGCAGAGATTGACTTTGTCGTAAAAGATGTAGAGCATGATACACTTCAAACTCATTTAAATGACTCACTTTGTCAGAGACTTCAATAAACAAGGCAATAATCAACATTCCTCAGTATAGCAACATCAGGAAGCTTACCAATTAGAAATGGCCAGTGCCTTCCAAAATAAAAAAATTCTCTATATTTGTTATTTGAGGTAATTTCTCTGTATTTAGGCCATGGATCTTTAACATTTGTATCCAATGATAAAATTAATAATTCAATTTACATATTGTCCAACTTTCAGTATCACAGCTTTAAAAAACAATTACTTATTCAATTTATTACAAGTGTTCCTCTAAATGTTTTGAGCAGTGTATAAACTTAATTTGATTATAGTGTCAGACAGCAAGCCTTCATCTAGATTTCATTGGATCTCCCTGTAGTTTATAAAAAGTGTGGATTTGTCAGTTGCGGTGAGCCACATGTTGCTGTTCTGATCAATGAATTTCTCATCAGGCTCTCATACTCTACACACTTTTTCTGCACCATCAAGATTTCACTAATGGGTATCACGTGCCCTACTCTACACCATTACAGATAATTTTCTCAACTAACATTTCACCAGCAACATCGGATAAATTTAACTAAGTACAGTAGGTCTATATAGACAATTCATATGTATTTATTAAAATTGCGTGATACCGCATTATATATATATATATATATATATATATATGTGTGTGTGTGTGTGTGTGTGTGTGTGTTATAAATTTAAACTAATGACACGACATATAAGAAAAGAGATGGCCGACTGAGGAGGTTGCTCTGATTGGACAGAAGGTGACTACAGGGAGTCATGTGATTAGTGTGACGCATTATTTAAATCTTATATCATCTCATTCGCGTATTGTTAGCATGTAGACCGTTACAACCACATTCTTCATGAACCTACTGTATATTTTTTTGTTAATAAGACACGTCTGTTGTATTGCATTGCACTTATACCTTACATCAGACTGGCGAATGGAGAAGACTTACATAACAGCGAGCTATGTAACCTTTATGGGAAACTAGATATAATAAAAACAATTAAGTCTCGTATACTGCGATGGGCAGGGCACGTGGTATGAATGTGGAATGAAAGAGGTGCATGGAAACTCCTTGCAGGAAAACCAGAGAGAAAGCACCCATTAGGTAGGCCAAGAACGAAGTGGGAAAATAATATTAACCATTATTCGAGAGAAGTCGATTACACAGAGTATGATTGGAAAATATTAGCTCAGGATAGATATGTAAGAAAACTTATGTCCGCGAGGCCATGAATCTACGGGTTCGATGGTGCCAGTTTTCTTGTATATGAAAGTCACACATCACAATCCCAGAAATACAGCTATTATATCAAATATACTTACCTGCAGGTTATTTACATTAGGGTTTTCCGTGTCAAGGATTCAAGGTTCCGACGTTTCGACATGATGATATATAACAATACGCACGCACGCACGAACACACACACAGATATATATACTAGCTGGCCCGGCGAACTTCGTATCGCCTTTAAATATTTTTACGCTAATTTTTCCGATGTTTTAATAAACAAATAATTTGCAATAAAAAATAATGTTCCTGTCCGCATTTAACACAGCTAGGAGGACGCTTGCAGTAGCTTTTTGTGTGACCATAGAGTAGACACTGAACCATATCCTTTTTATAAGGTGGTTCAAAGCTAATTTTTGCAAGAAGTAATGACTCAATTTGGTACACTTTTTGTTATTGGATTGAGGCTCCAAATCAATATAAAAAAGTGGTAATGGCTCCTTTGTAACTCTGTGTCGAATGTTATATATGTTACGAACTCGATGTCCTAGTTCTAGCAATTCCTAAACAATACTCTCTGTATTTATAGTGTAATGCATATTACAAAGAACTACTCGGAAAGCCCTTTCATGTTTTAACTGATACGTGTGATATTTTTCATTATTCTCATTTAGCAATCTCACCAACGATCTGTAAGCTTCAGTAGAGGTTGGCAGGATTTTAACCTCTTCTTTATACATTTTGTATGAGAAATCTGAATCAGAAAGTTTTTGTTTTACACAATTTATTAGTTCTGCTACGTTAACTACACCCGGTATAAATATGGGTGGTGGTTTATGTGGAAGTGGTTTTGTTGATTGAGATGAATTTATGTTGTCTGCTTTCTCAGTATCGTCCATAAGTGTATCATAAGGATTATATAATTTATTGATGGAATATTTTGAGGAGGCTTGCTGATTTCATTATACTTTCGTTTTTTCTACGAACTTGTTGCCAGTTTGGATTCTCATCATCATCAATAAGTCTCTGTATAGTAATATCATCTTCTGATATATTATAGTCATCTTTTTTTTCATTTAATTGAGGCATTGAGATTGTTTCTGTAATATTAGGCATATTATTATAACTAACAGACTTACTTACAGTTCTGTTATTCCGTTCATATATTTTTAAATTGACATTCTTCTTAAATGTAAGATTTATGTCACATATGCCTATACCAATTTGCGGAAATTCACTTGATATCTTATCATTCATGGTCTCTAGAACTGATTCGCCCATATTGTTCAATGTCCCTTCTCGGTCCAGTTAAATTTAAATTAAGTTGCTGTCTTTCATCCAGATTACTGAAAACTAATACTTACACACGAAATTAATATTATTATCAATATATTGAAAATAAAATAAACACTGAACACACTTAAATTATTAAATAATCAATATTTGTAATTCAATTGAAATTCGCGGTTGCAACAAAAAGCACAGCCACCTGGATCTCTCTTTGTTAAATAATAAACCAATTACCTTACCAAATTACCTTACACCGCCATCTGTTATAATATAATCGTATGAAACTCACAGATAATTATAATTCTTTTTAAATAATAAATAATTTGCTATAAAAATAATGCGACTATAAATTTAGTTATAAACTACCCTATGTCTCAAGTTGGATCAAACTGCACACAGTGTGCAAAATTTTATTAAAATCGGTTCAGTAGTTCAGGATTCCATCGCGGACAAACAACGTGACACGAATGTTTTATGTATTAAGATATATATTTATTTTTCTTGTGTTTGACGGTATATTTATCAACGAACCCTCGAAAGGGGACCCTGAAACTCCGGACCCCCGGAGATAGGGCTGCGGAAAGGCTACTGTATTTAACAGGGAGGAGACCCTTTAATTCCTCCCATCGAAGGCTTAAAGGAACCGACCTGGACAGTAACTTAGGGGTCGTATGCAAATACATTAGTCTCTACTCAAATTACTTCCAATCACTGGTGAGCTGAGATCGAATTAACGGCCGCCTTACCGGTCATGCATGAATGTTGACGTTTTCGTAATATTGGCAACGAATTGCCCAGAATTCTCAGCGATAAAACCACTTCCGTTATTTTCGTCGGCTATAGAGGAATGCATTTATGCTTGCATCCCGCAAATAATACCGTATACAAACACGTCTGCGACGCGCAATATTACGCCGATTCTCCGGTTCTTCCAGTTGAATTCTTTGGTAGACTCTATCAAATTCCTCTTCTCCGCGTATACCGAAAACCTGATCGAAGTCTTCAAGGTCCGACATCTTGGATAAGTTTCAAACTACATCGGTTACCATCGGTTCACTTCGGGATTTTCACATAAGTTTATATCTTGAGCTACGATCTTAAGGTACCTTGTCAGGTAGCTTACAATTAATACCGCGTGAATAGATTTCTGAGTAAGAAAAATGTGTTTGGATAAAACTTCATCAGCAGACAACGCCTTTTACTGTCTAATGCGTTCAAACATTCGACCCCTAGTGTCCAATCCCTCACCTTCTCGTGGTGCAGCTGTTAGTAATCATGATTATGCATGATGAACGAAAGGGAAGGGCTACTCACCAATAAACACTGGTCAGCTTGGTGAGTTTTTCTTTTTTGACCGAATTGGTATTACTTCTTCTCCCCATACCAATTCCCTCTTTCGACTTTTCTATCCAGTCTCCCTTGACTGACCTCTTGTTTCTTTCGACCCTGATGGTATTAGAGTATTCGAGGCCCAGGGGTTCATTTCTCCTTCCTTCCTTCCTATACCTACTTTCTCTCTACGGGTGACGTAACCACCACGTGTGGTGCCTACTACTAAACGGTTACAACTAGTTTATTATACTCCAATACAAACATGAAGCCGTGGAAAAAGAAATACAAATCCGGAGATAAAATAGTCCCCCATTCGGATCTCCGGACTGGGACCTTTCTTCAAGGAAATAAATATACCAAACCAAACTCAATCAAAATCCTCGAGTGGAATACTGGAGGACTATCACAAGCTAAAAAGACTGAACTTACCAAAATGCTATCTGACCACCAAATTGATGTATACACAATTCAAGAAGCAAATCTCACACAGGAACAGTTACAATATTACCACTTCAAGGATTTTACTGTTCATATACTTCCTAAAGGACGACAAATAAGCAGTGGTATTTTAGTTGGAATTCGAACACACATGACTTCGTCCGTTCAAATTATCAAAGAAATGGGCAATGTAGACAAAATTGAAATAATTAAAATTAACATATGGATAAATAAATCTCAGTACAATATATATTCAATTTATAATCCACCAAATAACTCGCCTAATCTTGAACATATTAGAATAAACCCAAATACAATTATAATAGGAGATTTTAATGCCCATTCACGACGATGGGGTTATACCAATTCAAATAATGCAGGGAAAATTGTAGAAGACTTATTAAATTCAACACCTGTAGAAATAATACACAACAAAGAGGATCTCCCAACATATATACATTACTCTGGTTCAGGGACTAATCCTGACTTACTCTTTGTATCTTCTAATTTATACTCCAAAACCAAAAAACAAATTATAGAAGATCCTGGCTCACGACATAGAGCCATCATTGCTACTATTCAACTGGGGAATAACAACTACTTCCAATGCATCTTAAACCCAGGTGGAACTTCAAAAAAGTCAATTGGAAACTGTACACAGACGAACTGGAAACTAAATTTGAAAATCCTTTAAACGAATCACTTCAATCAGATCAAATTAACAAATCAATATGCGAAATAATATTAAAAACAGCAAAAAAATATATATACCACGAGGAATAGTTAAAAACTACAAATCCTTCTGGAATTCAAAACTGGAAAGAATGAAAATAGACCGAGATCTCGCTAGAAATAAAGCAGAAAAAACAAAAGACCCAAAAGATGTACAAAATTGGAGAAAACTGTGCGCACAATTCAAAAAAGAAATTAACAGTAACAAAAGAGAAAATTTTAATAACTTTCTCCAAAAAATGGATTATAGGAAAGATGGCCAGAAAGCATATAGATTTGTACACAATATACAAAATAAAAAAGAACGACAAAAAACACCATTTATCCACAACAACAAACAAATTACAAATGAAAGTGAAATAGCCAACAAATTCAACAAACACTATGCTAACACCTATACTTTGTCCTCAGAGAACAAAAAGGAACAAAAAACAATAAAAGAGAACCTAAAAAATTACATAAAATCAACAAACAGTACAAAAGATAATATTTTTAATAAGAATTTCAACATTAAAAGAGTTAAACATAGCCATTAATAGTTTAAAATCAAATAAATCTCCAGGAGCAGATAATATACATGCAGAATTTCTCAAACACCTTGGCAATAAAGCCAAAACTCAATTACTCTCCCTATATAATCTTTCTTAGAACACAAAAGTTCCTGATGATTGGAAAAAAAGCTATTATAATACCTATTTTGAAAACAAAAAATCAGCAAATACTTTTTTCAAATTATCGCCCAATAGCACTAACTAGTGTAATTGTTAAAACTATGGAAAAAAGATTTCAAATCGATTAAATTGGTATTTAGAAACCAATAATTTACTTTCACCCAATCAAGCTGGATTTAGAGAATTACAATCAACAAATCAACAAATTGTACACCTAAGTCAAGATATTAAAGACAGTTTCAACAGAAAAGAAGACACTCTGGCAATGTTTATTGATTTCCAAGGAGCATATGACTCTATTTGGAGATATAAATTATTATAAAAAATGCAGACTTTAGGCATTCAAGGGAATATGCTACTCTGGATCAGCAATTTTCTCATCCAACGGTTCATCGCTACAAAGTATAATAATCACCTCTCTAAATACCAACAAACACATCGAGGTTTACCACAAGGTTCTGTACTCAGTACCACTCTCTTCAATATCTACATTAATGATCTACCTAAGCATATAGAAAAGCTCCAAACAAAAACCCTACTTTTTGCTGATGATGTTGTAATATGGGTCTCCAAACCGAAAAACCAAAGTCAACAATTAATAACCATAGCCCAACAATCACTAATACAGTTAGAGAATTGGACATCCCAGAACTTAATGAAGATAAATATACAGAAGACAAATTATCAACTATTTACATTAAGAAAGAAACCACTACCCATCACTCTGAAATTGGAGGGTGAATTATTAACTCAAACACATGAAGCAAAATATTTAGGAATAACTCTGGACACAAAATTAACATGGAAGAAACACATAGAGAATATATGTACAAAGATAGAAACAAGGTTACCGTTATTAAAACGATTAGCAGGGAAAAAGTGGGGTTGCAACACACAAACTCTAAACACCTTCTACCAAATGTACATAAAACCTATACTTCATTATTGTGAAGAAATCCTAGTAACTACAAAAGTGGAAAAACTTAATAAATTGCAGAACCAAATCCTCCGCCTGATAACAGGAGCCGTTAAAACAACACCAATCACTGCCATGCAAATCTTAACAAATAACTCAAACATAGCATTTGAAATTGAGAAAACAGCAATCACACAGTATGAAAAATTTTTAAGGCTACCCCATATTAACTGGACCCAAAGAAAACCACAAGTATGTTTAAAATCTCAGCGAAGATTCTTAAGCATAGTACAAGAAATCAAACAGAAATTGCAACTTCCACATTCAAAAGAAAATATGCAGATGAGAAACAACCCTCTAGAATTTTTGGAAATTGAATATAACCTTCATTTAACAGAAGACATCAAGAAATCTGAAACTCCCCCATATATTTTAAAACAAATGTCACTGGAAATAATAAATCTAAGATACCCTGCTCCTGAATGGATACATATTTTTACAGATGGCTCCAGCCTACCAAATGACGGTGGCACTGGTGCTGGTGCAGAATGTCCACTTTTTTCCTTTTATCGTAAACTAAACACAAATTCAACAAACTTTGATGGCGAAATTCTAGCAATTTTCTTAAGTTTACAAAATCTTTTATATCACATCCAAAAATTTACAAAAGTTGTAATTCTATGTGACTCCAAAGCAGCCATTCTCGCTATAACACGAGACACAACACCCAAAAGCATCAAAATTATCGAATGCCACAAAATGATAAAACAGTTATCCCGTCTACATAAAGAAGTTGTACTTCAATGGATTCCGGCCCATTGTGGAGTGACAGGCAATGAAATAGCCGATTTTCTGGCCAAGAAGGGTAGCAAAATTGTTTCAAACCCAACTTCTACTCCAGTTTCCTTTCACTCTATCAAAAGAATTATCTCAAATAAATATATCAATAAACTTAGAGAAGAATACACCACCAAAACATCTGGAAAGGAATGGGAAAATCTACAAGCTTATGACATTACTACATTACAAAGAAAATCTGCAGTAACAACATTCAGACTGCTAACGGGACATGACTGCCTGAATAAACACCTACACAGACTTGGCATAACAGATTTACCTAAATGCCCTTTTTGCAATTTAAATGAAGATATGGAAAGAAACCATCTCCTCCGTTGTCCAACTTTTACAGAAGAGACCAGCCTTTCTGCTAAATATTGGAGTGCAAGAGAGCGAATTATTTCATTATCAAGTGCTCAACATTAGATACCAACCAACCAACCATATATATTTATATACATAATTAAAAAATAAAAATAAAACTGAAGTTTTATTTTTATTTAATTGATAATATGGATTTTCATCAAGTATACACAAACTCCATTGATTACATAATTAAAAGTTATCAAATCCCTAGGTATTTGCTAATGATCGCTGAACTATTAATAATAATTAGTAATAATACTATATTATTATTATTATTATTATTATTATTATTATTATTATTATTATTATTATTGAATTCGTTCAGGTTTAGGTTGGTAATAATTGTAGTATTACTAAAAAAGACGATGAAATTAATCAGTAAGCAACGCAGTCACATTCTTGATTGAATTCCTGTATTTTAATTAATTTGGCAGGCGGCCATGTATTGAAATATTGATATACTAAATGCCTAGTTAACTACACGATCTGCACAAACGTACGAGTATGTAGAGACATATTCGATGAAAATTCATAAGGGTTTTGGAAGGACTTCACGATACATTATATGGATAGCCAACTGACTTATGAATGCCGTGAAAAAAAGTTAATTTTTTAAGGTTTTTTTCAAAAAAACCGCGGATGAATAATTCGCTCTAGTTTAACCCCTAGAAGGAGTGAAACACAGCACTTGCTTAAATTCCCATTTGTTTACCTGTCACGCGTATGTCTGAATACACCAACAGGTGTAAAACAGTTAACTGATGGTTTCTTGATGGCCATGAAAACAAATTATCGAGTAGGTCAGTGAAAAGTGAGGTCAAGCGAATGCCATGGGAGGTCGAGGTCGCATGTCAACAAGTCACTCAAACTCACATTATCTCCTTGCCAAAATAGTATTCCATTTCACACGGAAGATATCATTAAATCCAAAGTTGGAGTTTAACTAACAAAAATAATTTGTTAAAACAAACAGATCATCAAATTTGCATTTGCATATTCAGAGTTATAGTTTACCTTTAGATCAATCTATTTCGATTTCTTAAACAGAAGAATCATCTTATAATGTTAAATTTATTTGGATGGAAATTCCCCAAGTTAATCTATACCTAACCGGCTAATTTATAACAATTCTGCATAGTCCGCGCGTAAAACAAACGTCTTCTGGTATTTCTTCAACGTTCCTTTTTTTAATTCTCTTCTATCTCTTAACCGCAATGATCAGTTAACCCACCAGGGAAGTTGATACTGCTTTATTCCTTCGATCTTCTGTTTTTAACGCAATGATAAGCCAAAATAAATTAGATCCTTGATTCGCCTATCCAGAAAGTGGATACTGCATTATGTCTTCGTTCTTCTATTTTTAAACGCAATGGTCAGCCAACAGAAATAAGATCCATGATTTGCCTATCCAGAAAGTGGATACCGCTTTTTTTCTTCATGTTTCTGTTTATTTCATTTCGATCTTACATTGTTTATATTTTTATTCTTTTTCACACAACAAAATGACAGACACTCAGACCCAAGTGGAGAATTAAAATCATCTACTCTGCTAATAGTAGAAGGCAGGGTTCCCAGGAGACGGACATCTACTCTGCTAATAGTAGAAGGCAGGGTTCCCAGGAGACGGACATCTACTCTGCTAATAGTAGAAGGCAGGGTTCCCAGGAGACGGACATCTACTCTGCTAATAGTAGAAGGCAGGGTTCCCAGGAGACGGACATCATCTACTCTGCTAATAGTAGAAGGCAGGGTTCCCAGGAGACGGAACATCTACTCTGCTAATAGTAGAAGGCAGGGGTTCCCAGGAGACGGACATCTACTCTGCTAATAGTAGAAGGCAGGGTTCCCAGGAGACGGACATCTACTCTGCTAATAGTAGAAGGCAGGGTTCCCAGGAGACGGACATCATCTACTCTGCTAATAGTAGAAGGCAGGGTTCCCAGGAGACGGACATCTACTCTGCTAATAGTAGAAGGCAGGGTTCCCAGGAGACGGACATCATCTACTCTGCTAATAGTAGAAGGCAGGGTTCCCAGGAGACGGACATCTACTCTGCTAATAGTAGAAGGCAGGGTTCCCAGGAGACGGACATCTACTCTGCTAATAGTAGAAGGCAGGGTTCCCAGGAGACGGACATCTACTCTGCTAATAGTAGAAGGCAGGGTTCCCAGGAGACGGACATCTACTCTGCTAATAGTAGAAGGCAGGGTTCCCAGGAGACGGACATCATCTACTCTGCTAATAGTAGAAGGCAGGGTTCCCAGGAGACGGACATCTACTCTGCTAATAGTAGAAGGCAGGGTTCCCAGGAGACGGACATCTACTCTGCTAATAGTAGAAGGCAGGGTTCCCAGGAGACGGACATCTACTCTGCTAATAGTAGAAGGCAGGGTTCCCAGGAGACGGACATCATCTACTCTGCTAATAGTAGAAGGCAGGGTTCCAGGAGACGGACATCTACTCTGCTAATAGTAGAAGGCAGGGTTCCCAGGAGACGGACATCTACTCTGCTAATAGTAGAAGGCAGGGTTCCCAGGAGACGGACATCATCTACTCTGCTAATAGTAGAAGGCAGGGTTCCCAGGAGACGGACATCATCTACTCTGCTAATAGTAGAAGGCAGGGTTCCAGGAGACGGACATCTACTCTGCTAATAGTAGAAGGCAGGGTTCCCAGGAGACGGACATCTACTCTGCTAATAGTAGAAGGCAGGGTTCCCAGGAGACGGACATCTACTCTGCTAATAGTAGAAGGCAGGGTTCCCAGGAGACGGACATCTACTCTGCTAATAGTAGTAGAAGGCAGGGTTCCCAGGAGACGGACATCTACTCTGCTAATAGTAGAAGGCAGGGTTCCCAGGAGACGGACATCTACTCTGCTAATAGTAGAAGGCAGGGTTCCCAGGAGACGGACATCTACTCTGCTAATAGTAGAAGGCAGGGTTCCCAGGAGACGGACATCATCTACTCTGCTAATAGTAGAAGGCAGGGTTCCCAGAGACGGACATCTACTCTGCTAATAGTAGAAGGCAGGGTTCCCAGGAGACGGACATCATCTACTCTGCTAATAGTAGAAGGCAGGGTTCCCAGGAGACGGACATCTACTCTGCTAATAGTAGAAGGCAGGGTTCCCAGGAGACGGACATCATCTACTCTGCTAATAGTAGAAGGCAGGGTTCCCAGGAGACGGACATCTACTCTGCTAATAGTAGAAGGCAGGGTTCCCAGGAGACGGACATCTACTCTGCTAATAGTAGAAGGCAGGGTTCCCAGGAGACGGACATCATCTACTCTGCTAATAGTAGAAGGCAGGGTTCCCAGGAGACGGACATCTACTCTGCTAATAGTAGAAGGCAGGGTTCCCAGGAGACGGACATCATCTACTCTGCTAATAGTAGAAGGCAGGGTTCCCAGGAGACGGACATCTACTCTGCTAATAGTAGAAGGCAGGGTTCCCAGGAGACGGACATCTACTCTGCTAATAGTAGAAGGCAGGGTTCCCAGGAGACGGACATCTACTCTGCTAATAGTAGAAGGCAGGTTCCCAGGAGACGGACATCTACTCTGCTAATAGTAGAAGGCAGGGTTCCCAGGAGACGGACATCATCTACTCTGCTAATAGTAGAAGGCAGGGTTCCCAGGAGACGGACATCTACTCTGCTAATAGTAGAAGGCAGGGTTCCCAGGAGACGGACATCTACTCTGCTAATAGTAGAAGGCAGGGTTCCCAGGAGACGGACATCTACTCTGCTAATAGTAGAAGGCAGGGTTCCCAGGAGACGGACATCTACTCTGCTAATAGTAGAAGGCAGGGTTCCCAGGAGACGGACATCATCTACTCTGCTAATAGTAGAAGGCAGGGTTCCCAGGAGACGGACATCTACTCTGCTAATAGTAGAAGGCAGGGTTCCCAGGAGACGGACATCTACTCTGCTAATAGTAGAAGGCAGGGTTCCCAGGAGACGGACATCTACTCTGCTAATAGTAGAAGGCAGGGTTCCCAGGAGACGGACATCATCTACTCTGCTAATAGTAGAAGGCAGGGTTCCCAGGAGACGGACATCTACTCTGCTAATAGTAGAAGGCAGGGTTCCCAGGAGACGGACATCTACTCTGCTAATAGTAGAAGGCAGGGTTCCCAGGAGACGGACATCTACTCTGCTAATAGTAGAAGGCAGGGTTCCCAGGAGACGGACATCTACTCTGCTAATAGTAGAAGGCAGGGTTCCCAGGAGACGGACATCATCTACTCTGCTAATAGTAGAAGGCAGGGTTCCCAGGAGACGGACATCATCTACTCTGCTAATAGTAGAAGGCAGGGTTCCCAGGAGACGGACATCTACTCTGCTAATAGTAGAAGGCAGGGTTCCCAGGAGACGGACATCTACTCTGCTAATAGTAGAAGGCAGGGTTCCCAGGAGACGGACATCTACTCTGCTAATAGTAGAAGGCAGGGTTCCCAGGAGACGGACATCTACTCTGCTAATAGTAGAAGGCAGGGTTCCCAGGAGACGGACATCATCTACTCTGCTAATAGTAGAAGGCAGGGTTCCCAGGAGACGGACATCATCTACTCTGCTAATAGTAGAAGGCAGGGTTCCCAGGAGACGGACATCTACTCTGCTAATAGTAGAAGGCAGGGTTCCCAGGAGACGGACATCTACTCTGCTAATAGTAGAAGGCAGGGTTCCAGGAGACGGACATCTACTCTGCTAATAGTAGAAGGCAGGGTTCCCAGGAGACGGACATCTATCTCTGCTAATAGTAGAAGGCAGGGTTCCCAGGAGACGGACATCTACTCTGCTAATAGTAGAAGGCAGGGTTCCCAGGAGACGGACATCTACTCTGCTAATAGTAGAAGGCAGGGTTCCCAGGAGACGGACATCTACTCTGCTAATAGTAGAAGGCAGGGTTCCCAGGAGACGGACATCATCTACTCTGCTAATAGTAGAAGGCAGGGTTCCCAGGAGACGGACATCATCTACTCTGCTAATAGTAGAAGGCAGGGTTCCCAGGAGACGGACATCTACTCTGCTAATAGTAGAAGGCAGGGTTCCCAGGAGACGGACATCTACTCTGCTAATAGTAGAAGGCAGGGTTCCCAGGAGACGGACATCTACTCTGCTAATAGTAGAAGGCAGGGTTCCCAGGAGACGGACATCATCTACTCTGCTAATAGTAGAAGGCAGGGTTCCCAGGAGACGGACATCTACTCTGCTAATAGTAGAAGGCAGGGTTCCCAGGAGACGGACATCTACTCTGCTAATAGTAGAAGGCAGGGTTCCCAGGAGACGGACATCTACTCTGCTAATAGTAGAAGGCAGGGTTCCCAGGAGACGGACATCTACTCTGCTAATAGTAGAAGGCAGGGTTCCCAGGAGACGGACATCATCTACTCTGCTAATAGTAGAAGGCAGGGTTCCCAGGAGACGGACATCTACTCTGCTAATAGTAGAAGGCAGGGTTCCCAGGAGACGGACATCATCTACTCTGCTAATAGTAGAAGGCAGGGTTCCCAGGAGACGGACATCATCTACTCTGCTAATAGTAGAAGGCAGGGTTCCCAGGAGACGGACATCTACTCTGCTAATAGTAGAAGGCAGGGTTCCCAGGAGACGGACATCATCTACTCTGCTAATAGTAGAAGGCAGGGTTCCCAGGAGACGGACATCTACTCTGCTAATAGTAGAAGGCAGGGTTCCCAGGAGACGGACATCATCTACTCTGCTAATAGTAGAAGGCAGGGTTCCCAGGAGACGGACATCTACTCTGCTAATAGTAGAAGGCAGGGTTCCCAGGAGACGGACATCATCTACTCTGCTAATAGTAGAAGGCAGGGTTCCCAGGAGACGGACATCTACTCTGCTAATAGTAGAAGGCAGGGTTCCCAGGAGACGGACATCATCTACTCTGCTAATAGTAGAAGGCAGGGTTCCCAGGAGACGGACATCTACTCTGCTAATAGTAGAAGGCAGGGTTCCCAGGAGACGGACATTTCTAAATGACGATTAATATGAAGTGGGTCTCAGTAATAAAATTCGAACTCAGCATTTGCCTCCACGATTCATATAAAACAATGAGGTTGGTGAGCACTGTTCTTTGATTATCTGATAGGCATTACCTAATGGCGCGTGAGAGGTAAATTCCGCTATATAACACGAGGTTGCAAAATATATATATGTGTTTTTGCAATCTGCATTCGAACCGTCAGAATTACCTTATTTTTTAAGTGCGAACAATTGTAGTATATGATCATAAAGAAATCTTCCTTTCAAAAATTTTAATCAAAAGATTTAAAGTAAAGTTGTGAAAACTAAACTATATTTTATTTTTTCTTAACTCAGGTACTTGGCTCTTAGGTAATGCGATCCCACTACAGACTCTAGATCTAGAGGGTCCTTAGGGTAGTAGGAGATTAAGGCTCCCATCTATCAATGCAATCGGCTCGAGCCGTCAGTCGGGTTGTCAGCCCTGCGTGGCGGCAGCCTTTACCTCTAGAACATACTCTACGTACTCATACTGGTACGTTAGTTGTTGAGTCGACTCAAGGGCCATGATGCCGCCAGAAGGTTTAGAGCAGTTTAACGATCTTATCCTTTCGCGGCCTATATATACGACTTGTATATAGTTACAATATAATATTTCTAGTCTAAAACAACATACATGCAAATTTGAGTCTTCATTCTACAAGTACAATTTTCTCCTCCAATAAATGTCTGATTTCAAGGAAAATTTAATCAATAAGGAATGATTAACCAGTAGTAGTTTATGTAACATTTCTAACAGAAGTAGCCTAATATATATTTGTAATATAAAGGTCTTGCAACATTTTTAATATTTAATTTAGCCAGAAATATGTTCTGAGATCATAATATGCTGAGAGAATCCTATTATTTGTATTAGCGGTGCTTAACACAACTCACGAGTCCATCTGACCAAAGTTTATTGAAATAACTATATTAAAGAAAAACTGTATATTTATTCACGTGCACATAGTTACCGGTAGCAGGATTTATTTAGCGACACTCTACCAACATTAGCGTCACAGTTCAAATCTAGGTTTAAAATGCCTCTTATTTTAGGCTTTACATGGCATAAATATACGACATTGGACCCAATGTTGTACGAACTTTCCGAAGGAACCCATATTCAGCATTTTTATGATCTTACAAAACATCATCCCGGATTTGTACCCGCCAACCTCAAAACCAAAGCCGAGAATGCTAACCTCTAGTCTATCAGGAGCGACGTGTGTTATAATCAATAATGGAATTTATACAATTACGAATTATATTTATTTCTGTATATTTTAAAGAGTAGAGAGATGAGCGCATAATCATCTGAGTTATCCCAATTTTATATGGTTTAACACCCAAGATTTCCTTTAAAAGAAACTTTGGATTCTATAAAACCCATAAGTTTTACCCATGCCAGTTGCCCTCAACTAAATAAACTTATGTTTAAAAAACTTCGCCAAACATTAAATATTTCAGTCCTCCTCAACTAAAACAAACTTTTGTTTAAAAAACTTCATCAAACATAAACAATGTTTAACGAAGCTTTTTTAAACATAAGTATGTTTTAGTTCGGGACATCGCGTAAATTATGGGTTTTAACATTTTACTCAATAACATCAACGGTGGTTTACCATTAATTTTAAAAGTAATGAATTGGAGGGTTGTAAGGGGTAGTGACGTGTGTATAACCTCTCCTACCCAATTCTCATCCTCACCTTCTCGTGGTACAACCTGTTTTCACAAACGAGGCTCTGAGGACCGAGTCACGGCGGTATAACCGTTCCATCAGGTACTGAGTAAATGCGGTATCCTAATGTCTGTCCAGAGACTAAAAGGTAGCAGCCCTACCACTGGACTACTTAGCGTCGGGCCAGTAACCTGTCCTAAGGAACTTCAAAACTACTTTCAAGTCTCAACACGAAAAAAGCCAGAAGGAATTGAAATATGACGACCCACAGCAAAGAAATATGGTTAAAAGAAAACGGCACAATGATATTGTAAGATATGCAACCTGGAATGTCCGAAGCATCCATGAAAAAGAAGAGGAACTAGACAGTATATTTAAAAATAGAAACATTGATATTGCAGTAACTACAGAAACTAAGAAGAAACTTAAAGGAACGAAAGAAACACAAAATTATGTACAAATATATAGCGGTGTCGACAGGAAAACCCATGGACAAGCTGGAGTAATGATTTGGGATTAATAAAACCATAAGAAATAAAATTCAACACTACACTTACTGGAATGAAAGAATATTAGAGCTTCGACTGAAAATAAATAGAGGTAATTTGACAGTTCTTGGTGTATATGCACCAGAGGAAGGCCGTGAAGAAGACAATGAAGAATTTTATAAAATATTACAAGAAATTTATAGCAAAATTAATAGAAATGATTACATTCTCATAATAGGAGATTTAAATGCCAGAGTGGGCAATGCTCAAGTCAACAATAATATTGGAACATTTGGCGAACCAACCAGCAATAGGAATGGGACAAGATTAACAGATTTTGCTATCTACAATGAACTGAAAATAACGAATACCTTTTACAATCATAGAAACATACATAAATATACCTGGCATCGTCAGGACTCAAAATCAATCATTGATTATTTCATTGCAAATAATAAGATTTTTAAATTGTTTCTCGATGTCAGAGCCTACAGAGGATATGATATTGGTTCAGATCACTACCTAGTAGAAGCAAGAATAAGATTTCCACCAAGATGGTTAAAAAAGAAGAAAAGAAACAACAACAGAGCATAGAACAAAAGTACAAGGTAAAATTATTTTATGATGACAGCATTAAATGGTTATATTCGAGAAGAATTCAGCAATATATGGCTACAACTCCAGAAAGTAATGATGTCGAAGAAGAATGGAAAAACATTAAAATGATAATTCAAAATGCAGCTAATGAAACTTTAGGAAAAGTAAATATACAACAAAGAAGAAATAGAACTCTAAAAATCTGGGATGATCAAATAAAACAATTGATTGAAGAAAAAAATGCAGCTTATAAAAAATATTTGAACACAAAGAAAGTAGAAAATGAAATAGAATTCAAACGCTGTAGAGCTATTGTTAAGAGGGAAATAAGAAAGAGACATAGGAAAACATGGTTAAATTTTGTTACACATTTAGAATCAGATTTGCATAAGCTCCAACCTAATGCCTTCAAAATATTAAAACATTTGAATAAAGATATTAAAGAATCTACCAAAATTAATTGCGGAGTAACAAAAGAAGATTTTTTCAATTATTATAAAAGTCTTTGGACTGACAATAGCTATGAAGATACAATTTTCCGAAATAATAATGAGACAGATTCCATAATATCATTGGAAGAATTGAACAATAGTTTAAAGAAATTAAAAAATGGGAAGGCAACTGGCACAGATGGCTTGAATTCCGAATTGTACAAATATGCAGGCAAACAGTTCCATGAAAGACTGTTGTCCTTCTTTAATAATGTATTCAAAAATGCAGATATACCACAAGAATGGAAGACAAGCATTGTTATACCCCTGTTCAAGAAAGGAGACAAGAGAAAAATGGACAACTATAGGGGAATCAGTTTGTTAAACACATGCTACAAAATTTATGCAGACATTTTAAATGGAAAATTGAAAAGTTTCAGTGAAACATTCCTTATGGAATGTCAAAATGGATTTAGGAAAGGACGATCTTGTATTGATTCAGCATTTTCTGTTAAACTATTGCTTGAAAAAAGAAGAGAATTCAACTTAGAAACACATTTTGCTTTCATAGATTTTGAAAAAGCATTCGACACAGTCAAGAGATCAAAACTCTTAAATATATTGGAAGACAGAAATATACCAATTTACTTCGGCAGAACATACAAAATATTTACAAAGACAACACCATAAAGATTAAATTAAATAACAGATTTTCTGAAGAAGGAATTATAAATCGTGGTGTGAGACAAGGCTGCCCCCTATCCCCAACACTGTTGCAATTTATATCAATGAAGTAATATGTTGCTGGAACAAAACATATAAATTTGGAATAAGAATATCAGAAAATAGAAAATTAAACACCCTACTGTTTGCAGATGACCAAATAATAATAGCAAATTCCGAAGATAATCTACAGAAAGGTCTGTATGAACTTAACAAAATTACAGAAGAATATGGATTAAAGATATCTACAGAAAAAACAAAAATTATGGCATTTCAAGGTGTAGATCCTGTCAGAAGTAAAATTGTACTGGACAATAAAATTTTGGAGCAGGTGAATAATTTTACATATCTAGGATGCAATATCTCATATGAAGAAGAAAAGGATTTAAATGCAAAAATATCTAAATTTTTAAGAATTTTAGGGTTAATAAATTCTATCTTCAAGCCACAGTTAGTCCAAAAGCATTCAAGACTGAAAGTGTATAAAACACTGGCTCTTCCAACTCTTTTGTATGGTAGCGAAGTATGGACGTTGAAACAGAAGGATATACAGAGACTTAGATCTGCTGAAATGAGATATCTTCGGAGGACTGCAGGATACACACTACTAGATCACAAAAAAAATGAAGACATCTTAGAAGAATTACACATGGAATCTTTAGAAAACAAAATTTCTGATTATAAGTCAAGATGGATACAACATGTTCATCGAATGGAAGATCACAGAATACCCAAACTAATGTTAAGATATCAACCTGCAGGAAGAAGAAGAACAGGACGTCCACTCAAAAGACTTCTGGATGGTGTTTCTCTTGAGGCCGAAACAGGTCAACAAATGGCCTAAATTCGTGAATGTACTATGATGATGATGATGATGAATTGGATTCTATCTTAACAGACTATAATTATATTATCCCATGAAATTACTTTCATACGGAACTTAAATCGTATATTGGAAGGAAAAGATTGAAGAATAAGCCACACTTATGAGAACGCAATGTACACAAATATCAGCGATATCATTCATGGATGGTGGCCCAAACTCAATGAAAAAGTGATCAATACAACCCGACTCTTCTTTTTTTCTCCGTTATGAAGCGCTGACCTATTTTTCTCTCTTGCCAGGAGGGAAAGTCGTCTATCCTAGGAGAGGCAAGGTCGCTCTTTTTACATTTCACAACAGGGATATGCGTTAAAAATACTTGGGTTAAACTTTTAAGTATTTCAGTTACACTGGTTAAACAAATAGGCCGATACATAGAATTTGAACATCATGGTATATATTGACAAGTTCAACAAACATCACAAACCTTGTACATAAGCGACAACATTAAGAACCGTTTCATTTTAAAAATATATGTACTTCTGTGATGGTGAATGGCTATTTAACTTAGAAAAAAAAATGTTAATAATATAACCAGAGTTAGAGAAAACACTGGGCTAAGATGTATTTTCTTCTCTCAATAAAAATAACATAAATAACCAAATACATAGGCTACACATATTTTAAAGACGTCATTTGCAAAATTGAATCCTTTAATCAACATATGACTGACTGGAAGAATTAATTTCCCCATTAAATACGTGTGCTACAGAAATTTTGTCAAACACACAACTTAAATTTAGATGGAATAAATTTTGTCATTCTTCCCCCCCCCCCTCAATTTTCATTCAACAGCTCTGTATTCTATGTTGATTAAAACACATTATTTTCATAATTCACTTACAAGATAGTGTAACTCTACTATTTTTATAGAAATTGTGTCCCTACACAAATTACGTGATTCTGAGACTAACTACATGGCCCATGAAACCATGGAATTAATGCAGCTAACACCTAGTCTTTCCAATTGCTCCTAACCTCAGTTAATAACTTCAATTTCTATCCCTTAAAGATCAATCTGAATATTATCCTTACGCATAGGCCTATGTTTTTATAATAGCTTTTCCCGAAGAATTTCACTAAGAAAATTTAAATTTTCAAGGATTTTTAACTATAATTAATGGATTCAGGCGTAATTTGCGGAAATTCATAAACATACAAAATAAAACAATATACATGTCGTTTGCTGACTTTTAGCGGAATTATATCTAAGGTATGTTGTTTTATTTTTTATTTTGGATTTTTTACCGTCATCCATTAAAAATGACAGCCCATACAAATCTCGTACGTATTTAATTCCTTGAAAAATTGGGTGAACGATATAAATTTCAGTTCCCCATATCATCCCATACAGTTGTGGATATTCCACCACAGAAACCTATATTTGAATAATTTTCTTTTCTTTTTCTGTAACGCAAGTTAACATGTTTCATAACTACATAATAATATCAACAAAATTATCATTAATCTACCTACATTATGTAACCTTGAAAATTTAAATCAATTGTACCTCAATTTCCGTAACTGAACTAGTGTTATTGCAATTCCTTCAATCTAACTTCTATAGTGAAAACTAGTGTTACCTTTTTATATATTGTTTTCTTTCGTTGATACTGTTTTTCCTTCTTGTTTTGCTTTTTAACGTTTTTCCTTATTTATAAACATAAACACAACGACAGGATACAAATTTAAAATCGTGTACCCTGCCGGAAATAGAACCCGGGTCGATAGAGTGGAAGGTAAGGACTCTACCGACTACGCCATGGCGGCGGACGTTTTTATTAAAAAACATCACCCAGGGAATTTATCCTAACCGGCGATCGAACCCGGGCCCACTGCGTACGAGGTAGCGACGCTACCCCGAGATGATCACAGCGGTGGATACCTTGGCAGTAATCTTAAGTTTAACTAATTTAGAATATTTACAGTAAAATATTAATTATAGTATTTAAATTCTTGGTCAAGTCGAAGAAAAAAATGGATTTAAGCCTGTGTCACTTAACAGCACACTCGACTACGGGTCACCCCCCACACGACCCTGCGCGAGGGCCTCGCTACAGTTCACCACACGCCCCAGAGTTACTTTGTACAGGTTCTCTAGCTTTAATGATTGCCATACATGTTTTATCCGCTAATAAATGACCCTACAGCTAGAAATTACAATCCTAAGTGAGTTTCATTTCAGTTATTCCACCACCAAGCCCTCTATCATCTACTCTTTTCAACATCTACCTGGAAACCTAATGAAGAACTGCTTCATGAATACGGGATGCGTAAACGTGGGAGGAAGAAGAATTAAGTGCATACGATTTGCTGATGATATGGCTTTGCTTAGCAAAAAGATTGCAATGACACTGAGCAATATGCTGATGGAGCTAAATGACCAAAGCGCGGAGAATTTGGGGGTGAAGACAAATATAAATAAGGACGGAAGGCAATGATTATAGGAAGGAAAACCAAGGAAGATAAACATGAGGATTAAAGAGTGGAGAGCTTCAAATACTTGGGTTGTACCATCAGTAGTAACATGAACTGCGGTCAAGAAGTAAAGGGAGATGATAGCAATGGCAAAAGAAGCTTTTAACAAAAAGAGAGAAGCATTTTTTGAGGACCAATGGAAAAAGAATTACGGGAAGAGAGGCTTAGTGAAGTGCTTTGTGAGGAGTGCAGCATTGGATGGTGCTAAGACTTGGACGTTACGACAGAATGAGGGGAAAAAGGGGAAAAGCGAACGGAAGCTTTCTGAGATGGGGATATGGAGAAGGATTTGGAACGTATAAAATGGACAGACAAAATAAAAAATGAAGATGTGCTAGACAGAATGGGTGAAGGGAGAACAATGCTGGAACTCATAAAGAAGAGGAAAAGAAATTGAATTGTCCACTGGCTAAGAAGAAACTGCCTGCTGACGGATGCCCTAGAAGGAATGGTCAACGGAAAGAAAGGCAGAAACATACATCAGATGGTAGACAATATTAAAATCAATGGTTTGTATGCGGAAACAAATAGGAAAGCTGAGTTAAGGAAAGAGTGGAGAATGCTGAGTTTGCAATGAAAGACCTGCTCTTGGGCAGAACAATATGTATGTAAGTACAACGTTACACACCGGATTTGACCGATCTCCTCGCGGGTAAAAAGTTTCGATCATGTAAACACCTAATACACTTATGTGTATAAAAAAATGCATAGGTCGTACGTAGCAAATTATGTGAAAAATATTCTCTACATGCCTGTCCACATATGCATACCGCTCCAAGAAACTCATACAAAACAGGGTTTAACATTGGATGGCCTGTCAAATTCTGTACATAAAATTGTACATAACTTGTGGCTTTTATAATTCAATAATGCAATATGATGCTTTAGTTTTGCATAAAAATGCCAGGGTACTCTGAAAAAGAAATATTATTTATTTTTTGTAGGAATTTTGATTTTCTTAAATTTTAGCCAATAATTACGAGAAGTACAATAGGTGGCACACACACACAGACAGACATATCGTCACTGATGGTATTGGGGTAGCACATAAATTCGAAGTTCAAGGATCCATCTCAACCAAGGGAAATTCCAGGTTGATGTTTCCTCAGACACCAAATTAAAAACAAACGATGCTGCATCAGAGTGACAACTGGGGGGTTAAAGAAAGTGCAACTCTTATAAACAAACCCGTATGAAAACAATCCGAAAGTACGTTCAAATTAAATTTTTAATAATGAGTGTATAGATAAGGTCACGCTGTCGTATTGATTCCATCAGCCTCCTGAAGGGGGTGTCGCATTTATGTTCATTTTACTATTTAATCGCCGAATTTAATACCTTATTTTCATCCATTAATACATCCTCTCCTTGAAACGTGCTTCACTTTACTGCAATGACTTTTTTCAATTGCCTCGGGATTCAAGAAAATTTATTAACGCAATATGGATACTAATAGGATGTGCGTAGATTGAACCCTTTTTGATGGCCAATGGATTAACGTAGCCTATATTTACTCGTTTCATTAACTATAGACACATTATATATCCAAATCTAGTAATATACCAGCACATTGCGATAGTTATTAGATACCTACAAAGAACCGTTCGATTTGCTGAAATAATTTTTAATTTGTATAATATTATCATATAAATGCAATAATTTATTCTGAAGCTCCTATCAATAAAATTATATGACTACTATAAGCAAGGAAAAAATTTAAAAATTATAAATCTTAATATATAAAAATTACGTGTCACGTTGTTTGTCCGCGATGGAATCCAAAACTACTGAACCGATTTTAATAAAATTTTGCACACTCTGTGCTGTTTGATCCAACTTGAGACCTACGGTTGTTTATAACTAAATTTATAGTCGCATTATTTTTTACTGCAAATTATTTGTTTATTATTTAACAAAGAGTTATAATTATCTGTGAGTTCCATACGATTCTAACAGATGACGGTGTAAGGTATTGGTTTATTATTTAACCAGGTGGCTGTGCTTTTTGTTGCAACCGCGAATTTCAATTGAATTACAAATATTGATTATTTCATAATTTAAGTGTGTTTGTGTTTATTTTATTTTCAATATATTGATAATAATATTAATTTCGTGTGTAAGTATTAGTTTTAAGTAATCTGGCTGAAAGACAGCAACTTAATTTAAATTTAACTGGACCGAGAAGGGACATTGAACAATATGGCGAATCAGTTCTAGAGACCATGCATGATAAGATATCAAGTGAATTTCCGCTAATTGGTATAGTCCTATGTGACATAAATCTTACATTTAAGAAGAATGTCAATTTAAAAACATATGAAGGTCCTAAGGAACGGAATAACATAACTGTAAGTAATTCTGTTAGTTATAATAATATACCTAATATTACAGAAACAATCTCCATGCCTCAATTAAATGAAAAACAAGATGACTATAATATATCACAAGATGATATTACTATACAGAGACTTCTTGATGATGACGAGAATCCAAACTACCAACAAGTTCGTAGGAAAAAACCAAAGTATAACGAAATCAGCAAGCCTCCTCAAAATATTCCATCAATAAATGTATATAATCCTTATGATAGATACACTTATGGATGATACTGAGAATGCAGACAAGATAAATTCATCTCAATCAACAAAACCACTTCCACATAAACCACCACCCATATTTATACCGGGTGTAGTTAACGTACCAGAACTAAAAAATTGTATAGAACAAAAACTTTCTGATTTAGATTTCTCACTTAGTTTACTACAACATAATTTAACGTATACCTTAGCCACAGCAACGCGTGGCCGGGACTCATATATACATATATAAAACAAAGTCGGATTAGTTACACTATTTATAACTCAAGAACGGCTGGACCGATCCGATTTTTATGATCTTTGATTTGTTGGATTTGTTTCCGCCCCGAATAGCAGATAACTATTAAAACATCGGAAAAATTAACGTAAAAATATTTAAAGGCGATACGACGTTCGCCGGGCCAGCTAGTATATTATATTTCTGAATCTTACTGATATACTAGCACATTGCGATATTTTATTAGATACTACAAAGAACCGTTCGATTTGCTCTGAAATAAATTTAAATTTTTAATTATCATATAAATTGGATAATGTATTTGAAGTTCCTATCAATAAAATTATATAACGGCTACTGTAAGCAAGGAAAAAAAAATTACAATCCGCTCCAGGAGACGAAATACCGGGATTGTTTTAATAATAACTCATGTTCCTCAGAAAATGATCGTATTATGTATGTATACTAGATACATTTTATATTAAGGTAATTTTAATTTCATTTACGTAATTACCTAGATCCTAAAGTTTAGTTTTAGAAATTGCAGTGGTAATATCACGTCCCTGGTTTTATAGCCACATGGTTAATCGCAGAGCAGTATAGTAGTGACATGCTGGGTCCGGCCCCCAAGCCATTCAGCTAGTTTTCTCAATCTGAAGTTACTATTATTGTAGCTACTCAAATTCCTCATAATGATGGGTGGGCACCGATACCATATTTCAAAAGTCCCAGAGACAATTTCTTTCCATGTTCATTATTTATATTATAATCCAAGGTTGAGGAAAAAAAAAAAGCTGGTCACTTTTTCCATGAAACCTAGAAAACAAAATTTTAATGGTACAACCAACACACCTGATTCTATCTATAACTGTAGACCAAAACTCTGAAGGTAAATAAATTGTTTTATCTTACTCTTTCACGCTTTTAAAAGATGGAAAATCTAATCGCATCTCGAATTCCATCCCGCCAAAAATTGACTTCCTGTGTTTTTCTTGACTCAATTACTAAATAATATTAAAAACCAATGTGTTTTTATTGTTTTTCTTCCTATACTTTGACACTAATGGACATACTCTTTTTGGGCAAGTTTATTAAAGAAATTAATTACTACGCCTACTACAAATTAGAGTATTAGAAGAAAAAGAGGATGTGAAAGAACTACATGACCCCAAATATAAGGATTAGATTAATCCTATTATGTAGGTGCCATAAATATTGTAGTAGACAACTAGTTCCTATGCTGGGTTTCTTTAAAAATATCACGAACAGAGTGGAAGGAAAATTTCGAACTTCACTAATATTTTATACTTATAACTTTGGAAATAACCCAGACAAATTTTATGTTTAGATATGCTTCTTACCCGTAAAAAAGAGAGACATGGGGAGGATACTTATAAAAAATAACGCCTTTATATATACATAATATGAAATTTAACCAACAAAGGGTAAGGTTTGGATATATTACCATAATTATAGGGAAACCAAAGGTCCGGACTTCGAGATCAAATGCACAAGGGCAGACTAAAATTACTTATATCTGATATTTCATGGAGATAGGATCTAGTTACACATGGGAACAATGTCCTGAGCTTAACAATAATTACGGGGTCCACCGCTGTGGTCTCGAGGTAGCGTGCTGCCTTGTCACGCAGCGGGCCCCGGTTCGGACCCCGGTCGGGACAGTTTTTTCTGGGTGAGGTTCTTATCGTGGTTTTTCCTCATCTGTAAGACAAATGTCAGGAAAACTTTAAGGCCCAAACGGTCCCCGAAATCATATGGTCATCGCAATCATCATCATTCAAATTCATCTTATATTAAGCTTAGGGTTAGGGACTCTCCTAGACCAATACTATCATCATCACCCATCATATCATCGGGGCAACGTAACCCACCTTCCAGGCGCCCCAACCTCAGAAGTGGGTTACAAGTACACCATGCCAGGAGAGAATACTAGGAATGTCGAAAGACAACCTGGGGTATTTGCAAAAATAATAGAGCAATTCCATATGTGACTGACAGACAATTACAATACGCTTTTGCAGCAAAATGGTTGCATAAATATTACAATTGAATGAAATTAGGGGTTTTATCTACGTGATATGATAGAGGAATAGTGTGTGGTTAAGCCTGTACTTAAATATACAACTTTTGAAGAAAAACAGTGATATTTATTATCTATCAGAGTATGTGTGACTGACTGACATAAATGTCAACTCATCATGCAGCTTAACATGTTCATCTGCATCATGCTCTGAAGTGTGATTCCTAATTCAATTTTCCAAAATACCGTTTGGAGGACACATTTCATGTCAGATTCTCAATAAAAAACGAAACAAAAATCGCAATTAAGACCATAGTTATAACCTAATATATTATGTGTGATTGACTGACTACATTCTGTGACTGACTGACATATCTGAATTTTAGTTAGGCTTTAATATTCTAGAGCTGCAAATATTATACAAATATTAAAAATAATATGAAATTATAATAGATAAGTCCACCGCTGTGGTCTCGAGGTAGCGTGCTGCCTTGTCACGCAGCGGGCCCGGGTTCGATCCCCGGTCGGGACAGTTTTTCTGGGTGAGGTTTATATCGGTTTTTTTTTCCTCACCTGTAAGATAAATGCCAAGAAAACTTTAAGGCCCAAACGGTCCCCGAAACCATATGGTCATCAGCATCCTTATCATCATCATCATCCTTCACCGGTGTGGAAAGCAACGGGAAGCTACCACATCTACAGTTCCCTAGTAAAGCTGCAAGCATAGCGTGGAAATGATATGATTGCATTGAAAGACCTGCCCTCCGACAGAATTTCTATGGATGGATAATATATAAAAAGCGATAATATGAAGATGAATAAAGAACTTCACTCCTTTTATCGTGTATAGGAAATGTACAATTTGATATGCTGTAAAAATGTTAAATAAATAGTGTAATTTATTTAACTTGGTTACCAAGTATCATTTTAAATTTCACAAAATAAAGAAAATATTAACTTTTTAACAACAAAGGGCCTTCTCTATAGTTAAATATGCCTAATATGAGTATAAATTTATTACATCCATATTAACTGATTAAAATTTATTTGACGCTGTTAATAGATTGAACCATTAAAATAAATACAAATGCCGATATGGAATTTGCATTGTTCGTTCCAGAACACTAAAATTAACTTTCACGCGTCTCAAATTTAAAGACAAAAAAAAATTAACGAAAAAGTACAGTATACAAATTATTTTTTTTTATTTAAATGTGGAAAATTCTGTTATAATTCTTTCAAAACAACTGATTACAAATTATATTGCTGACATGAGTTATATTTTTAAACTAAACAATCGAAAGAAATCTCTTACAACGCGCGAAATCTTACTTTATGATTGACTGTTTGCAGCAGGTGCACATAGTACAGCGTTGTCATACGTATTTAAACTCTGTTGGTTTCCAAATATTATACAAATATTACAAAATAATATGAAATTATAATAGATACGTCCACCTCTGTGGTCTCGAGCTAGAATGCTGCCTTGTCACGCAGCGGGCCCGGGTTCGATCCCCGGTCGGGACAGTTTTTCTGGGTGAGGTTTTAATCGGGGCTTTTCCTTACCTGTAAGACAAATGTCAGGAAAACTTTAAGGCCCAAACGGTCCCCGAAACCATATGGCCATCATCATCCTTATCATCATCATTCTTCACCGGTGTGGAAAGCAACGGAAAGCTACCACATCTACAGTTCCCTAGTAAAGCTGCAAGAATAAAATGAAAATGCTATGATTGCAGTGAAAGACTGCCCTCGGGCAGAATAACTATGGGTGGATAATAGATAGAAAACGATAATATGGATATGAATAAAGAACTTCACTCCTTTTATCATGTATAGGAAATGTAAAATTTGATATGCTGTAAAAAGATTAAATAAATAGTGTTATTTATTTAATTTGGTTACCATGTAGTATCATTTTAAATTTCACAAAATAAAGAAAATATTAACTTCTTAACGATAAATGGCCGACTCTATAGTTAAATATCGCTAATATGAGTATAATTTTATTCCATCCATATTAACTGATTAAAATTTATCTGGTGCTGTTAATAGATTGAACCATTGAAATAAATAAAAATGCCGATATGGAATTTGCAGTGTTCGTTCCAGAACACTAAAATTAACTTTCACGCGTCTCAACTTTAAAGATAAAACATAATTTACGAAAAAGTACAGTTTACAAATTATTAAAATTTTTATTTAAATGTGGAAAATTCATTTACGACCAAAAGAGTCAGTGAAACAAAACAAATTTATACAGTGAAATCGTAAAACAAAATTTCGTTTAATTTTGCATGTTTTCAGGTTTCGGAATATGTCATGTTCTACTATTAATTTTAGAATCAAAATAATCCGTATTTCAAACATTAGCTTCTAGAATCAGAAAATTTCATCTGTAAAAAGGTATATCTAGTCGAAAAACTTACTCCTGCGCCAATTTCAAAATTTTCACATCGGTATGACATTTTCATGGAATTACTCTACATATAAATCCTTCCACTGACTGCCTTTTAGCTCAAATTGTCACATAAGAAGGGCCAGTAATTATTTTATGAAACAGCTGAGTCGAACAGTCTACCAGATTTCCTAAACCATGTTTATGTTAATACACAGCGAAGTCCAGCAAACAACTGACTTCGTCATGCATATTAGCAATATAAATGAGAGGACAAAAAGTCAGTCAGTCACGGGACTTCAGCGGGAAAAATAATGACTTTACAAGAAAATGTCATCAATACTTTTTTGTTAGTTGTGTACCGATAACGTACAATCCAAGAAGAAATTTTAATCCATCAATTATTATGTTGTGTACAGTACTTTTTATCCGTTTTCTGTGACCTACTGACCATAACTTACAGTTAACTATAGGACACATTTAAGGTATATAGAATATTATAATGCAATTGTTTCATTTACGACCAAGAAGGACCAAAGTATGGTTTTAAAAAAGATTTTGTGAAATAAAACGAATTCATAGGACCAAATCATTAAACAAGAAATTGGTACAATTTTGCGTATTTTTTTCAGGTTTGGAATATGACAAGTTCTACCGCTATTATTAGATTAAAATAATGCACATTTGAAACATTCTGTTATAGAATTATAAAATTTGATATTTACAGATATATATTACATCAACAAAATTATTCCTGCGTCAGTTTCAAAATTTTCACCTGGGTATGACATTTTCATGGAATAGCTCAATAATAATAATAATTACGGGACTTTGAAAAATTCTCTCGCATTATAAATATTCACCATAACTGGAGCTCCTCGTGGATTTGGAATCTCGAACGTTCCGCAATAGCTCATTTTGATTGATCAAGTGAAAAGTGTGTATAATCTTTACAAGCTAAATTAAATAAAAGATAATTAATAAATTAACTTTGTTTCCACGCAACTTTCCTTCTAATCTTATAGATAAGAAAATCTAATCGCTTCTTACTAACATACAAATAGGAACAGATTGAACTACGAGCTAGGACGTATTTAAATTACTGTAGTGATCTCAAATGAGAATGTGTTTGGAAGGAACAAGTGAAGATAAGTAAACATGTTCGGGTGACTTTTTGGGGAGAAAAAAAAGTACTTATTCTGTGTAAATCTTATTCTAATAAAAATTACGCACAGTGAAGTGAATTGGAAACAAAAATAGATATTTGTTTAGCGAATTAATTTTGTCTGGTAATTATTTTTTAAATATTAAACGAATAATACGTCACAAAAATTAGGAAACAATTACGAATATAGTACAGTCTTTCTGTACAAACTTGTCTTAAAATAAAGCCTACGTACAGTGAAGACAAGTAGGAAAGACAAATATAGAACTGTTTTGTGGAATTCCATTTTACTGAGAATTCAAAGAAAGAAAGAAAGAAAGAAAGAAAGAAAGAAAGAAAGACAATAAGAGTATATAAATATAGGGGGAAAAACATATAGGCTGTAAGTTTCCTACGGTGTAAATGTGTCTTAGAATAAAACATATGCACTGTAAGGTGAATGGTGGAAAAAAAAAAAATCTTACAATAAAAACATAAATTTATGATTAAACGATCATTGATGACACATCAATATAATCCGCCATCAAATGAATTCAGCCTACTATTCTCCACGCACGCGCAAGCACGCACGCACACACACACACACAAGAGATTGAAGAAATCCAACTCGGATGGTATGGACATATAATGAGAAGAAGGAACACAGAAACAAACAAGTAATAAAATGGATACCTCCTGGAAAAGGAAAACGTGGTAGACCAAAGTCAACGTGGATAAAAGGACTTCAAGACAACATGAAGAAGAGAAATATGAGAGAGAGAGAGAGAGAGAGAGAGAGAGAGAGAGAGAGAGAGAGAGAGAGAGAGACCCGAACATTCACGCTTTAATCCTGCAATGAAAGTAGTTATGCAGGAGACTGATAGTTTTAATTGATTCGAGAATGTAATATTTAAGGGAATAACTATGATGAGGCCTCGATTTCATAAATTTAAAACTCACCAATTTGTTGGGGGTGTTCAAGCAATTGTAACAAAGGAAAAACATTTAATAGAGAAATTGTTATGTTATTAAATGTGCCAAAACGATTATATGATATTGTTCGTCACATCGCTAGGCAATTAAATTATGTTTCAACTCATCCCTACACCCCCACTGAAACGCAGACATTCGTCATGCATTTCCTTCCATTTCTTATTTGCAGTAAATTGGAATTGAGACGTGGATAAATGACTATCTTGTTATACTCGTATTCTAACCAAAATATCGCCGGTAAAATGAACATCCTCATATTTCAAATAAAATGTATCACATTACCACGTGAATCTCTGATAAGGAGCTGGGTTCAAATACAAATAACGCCTTATTAAAGAATAATTTGTGAATTTCCCATAAAAAGTTGAATTTGAACATTGGGATGGACAATTCTTTCGCATATACTTTACCACTTAATTTCCACAAAAATCTAGTCTAGTGGTAATATTTCCTTTAAGAATTCAATTTCGCTTATTTATTTGTTGAATTTTACAGTTAAAAAGGACTCGAACGTCCTTTTTAAAACCTTTCGTGGATTTCAACAATATTAGTTATATTTTATTGATCTGGTTATAATCATTGTTGATTTTCTAATGACTGGTTATACGGTATTTGGATAAAACATTTCTGCTATGTTTCAATTATATTACCTTTTTTAATGTTCTAATTTCATTGTTTTCGTTTGAATTTTCACTTTTCACACTTTTTTGTTTAGTTTTTAAAACTGTGTTTTATTTAAACACAAATTAAACCAAAAGAGACGAAATAAATATAGGCCTATTAATAAATAATATTATGTAAAAATTGGAAACATTTTAGCCGAAAATTTCGTATTTTTATCGAAAAGTACCAAATGAAAAATTGGTACCATTTCAAATCGTGTGTGTATGTCGAATCATTACAAATAAATGCGTTAATAAATTTCAGTAGGCTACTTTTAAAAAAATTTACATTTTAAAAATTTGGTTATGGGCCTACATCATACTATCTCAGGTAAATACATACATTAACAACAACTGCAAAACTACGGACTACAGATAGCATCTACCTGTTTTCTAAATTGCAATTACTGACTTAAAAATATTTGTTTGTGATCACTTCAACAGAGCCCCCCACTAGTTGCTCGAATTAAATGTAGTCAAGTTCTCTCATACATATCGTATTATGTCGTAATAATATTCTTCACTGCATCTCTGATTCTTCGTTTCATTCTAAAATGTTTGGCAGTTTATTCATTTGTATACAGCTTATACATAACGTAACCCAAAATGAAGAAATCTAATGACGTAATGTCGGGCGAGCGAAGGGGTCAGCGCATGTGTCCACCACAACTAATCATGAAATAAAATGCGAATTCAATGAATCACGGTGAACCATCTTGCTAGAAAATTATATAAAGAATGAAAGAAAAAATCCAACATGTAAAAATACATTTGCTCCTTTAACAGTAGTCTCTTGAAGAAAGGAATGGCGGCTCTATGCTAATCATGCAGCAGGGCACAACACATATTCACCATCGAATTATCTCTTTCCATGAGGTTCTCGGATTCCCATTTCCGATTATATATTATAAACTTTCCGGACAAACGAAACGTTGACTGTGCGATCCAGATAATATAGCTCGTCTTCTTTGTTGCACAACACGTCAAAAGCAAATTAAGTGTAATCGAGTTGAAACCAAGTTTAAGAAGTTGCGACAGCCGAATCAACTTTGCTGGACTTCTCTGAAATTATACGCGAACTCCTTGGGTAGATTCATAGCTTATCCCACATGTCTTCTCAAGAACACTATCTGTCTCCATAAACCAGTTGTACAAAGTCTTAAAGCTGTATGGCGGTGGGGGTCCAATCTTTAGGTCTTTGAGTTTGTAATACTGTTTCCGTCTTCATGTATCAAGTTACATAATGAATTTTGTGCTGTAACCCCATCGGGTTTGATGGATTTTTCCAGGGCGTGGAAATCCTGACTATGACTTCTTTCAGAAGGAAAGTAAAGCTGTAACATTACGCCATATAAAAGAAACTGATTTGAATTGTTACGCTAATTATCACAGCTGTTAAAGAGCGTCGCTAAACGAGAAAAAAAAGCTATGCCTAAGTATAAAATAAAATATTAATATAGAGGAATGGCGTTTGGTTTCCGGAAGACGGCGGCAGCTGCCATGATACCGGATGATGATAGTGATTTCCTGAATAACAAACATGTGTTGCTATAGAAATGAAAAATGAAGTAACGTTTTGAGTTAATAGTAAACTGCAATGCAGAAAGCCTTGCTATCTCTAATAGTTTCATAATTATAAGGATTGAAATCAATCAGAGGGTTTACATGGTGTTTTCATCCCAAGGAAAAGTACTTAAAATCTTGTACACTCAAATAATTTCCTCCCTATGCACTATGTCAGGAAATCTAGAATATAAAGTAAGTTTTATCGTATGTCTTCGTTATAGAACTCAAATTTTAAATTGTGATTAACAAAAAAACAAAGTATTTACATATAAATCCTATATCCGATTATTATTGGTAATGGGTTGCAAAGGATTAAGACCTGCAAAATAAAACGATGGACATGAAGTTTGTGGAATATGAAACAGTGTTATCAGCTTCGCTCCGTGTTTCTGCAGGCTTTGTTTAACAAAACTTGTCGGAAATTTCCTCCTCCCCCTTCCCACTTTGGTCTGCATTACGACTCAAGTTGCACAATGTACTTTGTAATAACATTAAATATTCCAGCAACAACTACATACATAGTAAATTCCAATTTGCATGCGTTGTAATCCGTCCCAAAATAAAACAAATGCATTTTTATTTACCGCTGTTCCTGAGTGAAATTTCTGGCAGAAATCAGCCTGAAACAATGTAAACCAGAAAGCTGGTTGCAGAAGATTTTTGAGTGCCACATTCGCTAAAAATTAAAACGAGTTTTAGATAATAACTCCTCAAAACAATTAGAGGAACACTTGTAATAAATTGAATAAGTAATTGTTTTTTAAAGCTGTGATGCTGAAAGTTGGACAATATGTAAATTGAATTATTAATTTTATCATTGGATACAAATTTTAAAGATCCATGGCCTAAATACAGAGAAATTACCTCAAATAACAAATATAGAGATTTTTTTTTTTTTGGAAGGCACTGGCCACTTATTGGTAAGCTTCCTGATGTTGCTATAGTGACGAATGTTGATTATTGCCTTGTTTATTGAAGTCTCTGACAAAATGAGGCATTTAAATGAGTTTGAAGTGTATCATGCTCTACATCTTTTACGACAAGATCAATCTCTGCGACAAGTGGCTAGAGAGCTTGGGGTTTCTCCTTCCGTGGTGTCTAGGTTACGCAACAGGCACAGAGAAACAGGTCAGTATTGTAGAAGACGTGGCCAGGGCCGTAAATTTAAAACAAGCCCTCAGGATGACAGATACGTTGTTCTTTCTGCTCTTCGACAGCGTACAAAAACTGCAAAAGACCTGCAGAATGACCTCCATATGGCTTCCGGAATCCGGGTTTCAGACCAAACCATAAGGAACAGATTAAGGAAAGAGAATATTCGTCCAAAAAGGCCCGTTAAAAAACCACGCTTAACAAATGGGCATAAGGCAGCAAGACGTACGTATGCTGAAAACCATGGTGATTGGAACCTGAACCAGTGGGAGTCTGTGCTCTTCTCGGACGAATTCCAGGTATCGTCTTACACGTTGTGATGGTCGATTGAGGGTGTGGGGACGGCCAGGAGAAAGATTTTCTGCAGAGGCTGTACAGGAAATTGATAGATTCGGAGGAGGTTCCATAATGGTGTGGGCCGGAGTTATGTACAACAATCGTACGGACCTTGTACTTGTTCCCCAGCGACTGAATGCTGTCCGGTATATCGAGCACGTTCTGGAAGAGTAGTACCTGCTGCCATTGGAGTAGGCCCTGGATTTCTTTTTATGCAGGATAATGCCAGGGCACATTCTGCGGCTGTCACCAGGGATTTCCTGAGAAGGAATGAAATTGAGGTAATGGAGTGGCCAGCGGTCAGCCCAGACCTCAACCCTATTGAACACTTGTGGGATCTTCTAGACAGGAAGGTCAGGAACCGACATCAAGCTCCACAAACTCTGCAGCAACTTGGAGATGCTCTGAAGGAGGAATGGGAGAATATCCCGCAAGAGGAAATCCAGAATCTTATTGGGAGCATGCCACGAAGGTGCCAAAGTGTCATCGAATGTCGTGGAGGCCATACACGATACTAACTCTATATAACGAGTGTTTAACTTTGAAAAATAAGCACAAGATTCAATTGCTTACATAGCGGAATTATTTGAAAAGTTAATTGTCAGCGTTATTCATTTGTTTTTACTGACATGAGCAATAAATAAATAAATAAATAACCACAAATAATGTACTTTATTAATTTCATGTTTGTACCTTTATCCAATGAAAAAATCTTTGCATATTTCATAGTGTTCCTCTAATTGTTTTGAGCAGTGTATATGTTAATAATAATGATTATTCTAAATACACGAGTACCTTTAAATAGCAATAGCAAATTTTTCGAAATAGATATTAACTATATATTTTAATTTACCGAGTAGCGCTTACAAGGAACCATCTCCAATTTTAATCGGTCGATTGCACAGTGATCCAGAATGTACAAAAATCGGCAAAATTCGAAATATTTACTTTTCATTAAAGGGGAAAACCTGAACAGTCCTCTACACAAATAAATGGGGTACCATTCTGTCAAATACATTTTTCTCTATAGTAATTGTTAGACCTAATTATTAGGTCGCGAAGTTATGCATCATAAAAACGGAATTTTATGACACATTTTGGACATACTATTAACACATTTGTGATAATTATTTTAAAGCCTCTCATTATAATTGTGTTAAATGAACTTATACCTTCTTGCTAATGCACGGATAAAGAGCCCACATCTGAATTATAATAAAATTAATTAACTTTTATTTCGGACTTTAAAAAAGTTACCTTGAGTTATAACGCTTTCGCCGCCATGTCCCACGACAATTTCTAAGGCCGAGTGTAATTTGAAGTGTTGCTAAACTGGCACGGGTGAAACCGTTTGCAAAAGTTTGCAGATTTATATTTACGCAGCACTTTAATGAACTCTTGTTGTGTAGATAACGCATGGCCTTACCGCCTCTGAGCGTGTGTGCGCTTGCATTCAGGTCGGGAATTTTCCTGTTGCTACAATAACTGGCAGCTGATAGCAGTAATGCAATGCCCGTGAAATAAGGTAGTTCTTTAAGCTACCCAATATCTAAACTTTCACACATATTACCCAGTTGTTTAATTTTCGATGGTCTCTTACGGAATTCTACAAATCTAGAAAGGCACTACGAAGTTTTCCATGAAAAATCAGGTGCAGGTCGGGATAATCAAATAAAACATTTGTTTCAATTTGTTTTAAATTCTATAAACATTGACAGTATCTCCAAATATTATGTGAAAAAAAAATCGTGTAGAGGTGTCGCTGTTCTGCAGCAAAATACTTAAAAGTGAAAAGTGTGCAGTGTTTTAGTTCCTAGCATATATACTCCTAGAGCTCTAAAAAGCAAAGAGGGCGCCCTAGTGTCAGTTTTGAAGATAGTAGCAATAAAAGTAAAAAGCGAAAGACCGAAGAACTTCGACGTAAAACCTCATCCAAAGAACTAGCTTTTGCTACTAAAGTAAATTTAAAGGAACAAGCAGAGGAAAATGCATCGGAACTAGTAAATGAAGTAGTCTAAAACAACTCCAAACAGAGAAGAAAGAAAACTCTTCGACTTTCGAAATCATCAAAACCGCAACTCCTAGTAAAATCTTACAACGAAAGTGAATTTATTTAGACTATTTAACTCATACCCCAATGGGAGTCAATGACTAATCGCATTTCAACGAATTTTGATTTACAACCAATCACAGTCGTGTTTCACCTGGAATTTATAAAATAAGTTTATCATATTAAAGAAATCTCCTACTTTTTAACATTCTGAATAGGTCAGAGCATTATTTTGCAGTGACTGGCTCTCTAAGAAATACGGCTACCAGACTATATATAGTGCACGAATGTAAACCAGATATAATAGAAAAACATTCATAGTAATTTATTATAACACAATACAAATAAACCACTATTTGCACTTTCTTAAACGTATTATTTCACAGGATTTTACGTTCCAGAAAAATATAATTTACATCATAGGACATCAGAAATGAATTAATAACCTATAATGCTGGTTATAAACAGTATGTTGTTTCATTTTTTCTTCACTAGGGTGCATTTTTACAATATTGCGATTCTTTGGCAATAAATAATATGATCTGGTTGCAGTGATCAACAAATGAAACATAACAAACGTTTCTCATTTGTTTTCAAACATCGCCGTTTACATTAAATATATAAATATTTTAAAATAACTATATTTAAATAATGATTTGTGAGTATTAATTTGATTCGTTAAATAGTCCTAACAAATGCCACTATTTATTTCCAAATTATCTAGATAAATTGGAAATCTCTAGTGGCATTACTTATTATAATTATTGAATATAATTTAAGCCAAAGGCAATATAAGCTTATAAGAGCACAAGCAAAAGAAAGGCATGCTAACACCTAGCAGCTATTTAATCGTATCCTTAAAAGTAAAGAATGTTATTACTCTAGTAAGGAATTTTAGTGAATTTTCAGCAGATGTGCTGTTACAGAATTTGATGGATCATACAACCTGGCATATAGTTAGTTACAAGATCCAATCCTTACATTATTATTATTATTATTATTATTATTATTATTATTATTATTATTATTAGTAGTAGTAGTTGTAGTAGTAGTAGTAGTAGTAGTAGTAGTAGTAGTAGTAGTAGTAGTAGTAGTAGTAGTAGTAGTAGTAGTAGTAGTAGTAGTAGTAGTAGTAGTAGTAGTAGCAGCAGCATCTAAATGAATATACCTATTTGTGACTGTAGATTAATATATTTTTCATAGTATCTCGCAAATATATTGTTTGTTAAATCTGTAATAACGAATACTTTGCATACAACAACTAATTAAAGACCCTCGCATCAAGTATGCAGACTCAGATATTTTTTTACTCTTAAAATGGTTAATCTTACACATGTGGATTGGTCAGAAAATTGGTATATAAGTTGATTGATAGGAAAGGATTTACGGTTTTTGGTTAATTATTGTGGCTCAAACTGTGATTGAACGTATGTCACTCTAGCATGTTATAATTTGACATTCGTGAAATTGGCACTGCGAACTAATAATAAGCGTCATTTCAATTTACAAGGGCCGTACAATAATACAAATTTAAGTAAATTATATATATCTGCAACCGCTATTACAATTAAATGCAGTGATGAAAATTTCACGTCTCTTCTTCAAGTAGTTTTTAACAATTGAATTTTAAAACGGAAAAAAAAAATGCCATTATCGATCATGAGCCGAAGCCAAACGAAGATTTCCGATCATCTCCGTGATGTCACTACTCAGAAGAAAATAATATATGTAATTTATACGAGATACATCATTTGTGTGTGTTTGGTTTTTATTTTGAAATGCATTTAATCAATGCAAAAACATTGTTCTATAAAGATGTTTGGAGTTATTTTTGGAAAATATTAGCGTATTGCAGGTAAATATAAACACGTATGACAAATGTTGGTCTGGGCGTTTATTTGGAAGAGCATATGTTGTCGCTTAACACATTATTTTCTGTTTTGTATTTTTCTGCTACCTTCAAATATTTAGAATGTGAAGAAGCAGTCATCTTTAAACTCTTGTTTCATGATATGACACACCATTTTGTTTTGATATCGGTACCACATTATCATCGATAAGATAAAGCGAAACATAATTGACGATATATTTAGCAGAAACTTTAAGTTGAAATTGTCCTTATTGTTAGTTCATGTACGCTAGAGTTTTAAACGTACAATCACTATTTTACCTTCAACATTTTAACGACGCGACGTGAAAAACCATTATTACCATGCCTCTTCCCGATATCAATTTATAGGAGAGTCAAATAAAATAACACCACAAACAAAATGACTTAAGTTTTATTTTATTTTTCTTAACCCCGTATGATACGCTTGTTCGTTCTTTTCTATTTCGGGAGTTGGTACGATAACAGAATTGCTAGTTTTATTTATCAATATACAGTAAAACTTGCTCAAAGCGGAATCGCATGGGACCAATTGTTTCCACATTAGACAAAATTCCGCATTATAAAAATTAAAAATATGACATTATAGAGTTCCTTATATGTCTTTGTACCTTGGATTAATTGTGGTTCCGCTGCCGTTCAAAGTATAGTATGTATGAGCGACTTCGGCGGTAACGCGAGAAAAAACAGTCCCGTTTCGTCAGCGTTAAAAATGTCTCTTAAGCGCGTATCCTGAAATCAAGGTTTGCAGTTTAAGTTTCCGTTCACTACCTACACTATCGTCCACATCCTTTGATTCTCCGCAAATTTCATTCCACACTGGATTGTGTCGTCTTTTAAAACTGTCCAGCCAACCTGAAGATGCATTGACATCGTTATTCCCTAAGGATTTAGCAAACAGCTACAGCTTGACTTACGGTTGGCAATGGTCTCATACTGACTTCCATGGGGACTCGAACCAGCTCAAGTCCCGTAGCTCTGCACCAAGGCATCATGCCTTAAAACCTCTCGGCCACGGGGCGGGATAATAATAATAATAATAATAATATAATATAATAATAATAAAAATATTAATAATTGGCCTATAATAATGAATATTGAGTTGCTATGTTTAATTTACTAAATACAATGACTGTAACTAGAAACCATCCTACGACCATTGTAGCACGGATATGTAAGTTTGACATATACTCCAACGCATGCCTACACAACACAGATCTATATGACGAGATTGATTTATCACCGTTTTACAAACAGTCCGATAAATAAATAGCAAAAAAGTTACATGATGAGATAATTCAATGCAATATTGTTAATTGGAGCAATTTACCATTATGTGATAAGCTATATCACTACATAAGACGTTTATTAAGCGAAATTTAACTAGTCCTATACATATATTTACTGTGTGAGCTCCTGCATCTAGAATTTTGCCATTAACGTGTCATACAATGTGTGATGAGAAATTGAAAGGATGGGGATTGAAATAAATATTTTGGGGTTCAACAATTTATCGATATGTACCAGAAAAATTAATCTATTATTAAAATGTTCATTACGCTTTATTTTAATAACGATAACTTAATATAATTTAAGTAACTTAAAATCAGAACTTCGAATTGTAGGTATTAATTTGCTTCATTGGTTTTTTACATCTATGTTCTCTCTCTCTTTACCTTTATAGATGCTTACATGTCCCACGCGACCTAGATGTTACAGAGACTTGACCTGTAGAAAGAGGACTTTCAACTCTGAATCACATAGATGCTCTTTTGACCACACAAGGCCTTCCTGGATTAGTGATCAGCTCAATGCCTGGCCACCTCCAAGACAACATGGACATTTAAGACAAAACGTTATTCATTTATACATTCATAATAAACAAGCCCAAATATATGGATGACTGATGGCCAGATGAAGTTCAGGGACCATTTGGGCCTAAAATTTCCCGACATTTATCTTACATGTGAGGAAAACCCCCGAAAAAACCTCATCCGGGTAATATTTTTTTTTTTTCATATTTTAAGTTATAATTTATTCAATACTTTATATGCGGATGTGTAATAATCTTTTTCCCCTCCCCCTCTTAGAATGGACAGAGTCCTCGGATTTTTGTTATCCACAAAATTCCATCGACCTTCGCGATTCGAACTTATAATCCTGAATCCAGAGGCGTATAAGACCACATTTATAATAGAATTGATTTCATCCAATCATTAGTTCCAATCTTCCCTCTAACTGATGAATGAAATTTATTTCGCCAAGTATTGTAAAATGCATACTGTACTTCTTACTACTAACCCCGTTTAAATGTTAACCATTAGTGTGTTATTATTTCATTTAATGACGCCTTTTAATAGCTAAACTCATTAATGTGACAATTCAAATCTGGGCGTAAAAGGGCCAAAAAATTATGGCCAGAGGCCTGTTTCTTTAGGTTATTTTACGTTACCATGATTCCGAAGAAACCCATACGCAGGATTTTTACCCCTGAAAAATCCACTGATCACGGTCGGGTTTGAACACGCGAACCTTGGAACCAGAGCCAAGAATGATAACCACTAGTCCACCGGGATCGACAACCCATTAGTGCCCACATAAATGTTATCTAATTATTTTAACAGAAAATCTGATTATACAAATGCTAATACTGTACTAATATAATATTTTGAAATTTAAAAAAAGATACATTGTTGCAACGCATAAATTTAATAAAATATAAAACTTCTTTGTTCTTACGAAACGTTGATGTGAAGAATACGGTGATTGGCTGACTGCTACAGGCAACTTTTTAACTATAACCTGAAAATAGTAATTTCCTAGAATCTCGCAGCTTATTTTCTATTTTTTCCAGCTCAGTGCCCATGGCGTAAATACTGCATCTCTTTGTTCTAATTCTTCTTTCATCTTATACGAGAAAAAATGTATATAGATTTAAAATGCTATTCATTTTCCTTCAATTTAACTGTCCATTGTGGCAGCGGAATTTAGTTAGAATATAAGATTACCAACTCTCCCATATCACGCGTTAAATTATATATTTCGAGGAAATTCAGAAACTTATAAACATTTATTTATCCTACTTTTTATATATTTTAATACAATTTGAAAATGAACCTAATGATACCCCACATCATCATCTCGTGTTAACATATAATTGACAAACATTTATATGAGCATACGCATTTTAAAATGTGCAATAACCTGTGTAGCAAATTATAAAACTAAACAACCGAGGTATTGAAAATTGTGTATCCAAATTTTTATATTTTGTCACTCCTCTATGATGTAACGATTAGCAAGTGTGAGAACAACCTAGATACCCCTGGTTAACAAAATCATTACATAGAATCGTGAAGACAAAATGTGAGAAGCTACTCGAATTAACTAGCGAATTCCGGTTAAGAAAACTTTATATTGTAAATACAGTACTTTATAACTAAATCAGTTAAAACTCACAGGTCATTGATATTTGTGTGTATATAACATGAAATTCCATTATTACATAGCCTATTTCAAGTGTTGGAAACTAGTGGAATCGTTATTGTCTTATGACAAGCGTGGTCTTCGTCCTTCTGATATAAAAGCAAGAATTTGTCTTGGCTATCTAGGGGATGCATGCTTTGGACATATTCCTTTATCTGAAGCCAATATTACTGAACATAAGGAAGGAACTATAGAGTCTAGGTTTATTATTTCAAGATATCTTCAATTTTACTGTGTCCAAGCAAAACATTCAGCTGTTCTCATAAATCTCATATCTGCTCCTGTTAGCATTCCTTCATCAGCTTTCCTAACAATATGTTCTAACCAGATGGTAGCGATTCAGACTGGTAATTGAGTTCAAATCCCGTGTAGACTAACCTGACTAGGGGAATTATTCGTGATTTTCCTAAGTCATCAAATGCTGGGTTGGAATTTCATCAAAATCCAGAACATCACAATTTATTACTTCATAATTCATGCAATAGATATTAGTTTCATTTTCACAAGACATACAAACCAAAATAGACATAGGTAAGTAGATATACTCAAAGATTCTGATTAAGTTGGCAAAAGCAGCCGCTGGAAATCATCTTCCGGCTGTTCATGATAACTTGCCGAAATCTTCTAATCATAATAGAAATTAGAAAAAGGGAATTCGACAGTGGCAAGAGAGATGGAACAATACACTGTAAGAGACAACAAACAGGGTCTTCTTACCTTCTACCAGGAGTAAGCTTAAAATATAGTTAACAGCAACTCAACAATTCAAAGCAATAATTATTATATCGATCGTGGTACATAAAATCATATTTTCAGCGATTTCATACAGCTGACAATTCCAGGTCCAACATGCGGAGAAAAGAAACGTTAATCGTTCAATATGTGAATGCCAAAATCACCAACTAAATAGAATGCAATTAATAGGAGAACTAAGGAATAATGGAAACATTCTCATAATTATCTCACATTTAGTTTTTAAGATTATGAAGCTTATATACTGTAAATATTGTTAGTATAGAAATGTGAGGTATTTTAATTAAAGGGATGTTAAAAAAAGTTAAAAATCGATATATTATATGACTAAAGATGATCAAACGCGTCAAAACATAAATGAAATAAAAAAATAGTATCATACAAATCTTGGATCTACCAATGTATATTAAGTTTGAAAATCTATGCATTGACTCCTTATTTTGAACCAATAGCACGGTAAAATATTGCAATATATAATATATTAAGGTATCTAAATGCAAGAAAAGTCATAAAACATAATACTTACAACAAAAATAATGAACATTTGAATATCGATACAAATAATTAAATCTTCTTCGACAGTCCTATGCGGACCTTCGCCTCCTCCACTGATTTCCTCCAATAGTCTCTGTCCTTAGATCTTACATTCCACCTTGTGATTTTACAAATAAATAAATATGACAATAAATTAAAATTAGGAACTGCTTAATTATAAGGGAACCTATATGTCAAATTGTTGGATTCGCATGCTTTTACCTTTCTCCAATAACCAGCTATTCATAACTATCTAGATAAACGTTTGAATGATTTGCTTGAGGGATTGTGGTAGAATTAGAGTTAAAAGCTGTGAAAATTGTATTATTTAATTATACATAAATTATGAAACTATAGTAAATCTCCCTGGACGCCCCACGAAATTCGACTACTGATGGCTGAGAGAGATGCTGCTTTTCGAAAACATAGACGAGACTAAAGTAACGCTAATGACAATACAAGACATTAAGAAACAGAACTAATCAAATTATTACAAACGCAATGTTGCGGTATGCTCATAGTCTCATTGATCCAAACACAAATGCAAGTGATATGTGGAAACGTATTCTAGCAATGGGTGTACGGCAGCTGACAACCGAAGGAGAGAGTATTAACAAATCACTGAACGATCTAAACCAACATTTCACACCGTACGCTTCACTTAACATAAACGCTACGACCAAACAACAAACTACAGACCAACTCCTATCCACATCTACTCCTTCCCGAGAAAAAATTCGTTTTTTCCTATATAATGCCAATCGACGTTAAACTCTCATTGGGCCGCATTATAACTAAGACACAAGGCACAGACAATATAACTATCGACTTTTAAAAGAAAATACTCAATGCCAAACTCCCAACTATAACTCATATATTCAATGTCTCAATCATGATTTCAACTTAGCCTGAACTATGGAGAAAAAAAAACTATAGTCAGACCAATCCCTAAAATTAAATTATCTGTAACACCAAACGACTTAAGACCTATCAGCATCCTCCCAGACCTATGTAAGTCCTTGGGGCCCATTGTTCATCGACAATTAACTGATAGTGATTACCTTAACACACACGACGACATACTCGATACAAACCAATCAGGTTTTAGTACAGCAACCGCTCTTCTTAAAGTTACCGAAGATGCGCGGGATGAAAAGGGCAATGACCACGTGACAATATTAACATTTTTGGACTTCAGTAAAGCTTTCGATACTGTTGACACTCGCATACTAATAGCAAAATTAGGCCACTGAATCTTTCGGACAGCGCTGTTAACTGGCTTGGATCTTACCTTCATGATCGCCAGCAATGTGTATCTAATGCAAAACATTCCTCATCCTGGCTATCTCTGAAGGGTGGCATCCAACAAGGTTCAGTATTAGGACAGCTACTGCTCTGTATCTATATTAACGACATATCCACTAGTCGACATCACCTATATGCTGACGATTCACAAATGTACAATTACTCCCATCCCGACGATGTACACTTAGCAAAAAAAAAAAAAAAAAAAAAAAAAAGAAACAGCTTTCAAAACACAGAGTCCCTGTTATGATCCACTGCGCATGCTTGAATAACTAATGCAGTGGTTCACGAGGTAACGCAATGTTAAATGTGTTTGATGTTTGGTTTTAATCGCCCTAAATAGTTTAAATAGCAGTGAAGAAGGAGACATGCTTTTAGATATTTACGAGCGTTTGACGTATACAAATTAGTCGAATTGCTACATTTCAAATAAAGTTCAATTCTCGTGCGTAGTGTAAAAGTAAACAAGGCAACCAGGAATTAGACGACTAATATTCGATGTTCGAGTGGCGTGGACCGTTAAAGCCATTACGAAAAAATTAATTATGTATGAGAGCCAGGGTTCAAATCAATGGAAAATGATTTTGTTATTTATTTGTATTTCCGCAAAATACATTAAATAGCATTTAATTCCAGTCACGTCTATGTCCACTATACCTATTTTAAGTAATATTCTTGCCTTCGTAAACTCTATAACACCATTTAACTACCGGTATAAATTAAATTGTGTGTGCAGTACCACGTTTTAATAATAATGCTATAAATGTATGTAATAAAATATAATATAGCTTCATATATTTATGTATGTATTTATTACGTATTATCATTTATTAAATCTCCAAGATCTGGAGCCGTATTTTACAAATGTACGGCTGTAGTTACATATAAAAGAAAATTAAAGATATGCTTACAAAATATTAATAAACAAAAATAACAAATTAACGAAATAACAACAAATGCAATTAAAACTTGCAAAATAAATAGTAATAAGACGAATTATAATGTGGAGAAAATAGCATTTACAAATGTTTAAAATGCTGTGTAACAACATTTCCGTTTTAAAATACCAAGTATTGGATGACGTAATACTTGATTACATTCAGTTAAATGAATATCTAGAATATATGGGTTTATCCATGAGATGGGCAGTCTAAAATAAGGTGATCAAAAGTTTGTTCATCATTACCACAGAAGCAGATATATATCCATGGAATAGGAAACCTTTTTTTAGATAAGATTTAAACTTTCCATGTCCAGACATGGAACTTATTACGTATTAGTAAGGAAAAAGTTTCACCCTTCAATTAAAATATTTAGTTTATATAGGTCAAACCCAGCCTTATAAAATGTAATAGATTATGGATAATAATAATAATAATTCCAAATAGTTCGTTTTTTCTTTAAGAGTGGACCGACAAAAAATATAGAAAACATTGTAACAATTTTAAAAAAATAATAATCGAGAATCGAACCTGTGACCTCCTGATACGAAACAAGCCATAAGGCACTGAGCTAAGCATTCGCTGGATTGTTGTGCATAAAACAATGCCCTTCATTGGAGGAAAGGGAACGTATTGTAGCTCTACTGTGTAATTAGTTTACTCGTGATCGAGAGTCCGCTCATTCACTAGACAAACTACGTAAATAGTGACCTAGTCTCAGTTTCCCAATGGTCGACGAAACATGATTTAATCTTAATGCTGGAAGACACAGTGCACAATTATTGGATATCGACGAATCCAAAGGATTAAAAATTACGAAAATAGCCCTACCATTCTCCTAAATGACAAAAACATCCCCTACAGCAGAGTAGTAAAAAATCTGAGTATCTACATGGACCTACACCTAGAGTGGAAAATCCAAGTGAAGTGCAAGAAAGTATTCTCAATTCTTCATTGCCTAATTAGGTATAAAAAATTCCTTCCCACAAAATTAAAACAAATAATTACACAGACTCATGTAATGTGACACTTCGATTACTGCAACATATTACTGACTAATCTGACAACTGATATGACAGAGTACAGCGTGCTCATAATGCGTGCATTCGATTTGTATTCAATCTCCGTCGTTATGACCATGTGTCGCCTTCATTTCAGGCATTATCATGGCTACATCATAATGGTACTGTACATCAACTATACGTAGACTTCAAAAAAGCATACGATTAAATTAAGAGGGAAAAGTTATATAGTATCCTGCTGGAGTTCGGAATTCCTAAAAAGTTAGTTAGACTTATACGAATGTGTGTAAATGGCACAAAGAGTAGGGTGTGTGTAGGCAAACGGTTTTCGAACACTTTCGAAATCAAGAATGGGTTGAAGCAAGGAGATGCACTATCTCCTCTACTATTTAATTTTGTACTAGAGTATGCCATTAAATCTTTAGAGAATGAGGAAGGCTCACAATTCAATGGTATTAATAAGCTGTTAGTTTATGCTGATGTAGTATTACTGGCCGATAGCGAGGAGATACTAAAGGACAACACGCACACACTATTGAGTAACACTAAGAAATTAGGACTGCAAGTAAATATCAATAAAACTAAATATATGGTCACACGTAGAAATTAATTATATAATGGAAATGGACAGTTAATGACAAATGAGGGAAGTTTTGAGAGAGTGGCTGAATTCAGATACCTTGGAACAATAATCACAAATAGGAATGAGATGCACAAAGAAATTAAACATAGGCTCAATTCTGGAAATGCGTACTATTATGCATTGAAGAGACTCTTGATGTCCCAACTCCTTTCAAAAAACGTTAAACTGAAAATATATAAAACTATTATTCTACCAGTTATATTATATGGGTGCGAAACATGGACTCTTACTTTAAGGGAGGAAAGGAGATTACAAGTATTTGAGAATAAAGTACTTAGGAAAATTTTTGGACCAAAGAGAGATGAACAGACAGGTGAATGGAGAAGACTACATACCAATTAACTACAAATCGGCGGCCTTTATAGGCATCCAGATATAAGAACAGTTAAGAAGTCTCGTAGACTTGGGCGATGGGCAAGGACAATGTTTCACGTATGGGGAATGAAAGACTGTCCTTGAAGCTTCTTGTAGGAAACCAGAGGGAAAACGCCCCTTTGGTAGACGCAAGAAATTGAGGTGGGAGAATAACATTAAATATGATTTGAGGGAAGTAGATTATATAGGGAATGATTGGAAAGCATTAGCTCAGGATAGGGATGTATGGAGAGCTTATGTCCGCGCGGCCATGAACTTACGGGTTCGATAGTGCCAGTGAGTAAGTAAGTATTATTTACACTCTCGAAACTTAGGAATTCTAATAACGTACATTAATTTATCAGTTGTTCAATGATATCACTTAAAAGTTAATTTAATGATTAATGATGAACTATACAAATTGTATTAGTCTACGTTAATTTCTTTGCTACAAATTATACTTGTTAAGCCTATAAGCGATTCATATGACAATTCGAGATACTAGAATATAAATTGTAGTGTTAAATTGGTAGTGTATTAATTTAAAGCTGTGCAAAATTTCTTTCAGATATGCTGTAATAGACATTTAGAAAAGTATAACTAAAGTGACGACTCCGTGGCGCAAGCGGTAAGACGCTCGCCTCTTACCGCTGGGGTTCCGAGATAGTCTCGGTCTCTCCATGTGGGTTTCGTGGAAGAAACGGCGCTTGGACAGGTTTTTCTCGGGGTTTCTCCCTTTTTCCCTGCCACTAACTTCATTCCAACATTTCTCCATACTCATCTCATCCATTAATTTTCATTTAATTCCGTTCATCAGGAGTGATCGACCGGCACCCTTATAGATCACAGACCTCTATAAATATAGAGGCTTCATCTCATCTCCTCCCTCGGCCCGACCCTGAGTTGGATACGAGTTGAGTGTCTGTATATATATATATATATATATATATATCATCGATAAAGCGTCACTGCTATAAAGTAAAAATATTTTCTTTAATTTGCTTACTTGTTATAGTGGCTACCAGGCGGCAGTGAAGACCGAGTTCTCGCTACATCTTGTAATAATGGAGAATATATATTGGATTTGTCTGGTGGTGTAATGGATAGCATCCTCGAGTACAAATCGAGAGGTCCGGGTTCAAATCCCGTCCAGGCACGTATTTTATTATCATGTAATATATATATATATACACACACACACACATTTATCATCAAAAATAATAATAGGTAATCACGGGTATAGCCTAAAGAACGAGAATAAAGACCAGAATAAATCTGGCCATGTTTATAAGAAAATATGTATAATGTATAAGCTTGTACAATAGTTTCATATGTTTAGGGAAAATAAATCAATGGTGACAATATAACAATTTAAAGATTTTTTTTATTTTTTGTTATGTGGTTTATTGTGATTATAATTATATTATTATATTAATGTAAGTAGCTTAAAAAGAATCTACTTCCTTTTTACTTGTGGTTAGAACTCAACTTGAGTCTCTTCTTAAGATAATGAAAGATGATCCGGTATCATGGCAGCTGCCGCCGTCTTCCGGAAACCAAACGTCATTCCTCTCTCTCTCTCTCTCTCTCTCTCTCTCTCTCTCTCTATAATATATATATATATATATATATATATATATATATATATATATATATATACTAAAGTATAAAAATGTTTTAAGAAAATGGCAGCTAAAGTTAAAACTTACAGATGATGTGACATGAGTGCATTCTTGATGTATAATTATTGTTTTTTTTTCCCCCTTCTCTTCTCTCCCCCCCCCCTTACCTTAGTTAAACCTTTAACTTTATAGGTATTCCTGTGTGTTGCACCCCACCCGAGCCTTACAACCTGTCGGGAGTGGATTTTCAATTCTGTATCATGAACATACTTTTTTTTGCCACACAAGGATATGGAGGGCCTCCCTGGATAAGCGATCAGCTCAATGCCAGGGTCACTTCCGAGACAACATAAACATTTGGGACAAAAAACGCCATTCACTCATGCTATATAAGGCGAATAACATGGATTATTGTGATGGCTAGATGGTTTTGAGGACCATTTGGGCCTTGAAGTTTCCCGACATTCGTCTTACAGGTGAGGAAAAAGATCAAAAAATCTGTCTCGACCGGGATCGAACTCGAGTCTGTTGCTTACGAGGCAATGACATTACCCCGAGACCACACCGGTGGACTCTTATCTTTTCCATAATAAAACGATCTTATTAAGAAATTTATACTCACAACGCAATATACGGTAGTTAAAGTTGTATACCATTCACATAGGTTCAGATGTTTCTTCAGAGTCTGATATTTCACAAAAAATAGTAGGCCTAATTACCCTAAAATAGGAGGCCACTGCTATGGTGAATAGGTAATACCCAGAGGGCCAGGATTTTATTTCCGCTTACTATAAATTTCTTAACTGAGCATTTTCCTCAAAGTTAAGTCAAATGTCGGGAAATTCGCCGAGTTAGTTGATGTCTGCTTTTTGATTGACGGAGCCCAGCAATGTTGGAAATTTTAATTCAAAATTTTCAACCTGGGGCTAGGAAGAGAGGTGGTAATTTATAATACCTAAATTATACAATAAACCCTTCATTAAACATTACAACTCCATCGTGTTGATAAAGTGTGTTTATAATTGACAGTGATTCGAGAACACAACATATAATTTTTAATCATACGAGTCTGTTCATTATTTATCTAAATGGCTGGTATTGTGACCATAAGACCATCAACCTACAAAGAAAATAACATAATAACAAGCAGTAAATAAACAGTTGATATAATATAAAGTATGGTGAAAAGGCCATTAGTGGGGGGGGGTGAGCGGCCTCCACGCACATTTGTTTCAAACTTTGGCCAAAAGTTGCGTCTGATGGGTTACAAATTCACCCCAAATTTCAACCTTCTAGCTGCACTAGGAACAAAGATAAAAATACAACTAGTATTTTTTGTTAAGATTTTTTTTCTCAGGATCTACTGGACCGATTTTTATGAAAATAATATATGTTGTAAATATATTCAAGGCGATTCACATAAAACATCAAGATCTCAATCGCACGAACGTAACTACCCGAAAAAAAAATAGTTTTCGTGATTTTTTTCAGTCACTCGCTCAGAGATACAATTACGAGTTTTTTTTTCTATTAGACAATCGGACCTCTTTCTACAACATATAATTTTTCCAAGTCGATCGAAGAGGTGGAGCATAGTTTAAAAAATTAAAATACAATTTTTTGCACATTTTATCTACATTTTATTCAGATTTCTTGCAATATAATTGTACTTCCGATCAATTTTTGGTGCTGTGTCATTTATGTTACTGGCCGATGAAGACTTTCACTGCCTCCCTTATCATCATCGCTATCATCATTGATGATGGCAGTTGTATTCTTCTTTGCGAACAATTTACTCAGAATCGCAGCTGGTCCTAAAATATTGGACAAATATCTACCATGTGTCAGTAAATATATGATTGCAGCTACATGAGAACAGCAAACGGCAGTCCTCCTCCCGTTGGCGCACTCACAGTAATGTATTTTGATTCCTTTTGTGCCAATACTGTGAGGGGTATATTCAACTAAGCTGTGATAAACCTTCCCGGATATGTGGCGAGACTGAACTTGAAGCTTCAAAACGTTTGATTTATCTTTGACGAATTGTGTATTTACGTTCCCAGCTTCGTCAATCATTTCTGCAAGATATGATATGGCTTGTGAAAACTGGTATGACCCGCTGAACAGAATTTTAGCTCTCTCACATCATTTGCGGAAAATCTAGTAGATCCTCCGATGAAATACATGGAAAAGGCATTTTCTTACGAAGCCATCCTTTCTCTTCGACCTCAATCGCTAACGTATTTTCGACACTTCTGAATTTTCATTCTCTCTAAGACTTCATCTGCACATTCTGCATCGGATGTGAAACGCTTTCAAAACTTATTATGCAGAAATGATGCGATTCTAAAGTAACTACCCACTTTTGGAAGCATTTTATTATCCTTTTTTTTTTGTCAAGGAGTTGATATTTCCGTTTGATTATTCCATGAACAGATATGTACCAACATTATTGTGAATGCGCCTATGGGAGGAGGACTGTCGGTTGCTGTTCTTATGTAGCTACAATCATATATTACCTGGCACATGGAAGACATTTTTCCAAGATTTTACGACCAGCTGCGATTCTGAGTAAATTGTTCGCAAAGAAGAATACAACTGTCATCAATGATGATAGCAATGATGATTAAGGGAGGCAGTGAAAATCTTCATCGGCCAGTAACGTAAATAACACAGCACCAAAAATTGATCGAAAGTATAATTATATTGCAAGAAATCTTAATAAAATGTGTAAAAAATTGTATTTTAATTTTTTAAACTATGCTCCACCTCTTCGATCGACTTGGAAAAATTATATGTTGTAGAAAGAGGTCCGATTGTGTAATAGAAAAAACTCTTAATTGTATCTCGTGAGCGAGTGACCGAAAAAAATCACGAAAACTAATTTTTTTCGGGTAGTTACTTTCGTGCGACTGAGTTCTTGATGTTTTATGTGAATCGCCTTGAATATATTTACAACATATATTATTTTCATAAAAATCGATCCAGTAGATCCTGAGAAAAAAAATCTTAACAAAAAATACTAGTTGTATTTTTATCTTTGTTCCTAGTGCAGCTACCAGGTAGAAATTTGGGGTGAGTTTGTAACCCATCAGACGCAACTTTTGACCAAAATTTGGAACGAATGCGCGTGGGGGCCGATTACCCCCTACTTAGCCGGCTATGGCATTTAACATCTTCCTAGCCTCTCAGTAGTGTTCTACTTCTGTGCGTGACTGCAGGCCAGCGCATGTTGTAAGGTGATGTCGCTCCATATCTAGTTGTTATGTAGTACACAGATGATGATTGCATTATCCCAAAGACGAAAAAGGTGTTTTGCCAGCAAGTCGAGTCCCGATGCTAGGCGGAACAACGCAACTACTGTTCTAAGGTAGTCTGGTGTTTCTAGAATATTGTTTTTATCCAGGACATATAAATAAGACGGATTTTATATATCATGTGTATTATTTTGTTAATGTTGACAAAGCTATGAGATTACAAAAGATACGGGTCATTTATTAAGTCCTGATAATATGAGTAGACTTAGCCTAGAATAGTTAGTTGATGAAAGTACTGTAACAATACAGAATGTAAATAAGTGTAAACTCGATAAGTGAATTTCCCCGATGACCTCACAAATTTCCTTTATAAAATCGTGACCAAGTGGCAACTTCACGGTATCACAATCATGTCGTACGTGCTTCAAACTTCGGATTTCGATCTAAGCTTGCTTTCTTTAAAGGCAAACCATTATCTTGAGATATCTTAGCAAACATAATAAAGGGTATGTCCTAAGAACTTAGCTGGCTCAGAAGTAGCGTTCAAGACTCGAAGAGATGAAAATCCGGAATTGACCAACTTGACTGGGGTACTGCCCTGAATTTCCTCAGCCCTTAAAGCAAATCCTGAATTGAAATTTCATTACCATAACATTTCATAACATCACAAAAATAATTAAATTAAGCGAAGTACAGAAATACATTACAAACATACCAGTAGAAACACACAAGTATATAATCACCGGTCTAGATGTGATATGACCCAATATGTTGTAGCGTCTATAATAAAAGTAAAATAATAAACTTTGTAATAAATCTGTTTTTTTAAAAACATAAATATTTTTGTATTAATCTTTGGCTTCACGAACCTTTGAGTCTAACCGTATCCGATTATTTGGGGTTTATCATTTCCTTACATTTAATAACTAATGATCTTCTTAGATATAAAATCATAAAACACGTAGTCAATGTACCCATTTCACCAATTAAAAATTAAAACTGTCGACATGTTTCAACAGCGAAGCTCTCATATGCAAGACTGTTTGTCTTTAGTCAATATGCAGTCTTGAAAATGACAGCTTCGCCGTTGAAACATGTTGACTCTCTTAATTTGTAATTGCTGAAATGTGTACATTGACTACATATTTTTTATTTCCTTACATATTTCAAGAGTGATGTCGCCTCAATCAGACATCTAGTAGGCAAGTAAGATATTACTCGGATGAGAAAGTAGATTCAATTTTGCTGAGAGGCATATTCTTTTAGGTTTGAGGTTCTTTTATGAGACCGAAAATCTTCAGTTTCGGGACCAATGGCTTACCCAGTGACTGGTTTATTGAATTTTTCCATCCTACAAATACACCATGACGGGTTTGAACACACGACCTTCGGGATTAGAGTGAAGGAAGATAACCACTAGACCACCGCAGCGACATTATTTGTCTTACTATATGAAATTTGTTGATTTTTTTTTTAAATACAGTAGATAATGTTGTCTCTTGACAGTGTCATAAGGAAATATCACAAAATGGAAGTTATCATAATATGTGTACCATGTGTGTGTGTGTGTGTGTGTGTGTGTGTGTATTAGCTTATCACCCGGTGTTGTCCGGAAATCTACTTATCCCGACGTTTTTAATTAATTGCTATATGTTAAGTTTGATTTCGATTAAACAAAAATTGGGGCCGCTAGAACGTTTACGGACTATAACAATGCGAGCGAAGTCCCAGTTGCCTCTTATGATAGAGAATCTGGCGTTGCCCGGGAATTTACATATCCCGATCCTCAATGAGCTGAAGACATAAATGGTTATTGTGAGTTATCCGTAAAAGATAGACATGCGGTATGCTGTCGCAGACTTTTTTTTGTATAATTTTTCGAGAGATTCAATTTTGGTGTATTTGTTATGGTTTATGTCCAAAAAGCGACAGTTTTAGTGCACCGATGCGTGGTCCTAAAGTACATACTGTAATATGTTATATACGTTAAGTGCCCCAGAAAAATTGTCTAAATGATGAAGAAAAAAATTCAAATCGGGCAAGTAGTTTTTGAGTCCATAAAGGGGGTCAGATAGACTTAGACTCGTGTATGTGTATATATATATATATATATATATACTTTTTCTTGAAGCAGAAATTTATATAGGCTATTTGAATTGAATTAAAAATATAGAATCCTCTCCTCCCACGCATGAAGCTAAGATAAGAGAGGAAGCTGTAATATTCTGCAAACATGAGATGTTGACATATCCGAAGATTAGGATATGTTCCATTTTTTTCCTAGTTTATTAGTTGTCACAATGACATTTGTAAAGACAAAGGATATGCAGATGTTCGGATACGCCCCGTGTGGGTAAAATGGCGACAGGAATGTCTAGTACTACACCATTCACGCTTACAGATCAATACAAGCGACCAGACGTATCGCTAATATCATTCACCTCAACGTCCCGAACTCAGCCGTCCGGTACTTGGGCTACAGGTACGTATATGGGTAGGACAATTTTTAGAGTAATTAGAGATAAGGTTTCAGACGAAAAATACTAGAATTAATAACTTTAAATTACATTTCTTACTCATAGTCGAGATTTAAAATGAAATGGACTATTGAATGGTATGAAGTGTATCGGGCCTTAATTTGGAATTTGACGAACCCTAACTATTAAGAAATAACTAAAGTTTCAAAATGTAGATTTGACAGAATGCGTTAAGTTGCCGGGATATAACAAGCAAGTTCAGATATTCTGTTAAATGTACAATACGGTTATTTTAACTTCGGACTTATTCCAATTCTTAATTAAGGTCTCATCCCATTTTAATTTAATATTGGATTACTAAGTACAAAATGTAAACATTTTAACAAAAATAATACTCTTTTTTTTTTGTCCAGGATCTGGTTCTCTACCTCAAAATACTTCTCCGTTAACTCATCTAAAAATATATTCTTCGCTGGAATTCTAAATTGCATATATATGTATGTACCTTTATAAGAAGGAAACCTGTAGAGACGAAAAAAAATATCCAGAACGGTACGATTTTATACGTAAAATCGTCCTGTATAAGTCGCAAACCTTCACAACGCGGAAACGGAATGGTTTATAAAGTACCAATAGTTAATTTTTACCTCAGTAAGACGGAAAATTATTCTAAAGCACGTTCTAATTACAGTATTAATGACCACACGTGAAAATTTTACATATGACGCTACTGCATTACCTTCTTGTGTTGCTACTGAATTGCGGGAATACCCTTGCCTATGTGTAACAGCGGGGAATCCCTGCTTTTCCTTGTCTGCTTACGTAACCTGCGAGGGAGTTGGAAAAATCTTCAGTCCTCCTGTAGTTGAGTTCCTTCTCGTTTTTGTGTAATAAAGTTGTTTTGTATTGCCGTGCAAACTGTGCAGTGTTACATACACTATGTTGTCTGTATTCAGTTAAATACGTTATGTCTTTAAAGCGTGCATGTAACATTTTACACTAGGTGAGAAAATACAAGCTTATAATTTGAAAACCCTGTATAAGAAGGAAAAGTGCCAAGGCGGAAATATATCTGAGGAACCGTCATGTTCCTTCATAGACAAATTTTACTGTACTATCATCTTCTAAACAAGAAGAAAGCTTTCCAAAACTTTTAGGTTATCTCCTTCTTTTAGATATTGTATATGAAGGGCATAGGGAAAGAATCAGGTAAGTCAATTTTGTCGAAATGGAGTATAAAGTATCATTAGATTCTGCATGGAAAGAACTATCATTTAGAAGTACGAATCAGTATAAAAAATAGTTTGGTCAAGGGTTTATTTACCTCCAAAACTTAGCATACTGATAAGGAAGTAGGCTTATGTACGTTAAAAATGATCCCACTACAGGCCTGAGGAGGCCCTCGGGGAAGTAGGTGGTCAAGGCTCCCACCTTTGTGGACAATCGGAACTGGATATCAGCCGAGTGGTCATCTCTGCACGACATCCGCTTTTACCCACAGAACAAGTACCTGGTACTCATTTCCTTTAGAGGCTGAGTCGACCCACGTACCACTATACTATTTAGGGCAGTTGAAATAATTCTGACCCAAAGTATGGAAGTTTTACACTAAGTTTCAGGACAAAAAAAGTTATTTGCCTGTTTTTTTTTTTTTGCCTGTAGTCTTTATACAATAATCTTGTGTTTTATCTAACCATGTAGACTAATAATGTGGCAATCTGAGAAAAGAAGTAGAGGTGAGTGTGTGTGTGTGTGTGTGTGTGTATACACACCCACGCATAGGCTATTCATTGATGGAGTTTTGTTGAAGAGGTAATCTTCATGATATGCAGAGGAAGTTAAAACCGATTGAAGGGCATGCCACATATGGGGAATGAAAGAGGGTCATGGAATGTTAAGATTGAGTAGGAGAATAATATTAACCATGATTTATAGGAGGTTAATTACATAGGGAATGATTTAATTGAAAAACATTCTTCATGGTAAGGATATATGGAGAGCTTATGCGCACGACTATGAATCTCCGGCTCAATAGTGCCAATTATTTAGTTATTTTTCCCAGCAAAATTTATTTAGTTAGAACGCACTCTCTAGATCGGAATTAGCCTCGAGGCTGCCACAAGTATCTATCAATATGCCTCTATACTTTAAAGTTTAAGTTTGAAAAAAAAAGTGGAAACCTACTTGTTTGTATGTATATGCGATATGAATATAACTAGCTAATACCCGGCTGTGCGCTGCTACGGGTAAATGAATGAAATGTGTATGTTTAGCTGAATAAGTAAAAAAGGGGGAGGCGGAATTTACCGTAATTATTTTTAGAAATCACGTGATGATTACGTTGCGTTGCCCGGGAATCTACTTATCTCGACCTGCTTGGCATCAATGAGCTGAAAGACAAAAATGGTTATTGTGAGTTATCCGTAAATTGTGTCGCGGACTTATCCTGAAATAATCAATTCTGTGTACATCAATTTGATGTATTTGTTATGTTTTAGGCAGCGTACGCCATTTAAGCGACCAAGAAGCTACTTTTTTAGTGCACAGATGTCCCATTACAGGAAATATGAAATGACCGTTGAAAAGGAAATTATTCAAATTACAACAATAAAACAAAACAAATCACTTACAAAAACACTAAGCAAGTCACTTTATTGCTTCAAACTGTTCGCCGTTTACATCCAAGCATAATTGGCAACGCTTTGGAAGTCATTCATTGCGTTATGATACATGTTTAGAGGAACAGCTCTAATTTCTCCCTCAATCACTAATTTCAGCATGTCGACGTCTTGAGGTTTCCGGGCATAAACCTTCTCTTTCAAATAACCCCACAACCAATAGTCATATGCTGTGAGGTCAGGGGAACGGGCTGGCCATTCAATGGAACCTCTTCTCCACCCACCTGTTTTGCAAATGATCATCCAAAATTTCCCTCACCGCAATTGCATAGTGTAATTTAAAGGATTCCCTTTCCAATGATAACATCATATTTCCTTTAATAATAATATTTTCGTCACAAAATGCGATAAAACGTATAGCCATATTTCTGAATCACCCTGTACATACTATAGCCTAATGTGTTATACACGTTAATTGTTGCAGAAAAATACTCCAAATGATGGTGAAAACCCCATTCAAATCGGTGAAGTTTTTGAGTCCATAAAGGACAGACAGACAGACAAACACGCTCATTTTATAAATAAAGATGATCCATAGACAAATTTGCACTGTCGACTAGACATACTGAATACTAACAAAACTACTTATATGAATAGAGGTGTGAAATGGCGAACACTTAAGACACATTATCGGTTTCCGTGTTCGGGTCATCTACTTTCCAGTCTGTTGCACCACAACAAAAACAACCGGCCATTGTCGCTACACATACCAGTACTTTCACCTAACTGGACCTAGATCCATTCCCGACTGGGAACTTTTACTGCTTCATGTTTTCTTAGGCTAAGCTTTACTGAGCAAATGTTTAAGTCATGCTTACTGTTATATTAAAATCAAGAACCTTAAATCGAGATATTTGATATGAAAGAACAATATATTATAAAATATCATAAATTAGTTCTATTTGAAGTAATAGTAATAAATTTACGACACTAAAAAGAAGGCAACTGGCACCGCGTTACAAATTTGGATGTTTAAGTGCTTAGAAGGTTTCTTATTCAGACTTCAAATTATTTTAAATGCTGAAGATCTATAACACGGGATCTATAGCCCTAATTTCCTTCCGACGAAGCTATATTCAGTATACTTAAGCCTTGAAAACCCATCGACCCGCCGGAATTGAACCCGCAGGTCCAGGAGTGGTGTAGTAATCACTGGATTGCCAGGAAAGACGATCTACTTGGAAATTACTTTAGAGAAGCAGATATGCAAGTTGAATGATAACGATAAAACTATGATAGCCTATACTAATGAAGGTCATACTAACAGGTGTCTGAGGACAATCAATTTTCTCATACGTGTGAAGTGACACATTGTGAGTAATATTAGTGTTTAAGTAAGTTTACTGATATAATCGTCGCCTGAAACATAAAATTACATAACCCATATTTTTTTAAAATTTAAACAAAAAATAGTTTGTTGCATCTCTTCATCTGTAAACTTATGCTATATTATGATTAGAGACCGGATTACATGTATTTGCATGTTGCATATGCATTTGCATATTTAGACCCTTTTCACCTGTTATTGCATATTTAACTAAAAACTAGTGATAACGCTTATTTTCGCTTACAACATTTTAAAAATATATTGTTGTTTTACAATGAACATTTCGAGGCCATCAGAAATGCAGCAAAAGATGTAGGCCTATTACCGAGCAAACTTAAAGAGAGGTTTGAAAACATTTTAAACGATAACCCAGGCTTTGAACCTTTGTATCACATTAATAGTTTTATAAATGGAATGGGCGAGCTTTTCCCAGAAATAAGTTCCAAAATAGCACCCAAATTCAAATACTACCCAGTTACTTCATTTGACATAGAACGGTCCTTTTCTGCTTATAAACATATTTTGAACAATCGAACACACAATCTTACTACCGAACATTTGGAACAGTACCTGATCGTTTCTGTTTACAATACGGGGTGAATCATAAATATGGCTATACGTTTGATCGCGTTGTGTGATGAAAATATTACCATTACAGGAAATATGACATTGCCGTTGGAAAGGCAATTATTCAAATTACAACAATGGAATAAAACAAAACAGTGTAGATCTTACGTCATTAGTCAAACTGGCGTTGAATATGCAACAGCAAATACAATTGCTGCATGGGCAATAACGTATGCTAATGATCGTGAGGCCGCAAGACGTGAGTTTAACGTAGCATTGCAGCCGTCGATTGTGGGGAAGTGGAGAAAACGACTGCTGGAAATGAAAAGGATGCAAAAAATCAAACCTCCTGGAAGGCCTCGCATTAGCACGGATGCAGAAACAACGAAGAGAATTGTGGAGGCGTTCGACGCTAGCCCAGAAAAATCAACCCGCCAAGGTGCACGTGAGCAGTGATTTGTTTTGTTCTATTGGTCCCTTTCCAATGATAACATCATATTTCCTTTAATAATAATAATAATAATATTTTCGTCACAAAATGCGATCAAATGTATAGTCATATTTCTGAATCACTCTGTAGTAGCAAAATGTAGAATATTTTAATTTGTGAACAATAATTTTGCCTGATACTGATTGATAATTTATCATTGATAAATAATAATATTAATAAATGTATAATAAGAATACTAATTATTGTGTAAATTTGAAAATAAAATATCTAATAAAGTAATAATTGTTGTTTTTATTATTATTTGGTATTGCATATATTAACTTTTTCATGCATATTTTAAACATTTTTCATGCATATTTGCATGCCTTATTTCGAGTTTGTTACGTTGCATATAATCCGGTCTCTAATTATCATATTTAATATCAGCTTTAGATAGCGGTTGTCACTCCGAAAGTTCCTTTGTATGCTCATCTAATCCATGTCTGAAATTAAAAATAAAAACTGGTCTTATCCTTAACAATATACTTCGAAATTTTTACGTTTGCTTTTAAAATTCCGTCTTATCCAAATATTGCAACATATACTATTTCCAATATCTGTGTTTTATTTATTTGCAACATGCTCCATTATACTGAAACTCTAGATCGGAAATATCAACGATTTTGTGTTAGCAACTAGTATCTATTTTCTGTTGTTCCACAATTTCTTTCATAAGTTGAAAAGTACATTCCGGAAATTATTTTCTTTCACCTTTCCCTTGTGCCGTTCTGCTTCGGATATTATTTTGAAATAAATCTTTGAATACTTCAATTTAACGTTTAGGACTAATTTTGGATTTTAAACTGAAAGACGTCCACAGATTTGTTTGTTTTTTTTTTTTTTTTTTGCGTTCTCCCCATAATGATTAATATGGATAAGGAATGTATCGGAACTAGATTCCTCAAATGCTAATTAGATTTGGAGTTTTCAGATAATAGGACTCAAGGAAACATTCCCTAATAACAAAACTTCATAATTTGCTTTTTTTTTTTTTGTTTTGTTAACTGGCATTCTTAGATTGATGGACAAGATACGCTGGTTGCTTAGTATGATTTGGGAAAAAGAAGCTCTCCCAGATGAATGGAAGGAATCAATTATCGTAGCAATTTATAAGAAAGGAGATAAAACTGATTGCAACAACTACAGGGGCATCTCATTACTTTCAACTTCATGCAAAATTCTAACAAATATATTAGTCAGCAGACTTACTCCCTATATTGATGACATTCTAGGAGATCATCAATGTGGATTTAGAAGAAACAAGTCTACAACGGATCAGATTTTTGGTATAAGACAGATTTTAGAAAAGAAATGGGAATATAATGGTACTGTACATCAACTATACGTAGACTTCAAAAAAGCATATGATTCAATTAAGAGGGAGAAGTTATATAGTATCCTGCTGGAGTTCGGAATTCCTAAAACGTTAGTTAGACTTATACGAATGTGTCTAAATGGCACAAAGAGTAGGGTGCGTGTAGGCAAACAGTTTTCGGACACTTTTGAAATCCAGAATGGGTTCAAGCAAGGAGATGCACTATCTCCTCTACTATTTAATTTTGTACTAGAGCATGTCATCAGATCTTTAGAGAATGAGGAAGGCTTACAACTCAATGGTATTGATAAGCTGTTAGTTTATGCTGATGATGTAGTTATATTGGCCGATAGCGAGGAGATACTAAAGGACAACACGCACACACTATTAACACTAAGAAATTAGGACTGGAAGTAAATATCAATAAAACTAAATATATGATCACACGTAGAAATAAATTATATAATGGATATGGACAGCTAATGACAAATGAGGGAAATTTTGAGGAAGTGGCTGAATTCAAATACCTAGGAACAATAATCACAAACAGGAATGAGATATACAAAGAAATTAAACATAGGCTTAATTCTGAAAATGCGTGCTATTATGCATTGCAGAGACTCTTGATGTCCCATCTCCTTTCAAAAAATGTTAAACTGAAAAATATATAAAACTATTATTCTACCAGTCATATTATATGGGTGCGAAACATGGACTCTTACTTTAAGGGAGGAAAGAAGATTACAAGTATTTGAGAATAAAGCACTTAGGAAAATTTTTGGGCCAAAGAGAGATGAACAGACAGGCGAATGGAGAAGACTACATAACAATGAACTACATGCTCTTTATAGGAAGCCAGATATAATAAGAACAATTAAGTCTCGTAGACTGCGATGGGCAGGACATGTTGCACGTATGGGGAATGAAAGACTTGCATGGAAGCTTCTTGTAGGAAAGCCAGAAGGAAAATGCCCAATTGGTAGACCAAGAATGAGGTGGGAGAATAGCATTAACTATGATTTGAGGGAAGTAGATTATACAGGGAATGATTGGAAAGCATTAGCTCAGGACAGGGATGTATGGAGAGCTTATGTCCGCGCGGCCATGTACCTACGGGTTCGATAGTGCCAGTGAGTAAGTAAGTAAGTAAGTAAGGCATTCTTAGATGGTAACAAAAGGAAAATGAAAGCGGTCTAATCAAGACTGATCATTAAATATATATTTTCAACATATCCTAACTCATCCTCAGAAATTCGATGGACCTTCTCAAAAAAAGTCTCCTTTGGATGTTCCACTTTTCTGCCAGTCTGCAAAGACATACTGGAAACAATTTTTGATAGGTCTTTCAAAATCCCCTCCGAAGCCTACACTACTGCTTCCGAATATAGAAAACGCCTTCTGCGAAGATGCTTCTTCAGGTTAGGGAATAGAAAAAATCACACGGAGCCAAATCCGGACTGCAGGGAGGACGAGGGAAGCACTTCACTTTGATTTGTTGCAAGATATACAGCTTAAACATTTGCAATACGCGGGCTCGCATTATTGTTGTGCAGCATCCAGCTTGTTTTCTGTCATCAACCTGTGGATGACACCCGTTAGATTGTCAAGATTTCAGAAAGTGATCTTAAGGTTATTCGTTTATACTCTCTCGCTATGATAGCAGCGGAGTTGATATTTTGTTCTGTAAGAGCAGTACAAAATTACACCATCTTCAAGCCGTGCTGTAGGAAGAACAAACTATCCTTAGGTCTCCTGCAACATTGCACAGGCCGCAGCTGTTGTTAAGACCAAAGCAGAATTTCAAAGTTCCATATCGTTCACCAGCATTATAGCTAGGCGGCACTGAAATGCCTCTACTTACATATCGTTCACAGAAAAGAACCGGGAGGGTGACCTTTAAACTTGTACCACGTGTACATGACGTGTTAACCTAACAAATATCGTAAATCAAAATGTTTATGTATTATCTATTACTGCAAAAATGATCATTCTCTATAGAACCGCCCACGTAATATAACCTGATCTATATAAACTTGGATATTTTACCCTTTAATATTATAGGACAAAAGATCCAAAGAGTGGATTTCTCAATCGAAGTCTAAACCACGACCACGGTTTTTCTGATTTTTTGTTGTTTCCATAACAACCATAAAAACTGAAAATCTACGGCTGTTAAATACAAAAACAAATATCTGAATCATTTCTTTGGTTTCATAACAATTCCTGTGAATTTTCAGACATTTTTATAGGTGTTACGGAAACAATAAAAAATTGGAAAACCGGGATCGTAGTTTAGACTTCGGTTGAGAAATCCACCCAAAGAGTTACTATTACTGGCTAGCAGACGACAATACAGAGAATCATGTGATTGCTTGACGCAGTCCGTCAATCTCCGTTTCATTTTTCGTTATGGGTTTCGCTACTTCTCAGTTAAGGGGGCTCATACACCATAATAGGTCAACATTTTCAATTTTTTGTTTTTGGTCTCATTTGAAAGAGCATACTTTAAAGTACACATTTCTGAAATGTTGTGATGATATCTTCTGTTTTTGTCGAGATATATACTGTTAAATGCTAATGTGCGCTTCACATTTTCAATCGTTCCCAAGAGCTGCATAATGTAAAATAAATAGAGTGCATAGGAGACGGTGATACGTCCACTTTCAAAAACTGTGTATGACTCTATGCGCTTCACATTTTCAATCGTTCCCAAGAGCTGCATAATGTAAAATAAATAGAGTGCATAGGAGACGGTGATACGTCCACTTTCAAAAACTGTGTATGACTCTATGCGCTTCACATTTTCAATCGTTCCCAAGAGCTGCATAATGTAAAATAAATAGAGTGCATAGGAGACGGTGATACGTCCACTTTCAAAAACTGTGTATGACTCTATGCGCTTCACATTTTCAATCGTTCCCAAGAGCTGCATAATGTAAAATAAATAGAGTGCATAGGAGACGGTGATACGTCCACTTTCAAAAACTGTGTATGACTCTATGCGCTTCACATTTTCAATCGTTCCCAAGAGCTGCATAATGTAAAATAAATAGAGTGCATAGGAGACGGTGATACGTCCACTTTCAAAAACTGTGTATGACTCTATGCGCTTCACATTTTCAATCGTTCCCAAGAGCTGCATAATGTAAAATAAATAGAGTGCATAGGAGACGGTGATACGTCCACTTTCAAAAACTGTGTATGACTCTATGCGCTTCACATTTTCAATCGTTCCCAAGAGCTGCATAATGTAAAATAATAGAGTGCATAGGAGACGGTGATACGTCCACTTTCAAAAACTGTGTATGACTCTATGCGCTTCACATTTTCAATCGTTCCCAAGAGCTGCATAATGTAAAATAAATAGAGTGCATAGGAGACGGTGATACGTCCACTTTCAAAAACTGTGTATGACTCTATGCGCTTCACATTTTCAATCGTTCCCAAGAGCTGCATAATGTAAAATAAATAGAGTGCATAGGAGACGGTGATACGTCCACTTTCAAAAACTGTGTATGACTCTATGCGCTTCACATTTTCAATCGTTCCCAAAGAGCTGCATAATGTAAAATAAATAGAGTGCATAGGAGACGGTGATACGTCCACTTTCAAAAACTGTGTATGACTCTATGCGCTTCACATTTTCAATCGTTCCCAAGAGCTGCATAATGTAAAATAAATAGAGTGCATAGGAGACGGTGATACGTCCACTTTCAAAAACTGTGTAGACTCTATGCGCTTCACATTTTCAATCGTTCCCAAGAGCTGCATAATGTAAAATAAATAGAGTGCATAGGAGACGGTGATACGTCCACTTTCAAAAACTGTGTATGACTCTATGCGCTTCACATTTTCAATCGTTCCCAAGAGCTGCATAATGTAAAATAAATAGAGTGCATAGGAGACGGTGATACGTCCACTTTCAAAAACTGTGTATGACTCTATGCGCTTCACATTTTCAATCGTTCCCAAGAGCTGCATAATGTAAAATAAATAGAGTGCATAGGAGACGGTGATACGTCCACTTTCAAAAACTGTGTATGACTCTATGCGCTTCACATTTTCAATCGTTCCCAAGAGCTGCATAATGTAAAATAAATAGAGTGCATAGGAGACGGTGATACGTCCACTTTCAAAAACTGTGTATGACTCTATGCGCTTCACATTTTCAATCGTTCCCAAGAGCTGCATAATGTAAAATAAATAGAGTGCATAGGAGACGGTGATACGTCCACTTTCAAAAACTGTGTATGACTCTATGCGCTTCACATTTTCAATCGTTCCCAAGAGCTGCATAATGTAAAATAAATAGAGTGCATAGGAGACGGTGATACGTCCACTTTCAAAACTGTGTATGACTCTATGCGCTTCACATTTTCAATCGTTCCCAAGAGCTGCATAATGTAAAATAAATAGAGTGCATAGGAGACGGTGATACGTCCACTTTCAAAAACTGTGTATGACTCTATGCGCTTCACATTTTCAATCGTTCCCAAGAGCTGCATAATGTAAAATAAATAGAGTGCATAGGAGACGGTGATACGTCCACTTTCAAAAAATGTGTATGACTCTATGCGCTTCACATTTTCAATCGTTCCCAAGAGCTGCATAATGTAAAATAAATAGAGTGCATAGGAGACGGTGATACGTCCACTTTCAAAAACTGTGTATGACTCTATGCGCTTCACATTTTCAATCGTTCCCAAGAGCTGCATAATGTAAAATAAATAGAGTGCATAGGAGACGGTGATACGTCCACTTTCAAAAACTGTGTATGACTCTATGCGCTTCACATTTTCAATCGTTCCCAAGAGCTGCATAATGTAAAATAAATAGAGTGCATAGGAGACGGTGATACGTCCACTTTCAAAAACTGTGTATGACTCTATGCGCTTCACATTTTCAATCGTTCCCAAGAGCTGCATAATGTAAAATAAATAGAGTGCATAGGAGACGGTGATACGTCCACTTTCAAAAACTGTGTATGACTCTATGCGCTTCACATTTTCAATCGTTCCCAAGAGCTGCATAATGTAAAATAAATAGAGTGCATAGGAGACGGTGATACGTCCACTTTCAAAAACTGTGTATGACTCTATGCGCTTCACATTTTCAATCGTTCCCAAGAGCTGCATAATGTAAAATAAATAGAGTGCATAGGAGACGGTGATACGTCCACTTTCAAAAACTGTGTATGACTCTATGCGCTTCACATTTTCAATCGTTCCCAAGAGCTGCATAATGTAAAATAAATAGAGTGCATAGGAGACGGTGATACGTCCACTTTCAAAAACTGTGTATGACTCTATGCGCTTCACATTTTCAATCGTTCCCAAGAGCTGCATAATGTAAAATAAATAGAGTGCATAGGAGACGGTGATACGTCCACTTTCAAAAACTGTGTATGACTCTATGCGCTTCACATTTTCAATCGTTCCCAAGAGCTGCATAATGTAAAATAAATAGAGTGCATAGGAGACGGTGATACGTCCACTTTCAAAAACTGTGTATGACTCTATGCGCTTCACATTTTCAATCGTTCCCAAGAGCTGCATAATGTAAAATAAATAGAGTGCATAGGAGACGGTGATACGTCCACTTTCAAAAACTGTGTATGACTCTATGCGCTTCACATTTTCAATCGTTCCCAAGAGCTGCATAATGTAAAATAAATAGAGTGCATAGGAGACGGTGATACGTCCACTTTCAAAAACTGTGTATGACTCTATGCGCTTCACATTTTCAATCGTTCCCAAGAGCTGCATAATGTAAAATAAATAGAGTGCATAGGAGACGGTGATACGTCCACTTTCAAAAACTGTGTATGACTCTATGCGCTTCACATTTTCAATCGTTCCCAAGAGCTGCATAATGTAAAATAAATAGAGTGCATAGGAGACGGTGATACGTCCACTTTCAAAAACTGTGTATGACTCTATGCGCTTCACATTTTCAATCGTTCCCAAGAGCTGCATAATGTAAAATAAATAGAGTGCATAGGAGACGGTGATACGTCCACTTTCAAAAACTGTGTATGACTCTATGCGCTTCACATTTTCAATCGTTCCCAAGAGCTGCATAATGTAAAATAAATAGAGTGCATAGGAGACGGTGATACGTCCACTTTCAAAAACTGTGTATGACTCTATGCGCTTCACATTTTCAATCGTTCCCAAGAGCTGCATAATGTAAAATAAATAGAGTGCATAGGAGACGGTGATACGTCCACTTTCAAAAACTGTGTATGACTCTATGCCATATGGATCTGACATCACAATAAAAAGAAAATTTAATGTGTGGGTCATGTACATAAAACAATGGGGTACAGACTTAGGCAGCTGAAGAAGAATTTAACTGGAACTAAATTAGAAGATGGGAAAGGCATTGGTGGTGCTGGTCGACTAACTGATGCCAGTATAGATAAAATACAAAGATATTATGGCAATGTCATTAGGGAAAATAAAGAGAATCTTGACAGTATGAGGGAGGCAATATGGGCTATCTGGTACCATGAAGCTTCAACAGACTGCAATCCCCAGCACTATATGTGTCCACTGGGTGTGGATATCGACAATCCCAGGCAGAGGGTAGAGAAGCAGCATATAAACATCCACACCCAATACCAATGGCTGTTATGAATGCCATAAGACCTACCTTCAAAGACCTTTCAAAAACAGAACTTCTAAGAAGGTGCTTGAAGGGCCGCACTCAAAATTCAAACGAGTCCTATAATAATAAAGTGTGGACAATTTGCCCTAAAACAAGTAATGCTGGGAAAACAGCTGATGCTGCAGCAACATTCAATGATGGGGATACAAGCAGATTAACAGTTATAGAAGAGTTTGGAGTGAATGTAGGAAAATATGCCAAGGCTGCTTTTAGGCATTGAGATGTCCTGTGTATAAAATCTGCTGCTAAACGCCTACGAGAATCCTCGAAGGAGTCCAGGAGAACTAGAAGACGACTGAGACTTGAGGAACATGGCAGTAGAAGTGAAAAGGAGAGCACAACATATGCTGCAGGAGCTATCTAGTACAGACTGTAAGTAGAAACATGTGTAAACTTTAACATCGTTTTCCCGAAAGTTAAAATTTTAAGAACATAAAACGCAATAACTCAAAAACCAATGGTTCAATTTGCATGCAATTTTGCACACACACACTCATCCACTTAGTCTGTATCTGGCATACTAAAATCATTGCAATCTTTTGAATATTAAGTTTATGTAATGGGGAATATACGTATAGTGTAAAACTTATTTTAAAAAATTATTTAAAAAAAGTTTTTTTGCTCTAAACCAATCTATCTGGGCACTTCTTAATAGTTCACAAGCTTTATTAGGGTGTTACATTTATTTTAAAAAATTGTTTATACTAGTCAGGTTATTAGTTTTTAAGTAATAATGTATGATATGATATAAGAAACTGAAATTATGCACATTTTATTTTCCTGCAATTACAAAAAATTTGCTTCAATAATAACAATTTTAATATCAAATGAAAGCTAATAGTGTATACTACCTGCGGGCAAATTTTCATAATTGTATGTTTTATAATTTTTTATTTATTGTAAAGTAATGATGTGTGTGCATATGTACCTCGTGCTAGGTGTATGAGCCCCCTTAAGTAACTCTCATATGAGGCACTTATAATAGCAAGGGCGTATGTGCAAAAGATTAGTTCTGAGAAAAACGTGTTTAAAGTTTCATAAACATATTTTCTGTATATCGCGTGACGTATCATATCTGTCAATGTGAAGAAGTTATATATTGTGTTCTGAAGTGGTTTACAATTTGGATGAAAGAAGAAGGTTCAAAGTTTATATTTCAATAATTTTAAAAAATGTGATTTTTGCTGATACGCCCTTGCTATTCTAAACGACTCATATCAAGCAGCTACTATGTTGTCTTCTTGAGATGGCTAAGTAGACACCGTTCCAGACTCTATATAAGTTACAGAAAAATGATCGTGTTAAAGTCAAGAATCCATTTTGGCCTCTGAGATTCCAGCAGAAAAACACTGTTACTAATCAAATGATTTCATGGTTTACCCTTACTTTCTTTAAAATAATTTTAATGCCCAATGTAAAATATTTAGTTCTGAAGTTTTGGAACTAAGATAATATTATAGTAGACAGTGTAATGGGAAGATTCTCCGACAGATTTACCCGGAAGAAAGTTCTAACATATTGCTCGTATTTTAAAGAAACTCTGTAAACCCTGACTAGTCTGGATATGAAGCGAAGAAAATCCTCCACTAAACGGGATCAAGTACAGAAAACTTACAATACGTGTAAAGTTTTAGTTATAGTTGGCGTATTCAAGACATCAATATGGCATCTGGCAGGCTAAATAATTAAGTTTGTCATTATAAAATTATATAAAATATTTTTATAATATATATATATATATATATATTTAACAAATAAATTACAGCCATCACTTTTAACATTCACATTACAGCACCGTTGAGGTAACTGCAGACATAAACCCGTTGTACAACCTGTACAACATCAATACCAGTTAAAATGCTGAAGATGAAACACTGATTTTGAAAGGTCTCCATATTGGAACTAATTAATAATTTAGTTGAGGAGACTGACTTACCAGGTACCAATTTTATATTTAATAAATTACAGCCCTACAAGTGAAAAAAAAAATTGAAGTACCCAAAATATCCCATATTGGTTCAAAGGGTCATTCAGTTATTTAAAGAAAATTCAAAAATATATCAGAAACATAACCAAATGAAGTCTATGAATTGAGCAATCATGTTATCAGTTTTCACATATTTCGAGCTATACTAATTACATTAATGTTCATTATTAAATGTTGAGAAAATATTATATTCGAGGAAAAGGAGCAAGATGACTGCCAAACTTTTGATGGGAAGACTATAATCCATAATGTCAGATAAAAGAAAACTCCATAGCGCGACAACCCTAGAAGGCCTACAATCCAGTTGCTGGCCTCAAATCCACATGTGCTAAACGCAGAGTGGAGATATGAGGGCAGCATGTCGGGTAAACCAGCCGTTATAGAAGGTATTCTCAACTGGAGTAGCTACTCATTGCAGCTACCTAAATTCCTAATGATGCTGGGTGGGCACCGGTCCCATAATCAACGAAATTCCATGAAAAAATGTCTTCCCCATGGGGACTCGAACCAGTGCTAGTCCCTTAGCTCTGCACCACGGCATTATGTCTTAAACCTCTCGGGTATGGTGTGGAATATGATGTTAACACATCTAAATTAAAATAACAGGAAGTTAAATGGGAAAAAAATATATGTGAGGGAGAGCAGAGAGAGAGAGAATAGTGACAAACTTCAGAAGAAGATGTAAATTGATAACGATTCTGATTGTGGTAGTGATATTATGACAATGATGATAAATATAGACAAAAACAGAGCAGGGAAGAGGTCAGGTAAAAAAAAACAAAGAGAGATAACATTCCGACGATTGTTTGTTCTCTTCCTTTATTTTTAAGTTAAGAGCTAATTTAAGAACTTAAGCGGGTCATCAATAAGATACCCTATAGCAGATACCTTTTTTTTAAATCGAGATAACTAAAATTAAAAAAAAACAGAAGTTGTAAGATAATGCATAAGTACAAATTACTGGTTTATTAATGTTTTCAAAATATTATGTTAAAATAGTTCCATTATTTTAATGTTTTAAGATAATTTATGGAGAATAGGCTATATCTACAGCCCCTACCCCTAGAGGAGTCGTTAAATTGTATCTGGGACGTCATAGTGGATATTAGCAATTTATTATCATTATTATTATTAAGGCGATAGTTTATATGAAAGTGCAGTAATGAAATTTAAACTGAATAAGAGAAACCCGTGGCAAGTTCTGAAATAAATCAAGGACTTCCACAAGAATGTGATCTCTCGCCATTATTATTTATTTAGACACCATAAATCAGGAATGCAATCCTACCCCAGGAATAAAAATGATTAGTAACACAGTAGCACGTGTAAACATTTTTTTTTGCAAAATGACTGCTGGCGAAAAGTGAAGATGATTTACAAAACTTCAAGGTGTTTTAATAAAATATAATAAGAAAATCTCTGAAAAAAAACCTAGCCATTGACGTTAATTGGAAAAGGTATTCTAAGGGTAAACATTGTCATAACAATAGAATAATTAAACAGAATGCATATATAGGATGTCATACCCCTCAGTTTAATCACCAAAAAGTGTTGATTGAAATTTAATAAAGTATAATAAACTAAATGGCATTTTTGAAACGAAATTTCGGCAAACATCTGGGTATATAAATTTAAATAAAATTCTACTACTTAGTCTCAAAGCAGGCTCTTTAGTATGGGGTTAGGAGTGGACCCTGCGTCGCATGATGAAGCAAGAATAAATAATTCTCAAATGAGATTCCAGCGATCTTTAAGTGGAGTACCATTAAGAGACAAACTAAGATCTAAGAAATAAATGGGAGGTGGAAGAGTATGTAGTAAGGGACATATACATGTATCAGATTAAATGGGAATGATATGTTTTGAGAATGCCAGAAGACTGGTTTTCCTTTGAAAGCACTTGCAGTCATTTGATGTGAGAGTTCTGGCACCGGCCTTCTCAGGCCCTAATCCAATCGTTGATGTGCTTGTAGTGTAGGTTCGTTGCAATTTGGATGTTCGCTAATGAGAGTACTCCTCTCATAGCTTGTTCTTGTTGAATATGTCATTTTTTATATCTTCATTTATTTGCTGGAGTTTTAGCTTAAGCTTGGCGGTCTTAAAATTCCTTCCTTGAAGTTTTCTTCTTTGTAGATCTATTTACTTGAAGACACTTGGGAGTTTACATAGGATAAAGTGGATTGGAGGATTTGAGGGTTCTGTAGGATGGTAGTCAGGAGCATAAGGATTGATTGGAGTAAATTCTCCGGTTTAGGATCTTTGGTCAATAATGGAGGAAAGTTATCTTCAGTATTTTCTGGTTTTCTAGTTGCAATTTCTGTTTTTCTTGGTGTTGTAGATTGTTTTGTTTCTCGTCGTGTTTGCTGTCTCGTTTTCAGGTACTTCTGGAAGATGAGGCATTTCCGATGACTTGCTGCATGTTCTTCATTGCAGTTTGTGCACCTAGTTGTTTTCTGAGTACACTCAGATAACCTATGATCGCCAAAACACCTTACACATTTTGTAGCTCTAAAGCAGAACTCCGCTATGTGTCCGAAGCCCTGACAATTGAAGCACTGAGTGCCGCCAGTTGGTTTCCTGTATGGTTCCAGTTTGATACGAATGTTGAACACCTCTTTAAGATCATTTTCTATTCTTGCTTTAAGATCTTCTGTTTTTGCGAAAAGTTAGAATATAAATTGGTAGTTCAATCTTCTTCTTTTCGCCATTTATTGTAACTTGTTTTTCGATGCTCCTTACTTATTTTATTGGCAGCTTCTTATGTTCAATTTCTTCACATATTTCAGAGATTTTGATGGACATTGGAAGTCCTTTCATAACTATTTTGAAGATAGGAGGTCTGCCGTAGACATGAGTATAGAATTGAGTCTACGTTTTTTTGAGTTCCTTGTAGGCACGCCTATAAGCAGTTTTTGTTGAAGTTCTGATGGTAAGTATCCCTTGATTGTATTTCATTGATACGTCTTCTTTATTTCCGGCAGTGATGCTTTCCAGTTTCAGTGGAGTTATATCTTTAGTATAGACCTCTATGGGAGGTGGTGTTACTTCCTTGTCTGCGTCTAGTTGGTCAAACATGTTTCTTGTTTCAATTGGTGCGGATTTTTTACTATTGTAGTTTTTCCTGGCAGTGCGACGTGCCGGCGGGTGAAAGAATCCTTCTTCATCCATGTCTTGCTTTTCAGCGGAGTTCTTCAAGTCAGCTTCTCGGTCCAAGAGTAAAGCACAAAATTGCTAACCAAGGGGAACTCTACAATAGATGAACTGGCCAATTCGCATAGTCACAGAACAGGCGATTTTCCTACACCTACACCTACAGAGTGCAGAATTATTATTTTTAGTGATTTGTAACTTAAATTACTTTTAAGCAGATAAGTGAACGGAGTGGATGCCAACAATTCTATTCTAAAAAAAAAAAAAAGTCATATGTGGGTAATTCCATGCGGGGGGGGGGAATCACATCTATAAAAATTTGCTATTTTTTGTAGTGAAACGTAATGATGTACCGAATATCTGAACTGAATTTCAGACCACAGTTTCATATACCGTATTTTACGGACTATAAGATGCACTTTAGTCTTCGAAAAATTGACTCCAAAATTCAGGTGCGTCTTATACACGAAATTAATATAAAAATGACCAGTGTTTGGTTTAAAATTCCCGCCAGTCTTAAAAATGGCCATACATTCGATGCCTCGGGAATTATCTCTATCTGGCAACATTGGATTCAACTGGCAGCTGTAGCCTACCGATGCGAACATGAGTTGCGGGGATTCACAAGCTTTCTAACATTATCCAGTATCTCCCTCTCGCCCCGCCATCTAAAACCCAGAACATAGATCAAAAGTAATCCCTGCCCAGAACACTGTCTAGTCTATGATGCGTCATTGCAGTCTACGATGCCAATGAACTTGACCAAATGGATAATGGATGAAATCCAACGTGAATTCACGCCGAAGGGAGCTTTAAAACGACATACAATCAAACAAGTGTGTCATAAAAAAGTCATGGTCTAGAGCAGGCATGTCAAAGTTCAGAGCTCCAAGTTCCGTGCGGAGTACGGTACTAACTCTGGAGCATGCATTCTAGTATCTACTTCTCCGGCAGAACCTGTACGAAAGACTAAAGACTATCATTGTTATGAACGCTTATAACAGGAGGAATCGAAATATAAAACAACGCACAAACAGGAGCAAAGCGTTTATTAATGAATAGTATTAACTGGTTTACAGTATTATATAATACATCAAACAATTTTAATCTGCAATATTTAATATTTGGCTGAAGAAAAAAAGCATTAAAAACCAACAGGCCTCTACCTACAAAAAAAATATAAGAATACGTTTAAAATGTTCATGTATTTCTATACCATTTTAACAAGCATTATTTAATATTCCTTGGTACAAGAAAAAAAAATAGTGTGTATATTTTATATTTTTTTATATAAAACATTCCTCATTAGAAAATTTCCACAAGGACAAAGTGATACAAACAATTAATTTTCGAAGTTGATAAAATACATTAAAAAATTCAAATTGTAATTGAAATATATTCTATAAGGTAGAAATTTTGTAAACATGGTTTCTTAAAATTGAAATTGATCCTCCATTAAGCAATTTTAGAAAGATACACTCTATCCAAATCTAAAATTTAAAAAATTAGCTAAGAATCCTGATATAGTACCCCTTGCCCCGATCATCAATCCTGTGACGGTTATACTATCTAATTGGTAGTTACATTTGTAATGGTCAACTGTTGGCTCATATATGACATTCTTTTCAGAGTCAACTTCCTCAAGTTGGCTACTATGAGTCTCAAAACGGATTGTGGGATCTAATATCATACAAATTTTAGAAGATGATCTAAATGCAATAATATTTATTCGTCTATTACTCCCATTTACTAATTTAATATTAAAGAATATAAAATTAGTACTTGATAAACCAATCGGCCTCATCTAAAATAAAGTTCTGTTTGAAAACTTAGTCAAATAGTTAAAAATATGATGGCCTTTCAAAACAATGTTTCATCTTCTGCATTTCAACTGGTATTATCGCCTCACTATGATGGTTGTCCGTTTACATAAAAGCGGGTGGCTTGACAATGATTAACATGCGGAATTATTATAGAAGCTGTAGTCAGCATCTTTGTATTTAATTATATATAACACCTGCGGGGAAACAAAGTGAGCTGCTGGAGAACCATAATAGTGAGACTGCAATACTAATGTTGTTGTATAAGTTGTACAACGGGTTCAGGTCTGCGGGCGTGTTCTTGTTGAGCAAGTCTTTATTCTCGGCTTCTTTTAAAATGTCTATGTCTTATAGGATGCTAATCTTGTTGTTATTCTTTCTGTGTAATTTTGACATAGCATTATCGATTTTGTCAAACTGATGATCCGTTTCTAAAATATGATTGGCAAAACTTGATTTTTTTTCTTTATTAATATTGTTTTATGTTAATATAAACAATAATTTTAAAAAATACACAAAACACCTGTGCCTGTCTTGGATACGAGGGCACCAGGAAACTGTGGGAAATGAACGTGCTGATCAATTAGCTAAATCTGCAGCATCTTCTGAGCTTCATTATTCATTTTCAAAGTGTCCAGTGTACTACGTTAAAAATAAACTGTTGCACTATATCATCACTCATTGTAACGAACATTGGATAATGAGTGCAAATGGTGCTTTGACTAAAGTACATTTCTTTCCTACAGTACACCATAGGCTAAATATAAAACATTTAATTCCAAATTTAATTTTAACACAATTTATGACTGGCCATGAAAAATTTGTAAGTTATATTTTAGATTATATTAAAACTCAGCAATTAAGATGGTACAGACATGTCCAGCGAATGGAAGAGGATCGACTACCAAAATCTGTTTTGGAATGGAAACCTGAGGGAAGACGAGGCAGAGAAAGACCTAAAACCTCCTGGAGTCAGGGAATATGTTTATACATGAAGGAGAAACATCTACAACCAGGAGATTGGATGGACCGACAAAATTGGCTATTAGGAATCGGACGGTCAAAGACATTAATCAACCGATTATCTATCTATCTATTTTAGGAGATTTAATATTAACCCAGACAGTGATTATAATTGTAAATTTCAAGAATCAATACGATCTGTAAAACATGTTTTATTTGATTGTCCTATATTCGAAAGACAACGATTCTAGTTAAACTTAATTTTAAATGATGATGAGGCTTCTGCCTCAATGTGTGAAGTGATTTTTAAGAACCAAAATTATTATACACATTTTATGAAATTCATAAAAGTATATAGTATTTTCTAAGACGCTTTATAGACGATTTATGTAATTCATAACACTCATTCAAAACCATAAGATAATATTTCTGTTTTAGAATGTATAGTATAATATTGTTAAAATAATACACTATAATATACTATTTTTTATAAGAACAGAGTTAAATATATATCCACTGAATGAAAAATCAGAGAATGTACAGAGAAATGGTTTACACATGTGGAAAGAATGAATGTAACAAGATTACCAAGAGCAGCATTCAACTACAAGCCAAGAGGTTCAAGGAATGTAGGAAGACCAGTGATAAGAAGGACACAACAACTGTGAGGCGGAACAGGCAGTTTTTGCCCAGCCCGCGAGGTGAAGAAGAGGAATATTTTTTTAATGTTCAGTATATCTTGTGTTAAAATTTCTTGTTGTTCTACCGATGTAAAACTTATCGCAATTTTGTATTTCCGTATTTATTTGTTACTCCAATTTTGTTTGATCGATGTTTTTGAGTTTGTTATTAGCTGAACGTAGCCATGCTCATCATCACGTTTGACGAGTGAAAATGAACCAAGCCACCAGGTAGCGTTATCTGTCCAGCGGAGCGCTCCTGGTGCATATCGGAGCGCACCGGTCTGACGGAGCTCGTGTTTTACATCGCTGGTCTAGAGTGAGAGAAGACATTATTGTTAAATCTTTCAAGAAGTGCGGCGTAAGTCTCGATGGCAGTGAAGACCATCTTATATATGTGAAGAAAACAATGATGAAGAAGAAGAAAGTTCAGATGATTTTCAGGAGGTTTTAAAGATCAGAACGGTTTTATAAACTAAGAATTTTTTTTAGTCTGCCTTTGCAATCTAATAATGAAAATGGTAAACATGTTTTTTTTAAATTGCTTAAAAAATTAAGGTGCATCTTATAGTCCGTAGCGTATCATAGTCCGTAAAATAAGGTAATTAAAGAGTAAATAGTCAATTTATCGTATTTTTAAGAGCCCTCTTGTTTGAAATAAATTTCTCAAAGAGTAACTACTCCCTCAACTTGATAAGATAGTCACATACAGATGATTTTATGTTCTATCGATTTTCTAAAGTGCATAAATGCAGTTAATATGTAATGGACCTTCATAACAACCACTTCTGTAAAATTAAAAAATAACAGATTATTCCGTGATGATTAGTTAATTGTTTGCACTTTTTATTAAATAGCTTGGGCGAAAGAAACTTGAAAAATAATTATTTTCCCTACACTCTCCTAAGTATACACTGCGCGCAATATCTCCCGCGCTTATTGAGTTCGCTGACTTCTGGAAACAAGATTTATTATTATTATTATTATTATTATTATTATTATTATTATTATTATTATTATTATTATTATTGTGGACTAGAGATTGCTATGCTCGACCCTGAATATCCGATTGAAGTCGATAGATTTTTAAGGGTGTAAACGTTCTGAGAATGACTTCCTCTAAAGGGAAATAACGCCATGAGTAGATTTACGACATGTAGAAGGATCTCAAGGGTGAAATAAATTCACGCATTCAAAATTCAGCAGCCATTTCAGAACCAAATTTGAATGTCTTTCCATATTTTCTTGTGACATCGTTCGAGTGGACTGAAGCACTTATCAATGAAATAAGACCAGTTAGGGCCACTCATACTAGATACAGCATAAATATAAGCACTAGAACAATAAACACTTAAATAGAAATACTTGGTCGGAAAATCAGAGAGAAAACGCCCAGTTAGTAGAACAAGAATGAGGTGAGAGAATAAGATTAACCATGATTTGAGGGAAATAGAATATACAGGAGATAATTGAAAAACATTAGTTCAGGATAGGAATGTACAGAGAGCTTATGTCTTCGCGGCCACAAACCAATGAGTTCGATAGTGCCTCTGAGTTAGTTATTAATTAAAAACATTAAGGGCCGGTTTCATTAACAGATATTAAAAGTGCAGTAACATCTTCCTTGTTAACAATATGCTAAAATTTTAACAACCATGTTTTATTTTCGTTTCGCCAACAATTTTATGCAAAATGTTACTTGCTAAATCAGGCGGATGCCACAAACGTAACAAATTCACATGGTGGTGGCACATTCATTTAGATTTCACCGCACTCTGATGTAAATGTTTCAAATTAAAAAAAGAGCAATGAGCGGATGAATGCAATGCCTCCACATTTTTTTTTAATGTTCCTAAAAACTGTGAACAATTTCCAAATTTTCAGATTTCTTTGACAAGTGATGGTTAATTTTCGATTCTACGCTTCTGTTCGCCTCTGCATGCTAAAGATAGATGTTGTTATTGAGGGGGAAAAAAACCTTCGACTTTCGAAATCATCAAAATCACAACTCCTAGAAAAACTTTACAATGAAAGTGAAGTTGTTTAGTTAATTATTGAAGCTAATTTAAGCCGAAGGCAATATAAGCATGTAAGAGCACAAACAAAAGAAAGTCATGCTAATATCTATCAGTCATTTAATCGTATCCTTAAAAGTAAAGAATGTTATTACTCTAGTAAGGATTTTTAGTGAATCTTTTGCAGAGGTGCAGTTACAGAATTTGTTGGATCATACAACCTGGCGTAGAGTTAGTTACAAGATCCAGTTCTTACATTATTGTTATTATTATTATTATTATTAATCTAAATGAATAGGCCTATTTGTGACTGTAGATTAATCTATTTTCTCAAAGTATCTCGCAAATAAATTGTGTAACAACTAATTAAAGGCCCTTGCATCAAGTATGCAGACCCAGATATTTGTTTACTCTTAAAATTGTTAATCTTACACATGTGGATTGACTTGCAGATTCTTGCCGATTTTTTCGCATTCTGGATCACTGTGCAGCAATGTGTTAAACGTTTAACACAAAGGAAAGGGATGTTAATTCAGCATGAAGTATAACACAAAGTTAAACAAAGAAAAAACACACATCTCGAATTAATGTTAAATCATGTGTTAAAACAATACAACAATTTGTTAACCTTACCAATCGTTGGTGAAACCGGGCTTACGTTTTCAAATTTAAAATAACTTTAAATCGTAGTAAATTTGAATCCATAATAATAGCTAAACATTCAGGAGATTCCCGGGATGAAGATAGACTATAAGAGAGTTGTGATACTCAACTCCAACACTCTTAAAAATCGCCCTTTGTGTTGGAAAACGTGAAAAAAGTAGCTCTTTGGACGCTTAAATGACTTACGCTGCCTAAATCATAACAAATACACAAAATTACTGCACACAGAATTGAATATCTCAAAAAGTTCTACAAAAAAGTCCGGGACAAGCATACGTTTATCTCTTATGGATAACTCACCATTTTTGTCTTTCATTGATGCCAAGAAGATGGAGACAAGTACGTAGATTCCTATGCAAGCATAACAGCACATGGCGGGTATTCTTTTACGGATAACTCACAGAAATGAATTGTCTTTTAGCTCATTTATGCAAGGAATATCGAGATAAGTAGATTCCCGGGCAAAACCGGATAATCTTAAAATGATTACGATATACATTTATAATTATTTTTCATTTTACTTATTCAACTATCATAATAAGTACATTAATATTCGTCTTTCGGCTCATTTATGCCAAGATCGGTATGAGTAGATTCCCGGACAACACCGGATAAACAGCACGGGGTATCTAAAAATAATTACGATACAAATATCTCGTATCACTTAGTTAACTAAACATAAAAACATTAATTTTCGTATTTAAGCTCATTTATGTCAAGAAGATTCCCGGGCAACGCCGGGTAATCAGCACGGAGTATCTAAAAAAATATAAATTTATAATTATTTTTCCTTTTACTTTATTCAACTAAAAGTAGAAACACATGATTTATTTAGGCGTAGCAGCGCACGCCAGGTACGAGTATTAGCTAGTAAGAAATAAAATAAATTTCAAGATCTGCCCGGTTTGACATGGAATGTTCCATATGCAAGAAATTTGGAAAAAGCTGGGCTGTACTGTAGTTACGCCTAAACGTCTAGTGAACGCCATATGACCTAGCATTTTAACGACCTAAAAGAAACAGAATAATAAAGTGCTGAAATCCACATTTCAAATAAATTAATGAAAATATTCTACGATAAATTCAGTAGTGAGAGTAAAGTCGGGTAACACAAACAAGGAAATTCAGAAACGCGACCAATGTGGGAGTAAAGCTACAACGCTGATGTGATTTCCTTTCTTAGGGAAAACCTTCTCTTTCCCAACAGGAAATCTATATTTGACGCTAGAGAGGAAACCTTGGTATTTTTGTATTGAAGATACTAAAGTACTGCAAAGTAATAACATAGTGGAATAAAAAGAACTCCAAGTTTGATAAGAAAAAAAAATATCTTCCACATATATTATTTCGAAACTAAATAAATTCTTAATATGTAAATATATAGCAACTTATTGAAGTGTGAAATATGTTAATATGGTGAAAAAACATTACAATATGTTCTATCAGAATAAAATAGTCAATAGAAAATTGCACACTGTTTTATAATACAGTATTACTAGACTATAGTAAAAAATAAATCGAAACGAACGGTTGTTGTACAAATAATTGAATTGTATCCAAACAAGAACATTTTGCTCCTTTAAATATTTCATAACTGTATTTTTATTACGTAAACTTATTAATTGATGAATTAAAAATAATAAACGTTGGTCACTTTCTTGAGATCATACTAATTTAATTTATTTTTGACTCTTCTAGAAGTACATATTTTACTTTTTCTACATCGTTGTTATTCAATTACCTTAACTCAGATGGTCAGAAAAGTAAGAAACAAATTAATGATTGATTACAATATGCGTGCGTGTGTGTGTTGAAAATAAAATTATAATAAAAATTGCTTCAACGAAAGGAAAGAATGTAGCTGCAACAATAAATAAACGTGTAAGGTAAAGAGTGTCCAAAGGAACAATTTAGATTAAAAAATCTATTGGACTAAGTTTTAATATAGTGTTCTGAAAATGAGGCACAGAAGGCTCTATTCCAATTAAATAATATAAGTAAAAATTAATTTGAAAACTTCGGTTAAAATATAAACGTTAAGCATTTACAAGAGCAGACACAAATTAAGAGATAAAATTGTCATGGAAGGAAAAATGAAACATTGTTTCAATTACCTCGGTTGCAATATTTCCTATATGAAAAAAATATATCAAAATAAAATAAATAAATTGAGTTATGTCTGCAGCGTTATAACTAGAGCTAGGATTTTTATGTAATATTAACATGCAAAAGGGGGCACGCCGTAGCGTAGTGGTTAAGGCACTGATCTACAAGCCGGAGGGTCGAGGGTTCAAGTCCCGTTGGGGTCAGGATTTTTAAACTGACCCAAACCCTCTGGCGGCACTATGGCCCTGGGGTCGACTCAGCCTCTAACGAAAATGAGTACCAGACGCTTGTTCTGGGGGTAAAGGCGGCCGTCACGCAGGGCTGACAACCCGGCTGACATAAAGTGCCGATTGTCTAGAAAAAGTGGGAGCCTTAACCTCCTACTACCCCAAGGACCTCCGGGCCTGTTGTGGGATCACTTTACTTTATTAACATGCAAAATATGTACATATTTATGTAATAATATTTGGTGAAATATGTAATATTACATTAAAAAATCTTAAAATATGTAATTTTAAATACATTAAAATTTAAGTTTTATGTAAATTTATACCAAATATTGTTACTTGATTCCTGATTTTATTAATAAAAAGTAAAGTGTGGGACAATTATTAATTAAGCATGTTGATTTAATAAATGAAAAGTATTAAATTTATTTATTTTTTGGAAATGCAACAATTAATAAAATGGCTAAATAAAAAAATTCACGTTGCAAAATGTATTTTTAGTTATAATTATACAATGTTTTCGTAATCACTCTTTAACCAATCTTCAGCCCCTACAGCGAATACACAAATTATCTACTCACTTCACTTTAATTTGCAATGAACTATGAGAGACATATCCAAGTTTTCCATTGTCAAGGAGTGTCATCGGTCAGAGAGATTGTTTTCATAAACAGAAAATGTTCTTTCCACATTACAGGAAGTTGCTGGTGCAAATTTAAGCAGATTGAATTTTTCAGGAGAGATGTCATCTGGAGGATTCTCTTCTTCCCCATTGAGGATCTTACACACTGTAGTCAATGTCGAGAAGCCAGGGTTTCTTTCCATAACAGATTCAAATTTCTTCATTATGTTTATTCCAACATTTCCTTGAACAACCCTTAACTTAGATTTAACGTCCTCTACACTGTCCAGTGATTCCTTCAAAGTCATGCCACAAGTTTCTAATTTTACAATACTGTCAGAATCCAAAATTGCTTTTAACATATGCCAATTGGCACTGAAGGCACTTTGAGCCTCTCTGATAGAAACTGCTGATTTACTTGAAAACGAGTCTATTACAGACTTCACTTCTTTAAAATAGTCACTATAAAAGCAGGCAGCCTCAATCCACGTCCCCATCTAGTAAGGACAGGTTCAGGGGGCAATTTCACATTTGGTAATTGTTCTCTATAGTGTAACACACGTTGGGGGGCCTTAACAAACACTTTCTTAGTGTTTGAAATAATGCTATTGATTTGTGGATAGTTACTTCGCACTTCTTCGGCAACACGTTGCAGTCCATATGCGAGACAAATGAAATGGATCATATTTTGGTAAAAAACACGTAGAGCAGTTCCCGCCTTTAGCATGTACGCCGCAGCATCGCAATAAAGGACAAAGACTTTATCTTCTTGAACACTTTAAGTCCATCGTTCACAAAACGAGCCACTGTTATTTGCATGCTCCAACATTTTCGAAGAAATCAGGAAAGGTGTGGGGGATTCTTTTCCATCCAGCTTACCAATCCCAAGATTGGCAATATAGCGACCTTTTCCATCCGTTGTTTCATCGACAGCAATCCATATATAGTTGTGGCCTATATCACTTCGCACATATGTCATTGCTTCATCGTAACGCAAATGCATGTAGTTTTTTTCGGAACGTAGAATCGTTAGGAATCTGCCTCCCACAATACTTCTCTAAAAATGCACGATATTTAGGTACCTGGAGTTTGTACCAAGGAATATTTGCGGCATTACACATTTCATGGAAGAATTCACTCCTTACATTTGAAGACTGTTGCATTTGAGATAGAAGGATAGAAGCACTTGCTTTTTAGATGTTTGTAATCCTTTGTTTTTAGCATGCAGAGCACTGCGAACATGTTGTTCAAGTTGAGATATCATTGAACAACCTATCTGGTTATTACAAGTCTGGCACAGAACCACATCTCCATCAGTAGTAAACGAATCATCTATTTTAACCCACGATTTTAACTTAGACGACAATTTTGATGCTACAGGAGCCATCACACGAAATTCAATGAAACACTGTGACCGTCAAAATAATACTGATGAAGACACTGGAACTAAAAGTCTTGTGGAAGAAAAATAGAATGCATCGCAATGTTACTTTTTATTATGAGGGGAAAAGAGGTAGGAACAGAAAAGGACGGAAATGTTTGAAGAAGTTTCACAACTTTCAGTACTTGTTAGAGATCAAATAGCTATGGTGTAAAATCTAATTAATTAAATAAATAAAATATATGTTAAGCCTGATATGATAATATTTAGAATATCTCATTGTATCTTAACAACAAATTATAGTGCATGATTTCAATTTTAAGAAATGTTGATTACCTCTTCTTTTTATTTTATGATAATTTGTTTTGGGGATATCAGTAAACGAAAAGAATATGTTTAGATGAGTGGAATAGCAAATGCAAGTGGCCTAAATTGCCTGATATTTATATTAGAATTGGGAGGGACGCAGATAAAACCCTATCCAGAAAATTAATTTGAATCGATCCTGGATTCGATGGGTGAGAGGCAATGACAATTACTCCTGTGCTATTTTTTAAGTTTTTTCTACATGGACTCAATCTCTATTCCATCAACAAACAATTTTATAAATACAGTACAAAATTATAATTTTTTATACTCATATTACAACGAAACAAACATTTTTTAAAACAGGTTGTATTCTATTCCAAGGGATAGAAGAGCAGAGATGAGGGAAGGATACACAATTGTTAACACATGGTGAGTGAGAAACTGTTATATTTCTACTATTTCATTCATAAAACAGATGGGCCTGTGGTAATTTAAAAGAGATCTTCAATGTGGTATCCTACCCAAGTCACAGTGTCTTTGTATAGCTACATTTATGGTGTCAATAATTGAATGGAATTCTTCCTTCACCTCTTTTTTTGTAGCTTTTGGATAACTTGCGAAATTCGTTTCAGTGTACATGTACCTGAGTTTCTAGTGTGAATAAAATACTGTCATACAGATAGTTTAAAATTTTATTCCGCTTATGGAAGAAAAAAAAACATTATTTTAAATTAACGGACAGAATATGTAGTTTTACATAAAAAATATTAAAATATGTAAAAATATATAATTATGATGAAATATGTAAAATATGTAATGATAACTTTTGATATTTGATAAGAAAGTTCCTAATTCGTGGACATTTATAATTTTTAGCTGCGTATGAGCAAAGAGAAAGAATATGTAATTACATACAAATCCTAGCTTTAGTTATAACATATCTCTAAAAAAATACCAGAAAGGAAACCAAAATTAAATTTTATAAAGTAATGATAGTGCCGCCGCGGCGCACCGGTCGCGGAGGACTAGTAGTTATGCTCCATCGCGGGTTGAAATCCGGCTGGGGTCAATGAATTTGTTAAGATGGGAAAATCCATTATTATTATTATTATTATTATTATTATTATTATTATTATTATTATTAATGCTCTGGGAGGGACTTTAAGCCGTGGGTCCCGAGTCGGAGATTTTCAGGCTCGTAAAAGATTCTTAAACCTGAATAAAAAAAAGGCCTCTAGGTATAATTTGCCGATTTCACATCCCAGTAATACCTTAGTTGCCTGCTAGATGTCTCATTTAATCGGTATGTTGACCGCATGCCATTCATGGCATCTATGGGCAAATAAGTTAACTAAATTAACTTGGTCTAGTGGTTCCTAACAAAAAAAAAAGGCTATGGCTCAACATTAGGCAACGTTGCTTTATGGTTGGAGTTCTGTGTATTGACAAGAAAAGAGGAATGGAGAATTGAAGTGGAAGTGAGATTTCTGAGATATGTTGAGGGATTTATCTTACTGCATAAAAAAATTCAGATATAAGGAAGGAACTAAACACCTTTAAATTAATAGATGATAAAACGAGGTAAAATTTATTGGAAACCACATACAACGAATGACAGAGGATCGAACACCGAAGACAAGATAGGCTGGACAATGTTAAAGAATGGAACCCGAACAAGGCTTATGAGGCTTAATCTATGACGTTTATTATTATTATTATTATTATTATTATTATTATTATTATTATTATTATTATTATTATCATCATCATCATCATCATCTTTTTTTTATTATAGTTACCCCATAAAACAGATTACAAGTTACTCTAGTTACTCATCGGCCTTCCTAAGATTTAAATCATGCTCTATCAATTATACCTGATCGTCGCAATTCCGACGTGGATGTGAAAGAGCGAATAAATTTTGCTCAGAATTCAGGGTTGTTCCTTCCGAAGGAACCGACATTTAGAATCTTCACGCTTTGAAAAAATACATCAATGTCAGCCAGGTTTGAACCAGCAAACCTCAAAATCTGGGGCGATCACTAGTCCATCAGAACCGACCCAATGCACGGTGATGTATAAAAATGCCCAACGTTTTCAAAGATTCACTTCAAGCACAATGAGTTTTAACGTAAATTTGTTGCACTGTAAATATCAGTAACGAGTACTATAATGAAGAGTGAAATATTATCTAGAATATTGGTTTTGGATTTTCAGAATCGTTACTTCATGCGGTTTACTTCCTGACGTAACGCAGTTGGAGTGAACCTGTTGCATTTCTCACAGAGAAAACACGCAAGTGACGTCAGAATTAGTCAGCAATCGTTTTGCACTAAATCGAACAATCACTTCATTTTCATACAGTACTTTCAGGGTTTTTGCAATGTAGTGCATATACAATTTTCCGGAACCAACAGATACAATGTTTTTAAGAATTCAATGATTCTCCTCCACATGTTATCTTCCTATAATTTTCACTATAGCCCATTCTCTGTATATTCTGAGGAAGATACATCAACAGAACCCAGAAAAGTCATTTGCACAATACATTTTATACGGAGCAGAGACATGTATGATGATTGATGAACAACTAAACTGTAATTCAGCTGGATTATTTAAAGAGAAGTTTAAAATAAAGTCAGATGATATGGGCACAATAACTGAACAAGAATGCTGGAAGGTATGGGCAATATGCGAAGAATTGGGACAGGAACTATCATCACCATTGCATTACGACCATTTAAGTCCAGCCTCAATCTTCCTCATGATAGGACCCAGCCGTCCAATTATTATTATTATTATTTAGGACAGGAATACTTCGAATGTTAATAAACTGAATGAGTTCTGTAAAAATGTTGTATCCGTATTATTGTATATAAACATCTAAATAAGAGATGATCTCGCATTGTCTTTAACGATAATAAATATAATCTATACTTTCAATATTCATGTTTGAACATCGTTGAAGTTAAAATTATTTCAGTTATATAAGGTAATAGTTTTATAAATGAAATAATAAATATAATGAAATGAATATACACCCAGATAACTTCCTTTCTGTCCTAAAGTAAATTTATTTACTCAACATTAAAAAAAATAAATAGATAAATAAAGCAAAGTATGTTGTTGCATATCCTTAATCAAAAATCGACTCATCAGAATTTAAACAGTATCGTCAAAGAATTGAAGAAGAAAAAAAGTACAAAGTTCAAATAAGAAGAAAAATCAGTGATTTTGTTTTCCTCTTTACATATCTCACTGCAACCTCATTTTATTCAATTCCTATTTAAATACACAGCTTTCGTTTGATTTTAATATCTGATACAAGTTTAGGACTCAACAAATTTAACACTGGATATAGTACTTATAGCCTAACTTCAGTCGCTAGTTTTTTTTTTTAATGGCAGAAACCTTTTCGCTACCAACATTACATTCCATCGGACTATAACCGTAATGTTTTCTTGATGAGCATACAGTAAACAGATTACATAGTTCAAGAAGATAGGTTATTTTCTGTATATTGAAATAAATTAAATCCTTGGCATGATACTGACTTAAGACATTTCAGATACTGACAGGATGGCAGAACAGGAACACACTCAATAGATTTTTTAACCAAATTTCGATAAATATATCACATACCTACTGTATCTATTCAGTAGTAGTCAAAAGATTGGGTGACCCCCATTCCCATTCAGGGCTTCAAACTTTAAAAAAAAAGTAATCTCTAAATGAGCATTGTCAAAACAAACCTCTGTTCTATAAATGGAAAAATACACTGTAGAATATGAACAAAGAATTCGAAAGATAAGCAGATCGTATAAAATCAGTAATTACGCGAGAGAAAGGAGAAAGACAGCTGTAAAATACAAGACAGTACTTACTTTCATCTGTCTGAGGAGCTGAAAGGATGGCACTGTGTTTTTTCTTAACTTCTTCGACATTTGCTTGTATTTTATCTATCATCTCCCGAATTTCCTCCACCTGAAAATGAAACACACTTCTCTTTAATTTTATAATTCCATAAAAAAACTTGGAATTAAATGGTAAAATTGACTGCGATGGCAGGACATGTGGCACGAATGGCGAATCAAAGACGTGCATGGAAACATCTTGTAGGAAAACCGGGAAAACGCCCAGTTGGTAGACCAAGAATGAAGTGGGAGAATAATATTAACTATGATTTGAGGGAAGTAGATTATACAGGGGATGATGGAAAACATAAGCTCAGGATAGGGATGTATGGAAGAGCTTATGTCCGCGCGGCCATCAACCTACGGTTCGGTAGTGCCAGTGAGTTAGTTAATGGTTAAACCATCTAATTATACTCGTATATACTCAATTATACTGGTATTATTAAATAAGACGAGTTTTGTTGAATGAGATGGCGCAGACGGGAACTTTTAAGACTCGTAATCTGGAGGTCCCGAATTCAAAATCAAGCCGATCCATCTAACTGAAGTTATCACACGGTTTTCTCGGTAATGAAGGTAATTTCATTGTTCTATTTATTTCAAACTTTGTTTAAATTTCATTATTCGATTTATTTCACACCACTTATCATTTTGCAATTCAGTAACAAATAAAAAAGTACTACTACACTATAGAAATGCACACCCTACTGAATTCCACAAAAAAATCTTATTAGGTTTATAACAATGCAGCTTTTAACTAAAACTATCATATCTATATTAAGTGAAAACATCTGCATTCACAATTTTATGCATGTATGAAGGAAATACCCAGTAACCATAAGTTCTGAGATATGATATTAATAAATGTTTTAAAAAACTAAAACAACACGCTTTATTAGAAAACCGAACTAAAAAAATGAAAATTTTAATTTCCAACACGCTTGGGATAAATAATTTTACCATCAAAAGCGTGGGGTGTTTTTATGATATTTACATTTTCTTCTTAGAGAGTTTATTTTACCAATATCTGTTTATTATCAAATACGTACATTAATTGATAAAGAGCACCCCACGCTTTTGATGGTAAAATTATTTATCCGAAGCGTGTTGGAAATTAAAATTTTCATTTTTTTAGTTCGGTTTTCTAATAAAGCGTGTTGTTTTAGTTTTTTAAAACTATTATTTATTTTTTAGTTTTTAGTTTTAATATTTTACACAATAAGATACAAATGTAAATATATTTAAATTCGATACTATTGTAGTATGAGCTAAAAGTAATAATCTTCTAAAAAAACCTCCCAGCCGGATTTGAACCAGCGACCTATGGATTACTGAAATTATATACCACTAGAGTTCACCGCTCTACCAACTGAGCTCTTACAACGATTAACTAAAAAATCGTCAAGTCCGCAACCTATTATACCAGTTTTCATTTTTTTTTTATTTCGTGATGATTGTGGAAAGGATTTTAGAAACAAAATATGAAATTATTGTATTGTCACGGGTCCTTTACAAGTACACAAAGTTTCGAGTCGATCCAATGTTTCTAAGTGGGTGAAAATCGTGTTCAAACATTCCGTTACATGGATACAAAGACACTTTTTTGATTTTCTGATGATTCTGGCCAGGATTTTAGAAACAAAATATGAAATTATTGTATTGTCACGGGTCCTTTACACGTATACAAAGTTTCAAGTCGAACCAATGTTTCTAAGTGGGTGAAAATCGTGTTAAAAAATTCCGTTACATAGATACAACGACGCTTTTTTGATTTTCTGATGATTCTGACCATGATTTTAGAAACAAAATATGAAATTATTGTATAGTCACGGGTCTTTTACAAGTATACAAAGTTTCAAGTCGATCCAATGATTTTAAGTGGGTGAAAATCGGGTTAAAAGATTCAGTTACATAGATAGATAGATAGATAGATAGATAGATAGATAGATAGATACAGGTCAAGCTAATATAAAGCGTGTAAAAAATAGACACTACCGGTATATACTTTAAAATATAATCAAGTCATAAAATAAAAATTAAATGAAGCATAATAAAACAGAAAGCATACGATTCAATTAAGAGAGAGAAGCTGTATAGTATCCTAATAGAATTGGGATTTCCTAAATGTTAGATTTATATTCCAAGCTTTCTAAATTGAACAAGTAATAGGGTGCGAATAGTGCACGTATTTTTTGGGACTCGCAGGCTGCTCTTCAATAGATCGCTGATAAATTTAATTTAAATCCGAACTCAGTAGAAATTAGAAATAACATCAAAGATTACACAAAACACGTGTCTTAAAATAACAGCATATTACGATGCGAGATTGGGAAATGTTTTTTTTTACAGAATCGAGGAAAAATGTATAAAAACCGAGCAATCGGTTAATTTCCGAGATTCTGTAAAACACTTCACAAACGTGCGTTGTACATTATTTTTTGCGCGACGGTGTTTTCAAAATAATAAATAATAGTAAAATAATATATTTCTGGAAATGTTGCGTTCATTATAAATAATTGACTGACGATAACAGTGTGGGCAATGTTTATTAGTTGAAATAACAGGACGCGTTGAGAACAATTATTGATAACATGGCCGCAAGTACGTATTTATTGTTTTATATTGTTTCAAATAAAGTTCAGTTCATTTAAAATGCAATGATTTCTTTCGTATAATGTATATTAACACTATCTTTTGGATATTTTCTGTATATACATTGTACGTAGTATACATAGAGGGCAGTGGTTTTACTCCCGCACGTGGATGTAAATGTAATATTACAGTATAGTTATTTAGGTTGGCAACCCCGAAATGTAGGAAGTTAAACTTTCAATAAAGGTCGCCACTGCTGGTAAGTACGACAAGACGCACTATCGCGCAAAAAAATAAGTTAAAATGTACCTTCTTAGGTCAGAGCCGTCATCACGACAACACTAACTTTGGACCAGCACCGAGAAAATCAAATAATGTAGCGAAGAAAGACCTGCTGAAGATGGAATGGAGATTCTGAAAGGCCTTCAGACAAAAAAGCATACATATTTTATAAGTTGAGGACGACGGCTCTGACCTAAGAAGGTACATTTTAACTTATTTTATTTTATGACTATCCACCTCAAAGGTTTTAAAGAATTAATTTTATTAGTGTTGACACTTACGTCTGTCTCGGATACGAGAGCACCAGGGAACTGTGGGAAATGAACGTGCTGATCAATTAGCTAAATCCGCGGCATTTTCTGAGCTTCATTAATTTTCAAAATGTTCAATATCCTACGTTAAAAATAAACTGTTGGACTATACCATCACTGATTGGAATGGACATTGAAAAGGAGTACAAATGCTGCTTTGACTGAAGAACTCTTCTTTCTTACAGTACACCACAGGCTAAATATAAAACATTTCATTCCAAATTTGACAATTTATGACTGGCCATGGTAAATTTGAAGTTATTTTAGGAGATTTAATATTAACCCATACAGTGATCATAATTGTAAATGTCAAAATCAATACAATCTTTAAAACATGTTTTATATGATTGCCCTATATTCGAAAGGCAACGATTCTGGTTAAACTTACTTTCAACGATGGTGATGCTTCTGCCTCAATGTGTGAAGTGATTTAAAAGAACCAAAATTATTAACATTTTATGAAATTCATAACAATATGTAGTATTTTGCTAAGACTCTTATAGACGATTTATGTAATTCATAACACTCATTCAAAAACATAAGTTAATATTTTTGTTTTACAATATAATAATAATAATAATAATAATAATAATAATAATAATAATAATAATAATAGCTTTATTTTACCTGGCAGAGTTAAGGCCTTAAGGCCTTGTCTACCACTCAACCATGTTTAAAAAAATATAGACCTATAGTATAATATTGTTATAGTAAGCTACAACCCTATCATGCCTTTGTGGCGAAATATTTGGAGATTCAACGATAAAAAAATATAAATAACAACAATAGGGTGCGAGAAGGTAACATTTTTCAGATAATTTTGAAATTATCACAATGAGTTAAAGCAGTATCAACACTGCTGTTCAACGTTGTACTAGGATGTCCAACCAGATACTTAGAGGATAGAGTCATACAACTTAGCCCAATCTTAATCCTAATGTTAATAATCAGCTGTAGATATTGATGTATTATAACCGATAGTGAAAAGAACATACACTTTTATTAATAACATTTCGAAGCGCAAATGGACGTAAAATTAAATAAAGTAAGTACATGGGTTGTTTCTTTAGGTTTGGCAACAATAGTGTGGAATCCAAATAAATCTAGGGTTGACAATTTTGTTTATTGCACCACATGTAGTTTCAGTGCCTCCCCACGTCCGAGCATATGGACTCGCCTTTCCCCGCTCTCCTCTCACGTAAAAATGAGGCGAAAGTTACAGTTTAGATCTAGCATCGCAGTATAACGTAGTCCAATGTTTTCAAAGCAAGAGCAGAGAATCTGTTTGAAGATTGAATGTGCTACAGGCAGAAACGTACTACACTGTCATCAAGGATTGCAAGAGGATTGTGGTGCACATGCATTGCCGTACCGAACAATGACAAGATGCCCACCTTTAAAGGAGGACGCGAAAATGCGTCACATATTCCTAAATGTGGCCATCCATCCATCGGTTAGTGAGAATGACATGCAGACAGTGTCCTCAGTAGTGGAAGCGGATTGGAACACTATTCGAGAGCTAGCCGCAGATACTGGATTGGCACTTCCGACTCTGCATCGAATCCTTAAGATCCGCCTTAGGATGCGAAAAATTGATGGGTCCCATACGAGTTATCGGAGATGCAGACATTTCTGCGATATGAAGCTGTTCGTACGCACTTGGACCGCTATGAGAGGGAAGCAGAGCCCTTCTTACGACGTATCATCACCATTGATGAGACCTGGACGAAAAGTTATCAACCACAGTTGAAACGTCAATCCTCCGAATAGCGTCATACAGGGTCGCCTCAAAAAACAATAGTTCCGCAGACCGCTACGAATGTGAAAACGATGCTAATCCTAACCTACGATTGGGATGGTGTTATCTTAAAACATGTTCATTCCCCCAATGCAGAGGACTATTGTAAGTTTCTGCGAAACAATATGCGAGCCGCGTTAAGACACTTCATGTATATTCCTCCCATCATTCTGCATGACAATGCAAGGTCGCATGTAGCAGCAGTTGTGTCTGATTTGTTCAATCGCTGGGATTGGGAGGTGCTCTACCACACTTCATACTCTCCGGATATAAGTCCCTGCGACTTCGACCTCATTCCTAAGCTCTACGTGGGAAGAGATTCAGACCAGTGGACGACATTCTGAGTGCAGTTAATCAGTCTCTAAGCACCATCCAGAGATCAGGCGGTGTCGACGGCTACCACATCACTGGGAGCACATTGTACACAATGTTGGTGATTACATCGAATGCCTCTAAAACTTACAACCATGTGTGTATGCTATGTATCCGGAAAATAAATAGTTGCCGAAACTAAAGAAACAGTCTATCTATATAGTCACAAGTAGAAATAAATAATTAAATGGGAATGGACAATTAATAACAAATTAGGATTTTATTATGTGGCAGAATTCAAATATTCAGGTAACTTACAATAATACAGGGCTTCCAATATAAAACCGGACACGCCTCACGGGGTTTCACCCGTCAGGCTGCGCTCTCTCCTCGTCCGCATTTCACTCTGCCAGCCGCAGAGTGTCCGGTTTTATACTGGAAACCCTATATTACTTACAAACACGAATGAGGTACAGGAAGAAATTAAACACAGATTTAAGTCCCGAAACGTATGCTTTTATGCATTACAGTGACTGCAGTCATCGCAGTTTCTTTATAAAAACGTTAAATTAAATATATAGCAAACAGTTATTCTTCCAGTTATACTATATGGATGCGGAACATGGTAGCAAAACTAGAGGGAAAGCGCATAGTACGTAGGCTAAGAATGAGATGGGTGAATGACAACTTGATTTGAGGAAAGTGAATTATACTACAGCGAATGATAGGAAAACATCAGCTCAGGATAGTAATTTATGGAGACCTTATGTCCATGCGATCATGAACTTATAACTTGGAAACTTATAAATGCGTTGAGCAAATGGATGTCAAGAAAATGTCTTCATTTCATCATTTCCTCGCGTTTAATATCGGATGGTCTAAATGTAAGTTATAATGCGAAAAATGTGAAGTTTAATTTACTTGACTTATGAAGTTTTTTTTTCATGGATAAATTTTAGCCAGTTCTTAAAATAATATGATTAAATAATGAAAAAAGGCCAGTTCTTAAAATAATATGATTAAATAATGAAAAAAGTATAACTAGGTCACTCCTCTCTTGAACCCATAGGTTCATAGCCGCTCGGACATAAGCTCTCCACACATTCCTATCCTGAGGTAATGTTACTCTTCCACCTCATTCTTGGTCTACCAACTGGACTTTTCCCTTGGTTTTCCTACAAGAAGCTTCCATGCAAGTCTTTCATTCTCCATCCGGCCCATTGCAGTCTACGAGACATAACTTTTCTTATTATATCTGGCTTCCTATAAACGCCATGTAGCTCAATATTATGTGATCTTCTCAATTCGCCTATCTGTTCATCTCTCTTTCATCCAAAATGTTTCCTTAAAATTTTATTCTCAAATGCTCGTTATCATCTTTCCTCCCTTAAAGTAAGGGTCCATGTTTTGCATCCATATAACTGGGAGAATAACAGTTTTATGTATTTTCATTTTAACGTTTTCTAAAAGGAGTTGGGACAACAGTCCCCGCAATGCATAATAGCACGCATTTCCAGAATTGAACCCATGTTCAATTTCTTTATACAACTCGTTCGTATTTGTAATTACAGTTCCTAGATATTTGAATTAATCCACTTCTTCAAAATTTTCCTCATTTTCATTAACTGTCCATTTCCATTATATAATGTAATATGTGTAGAATATATATTGAGTTTTATTAATGTTTACTTCCAGTCCCAATTTCTTAGTGTTACTCAACAGCGTGTGCGTGATGATCCTCAGAATCTCCTCGCTTTTTGCCCAAAAATACATCATCAGCATAGACTAACAGTTTATTAATACCATCGAGTTGAAGGTCTTCTTCGTCCTCTAAAGATTTGATGGCACGCTCTAGTACAAAATTAAAATAGATGAGGTAGTGCATCTCCTTGCTTTAACCTTTTGTGGGTTCCAAAAGTGTCCGAAAATTGTTTTCCTACACACATCATACTCTTTGTGCCATTTAGACACATTCGTATAAGCCTAACTAACTTTTTAGGAATTCCGAACTCCAGCAGGATACTATATAACTATTTTCCCTTTCAATCGAATTGTATGCCTTTTTGAAGCCTACATATAGTTGACATACAGTGCCATTACATTCCCATTTATTTTCTAAAACCTGTCTTATACTAAAAATCTGATCGATTATAGACCTATTTCTTCTAAACCTACATTGTACAAATACTTTTTTTTTACGCCTTAACTGCCATGGTATGGGGAGGCTAAGTTGCACATACTGTATTCCGACAGCGAGGAAATTACAAAATATCCAAAGAATCTACTTCAAAGAAAGCAAGGTACTAATTGGGTTATTTCATCAGATAATGAAGCCTTCTCCAATTATTATCAATTAAGGTAAACCAGCTTTAAAACTGTTTAATCACTGCAGCTTTTGGTAAAAGTGTAAACATTGGAACTATGATTAGATTCTTCTTCTGTGGGGTGAACTTGCATGAAGAAAGGTCATCTATTTCATATTACTTGTTTATAGTCGATTTAACTACAATGGATATAATGCTAATCTTTCTTTGCAATTACTGAGTGTAATTTGTAAGAACGGCTTGCTTCTTTCTCGGCTTACACACTTTTTTATCAACTAGAGATCAAGTGGGATGTGAATTATAGCGGGCCGCAAGCTTTTGATAGAAACAGAATATTGGCCGAGCTGCTTGTAAACACTTCCAAGCCTTCCAGTCCGAAACCTTAACAGTAGCTGCCTGCTTATACTGTACGTATGAAAAAATTGATGGCGAACAGATAATTTTTGTCTCGGAATGAAGCCATTGCGCATGATCAGAGGTCAGCTACTTGGTTCACAACTACACAACTATTTGAGAAACTACAATCCGTTCTATTTCGTTGTGTGTTGTGCAAGGGAAAATATCATGTAAACAACTACTGCAGTAAATGTTGTAAATAAAATAAAACAAAGCAAAACAAATAAAATAAAAAATAATTCAAATAAGGACGAGAGAGAGAGGGGGGGAGGAGCATTACAACGGGATCGAACACGCGACTTCATACAAAAAGAAATAGACGTTCCCTCCACTAGACCTGCTAGAAACAGACTATATGAAGCGATGCAATACTTCAGGGCTTACTTGTACATTATATTGAAATTAGATATTAATTTGACTTAGTTTAAATTAATCAGAAGCGTTTTGCATTAATTGTGGAAATAATATTGTTTTGCCTTGTATTTTGTAAACGAAGCACTGAGATGTTACAATCGTTATTCATTTTCTATATATGACATGTTTCCTTTTAATTTATTTATTTTCCTATATATATATATATACACACACACACACACACAATTATTTATTTATTTAACGAAGCCTGACAACGTGTAGGAATTATGAATATTAACGTTATTAAAAACATTCCTGACTAGGATCGAACCTGGGTCCGCGTGGTCTTAAGAGAGCATCTTACCAAATGGTCCACTGAAGCGAACGAAAAATGTACTGCATGAAGAGAAACATACGCCGAGCTGTCCGATTTGAACTCAAAGGAGACAGCATAAGTAACAACTTAATGATATGAATCTTTAACTTTCCATCATCAAGAGTTGGGCCATCATTAGAGGAAGGAAATGTAATCGTAACAAGAGAGTTGTGAATGTCATAAGAGGACATATACTTATTATTTATATTAACCTACGCCATGACGCTTCCCTAAATATCTTTTTATAGTGATTTCGATTCATATCAGCAAGGTAGTAATGGCTGTTCCTGTAGTGATGTATGGATCAGAATGTTGGACGATCACTAAAAGAAAAGAACAAAGATTGAAAGCAGCTGAGGTGAGATTTTTAAGAAATATAGCAGGATATACTCTGCTGGATAAGAAATGAAATGAAGATATAAGAACTAAATATTTTCAAACTTACAGACCGAATAATTAAATATAGGAACCCCTGGAAAGAACATGATAGAATGACAGAAGAAAGATTTCCAAAATTATTGCTTAATTATAAACCGCACGGAAGGAGAAATTGCACGCCCACACAGAAGACGATCTGGACAATTTTAACAATTCTAGCTTTCATGAAATCGGAAAGAACCAACAGGCTTAATCCCTGGATGATGATGATCAGAACGGTGGAGTTTATGTATTTTGTGTAGCATAAAGGCCTGTAGTTTTTTTTTATTTAAGAACTAATTTAATGTTCTTCAGAGCACTTTATTGTGCATAAAACTACATGTGCAGTTATTATTGATTTTACAAAATACAATACCCATGGTTTATTATGTTTTTATTAAAAAGTTTATTATTTTAAGGAAACAAATAGCCAATAATGTGAAAGTCGTATAAAATGGACAACGTAAATAGCGAAGGTTATATAGGTAAAATATACCTTTCTACACAAAGTTAATAAAGAGTTTATTATGTATATAATATATACATATTACAACATGGTCTTAATTTTATTTAGCCTAGATCTGCATGATAGGTACATGAACTTGTGATCGTACACAAAAATTATATCTACATTGGGCTTCTTGAAAATACATTGTTCATCATAAGTTAGTCGTCCGGCTTAATCGTGTGAGATTAGGATGGACACTATATTTTCAAGAAGCCCAATGTAAATGCATATTTTGTGTACGATGGATGACAAGTTCATATACCTACCATGCAGATCTAGCCTAAATAAAATTAAGACCCTATTGTAATATATACGAGGGTTGGGGCATAAGTCATGGAAACTATTTTTTGTGAGAAATTGAGCGTGGGTGAAAAATCTAAAAATACATATGAAAGAACAAAGGATAAATGAAATGTAAGGAATTTAACAACACGCCAACATTTTGCTCCTCATGTTTATTAAGGTAATTGTCATATCAATATCCCACGCCGTAGCCGAGTGGTTAAGGTAGGAACCCTTGGCGCAGAGCTACGGGATATGCGCTGGTTCGAGTCTCCATGGGGGAAGAAATTTTCTCATGATATTTCGGCCAGTATGGGACCGGTGCCCACCCAGCATCGTGAGGCAATTGGGTAGCTACAATAAGTAGCGGCTCCAGGTTGAGGAACCAGCTATAACGGCTGGGGGGCTCGACATGCTAACCACATGTCACCCCTACACTGGCTGTTGATCATCTACCTCTGTGATTGACACATGTGGATGTGAAGGGCCAGCAGCCGGCTGGTAA